>RJVU01079805.1:9107941-9129779 GCA_003731715.1 Anabarilius grahami | reverse complement strand
AAAAAATATTATTATATTATTAAAATATATATTGAATCTATTAATACATATTTAAATATATTTCAAATATATTACTATAAATAATGTTTTTATTTTTTATTTTGCTTGTTGATACGCCTATATTTTTTGTTGACCCACAGACCCCCTCTTTCCCTTTAGAACTGAAGTGTGTAAATTCTGTTCCACTTGCATCACCAAATGATGTTTGGGATTGGTCAGGTTGTTCAAACAAACAGAGATATGCTTTGATATCAACCTATGAATGTCTTTCTTGCAGTCATATCTGCATATTAAGCTGCATAAATTGGATGAAGTATTTTAACACAGCAAAAACTTAAGCAATACAGCTTTATAAAATCAAGCCTTTGTTCTGTGATATAGTGCAAATGTGAAACCCCTCAGAAATTATGTGATCGGCTTTGTCTTGCACTGTAAGGGATTTCTCTGAAGCTTATGGAGCACATAATGTGCTATTCCATAAAGTTTGATCATACATTCTTTTAGCTGTTACAGATATAATACTTGGATGTATTTGCCAATATGTGTGTGTGTTTGTGCCTGTTCTTTGTCTCTGTGGTTTCATCAAGCTTGTGTGTGTGTGTGTGAGCCCCTCTGCCTGAGAGCGTCCCTCTGATCTTCCCTGTGCGTTCTCTCACTTTCAACATCTTCCCTTTCTTATGGAAAAGAGCCAATTAGAGTTGTGTCTGTTTGTTTAAAACAAAATGGCTTTTAATTAGTCTGATCAAAACCTCACTTCTGTAGGCCCCGGGATCCACTTTGTAGTTCCCCTCTAGATTGCGGATGGTTTTGATGCTGGCTGATAGGACAGGAAGACAATCTGATGGCTTTTAATGAATGCTCTTACTTTTGTCTGCTCATACCTTTTCTCTTTTTCCTTTTTCTTTCTCTCTCCTTTGTTGTATTGTTCCCGATGCCCCCACTAAACCCACCCTCCCCGCATTCTGTCGTTTTCAGAAAGGCCACTGCTCGTTGCGCTCCCACCCGGTGTCCTGCAGCTGGGGATTGTGGGTAAATGTGGATGTGACCTCATCCTCAGGTGGTGCCTGTGGGGCCTGCTGCTCCTTATAGTCCTGCTCTTCTGTCCTTAAGAGACTTCATGCAGACATAATACAGGCTTTCATTAAAGGGCGTTTGGGCCAAGGGCGAATCTGCTTCTCTGAGGCTTCTGTCAAAGGAACCTTATCTATTATGAGAGAGTCTTTATCTTACGCATTTTCTCTGGTGCCCTCTGTACTGTTCGAGTGGAACAAAAGAGCTCTTTGCTTGAGAAAGTGAATTTATTTCTGACATTGTGGTCATTGAACTCAGCCCTCTGTGAATTAAATTGCCCCGGTTGTGCTCGAGGGATCTTCTCTGTGTTAAACATGGCCTCATCACCAACTGGGATGTTTATTGTATTGGATTGAGTCAAGTGTTCAATGAAAGTAAAAACTAGTGATATTCAACCATTTTGAGATTATCGACATCCTATAAACACAAGTGTTATCCACCACAAAACAATACATACTGTATACATACTGTATATAAATTTACAGACAAGATTCAGGTAAATTCAAAACTCTTCTGCCAGCACTGCTTCCACTTCAAACTTCTCACATACTCTGTCTGGAATGTGGCAAATACATAAAAGCAAAGTGAAAACAACTTTACTTTTAAAACACAATTTAGCCAACAAATCAGATGACTGAAAATGTATTCACTAACCAAGTATAAAAGAATAAACCGAAATTGTTTATTAGACATTATGCAGCATAACAGAAAACGATGTCTGTTTGTTCCACAGAAAATAACAGAATAAACTAAAATTGTTTGTATTTAACAATAAATGATAAATACATTATCAACAATAAATTTGTTCTGTTGATTTTCTGACTGAATATTGATTAAAAGATATTCTCAATATCACTTTTTTTTTTTTTTTTTTTGGGTGTATTGTGGTGTTGTTGTGACACAATGTCCTCACTACCTGAAAGATGTACTGAGTAAAAATATTCGCAATATCACACATTTTTTATTTGCTGACTTTTTGGTTTAGTTGGTTTAGGTTTGGTTTGTTTTGGGGGTTTTTTGGACACAAAATGTCCTTACTACCTGAAAGTTATGTGTTTCTTTGTTCTGTTATTTTCTGACTGAGAAATACTAAAAAATATTTGCAATATCACGCATTTCTTTTCTTTTTTTTTCATTTGCTGACTTTTGTGTTTTGTTTTTTTGTTTTGACACAAAATGTCCTCACTACCTGAAGGATATGTGTCTCTCTGGCCATAAATCATTTTGAGCATTTAGGTTTGCTGACATCAATTTGGCGGGCAGTGTTTCAGAGAGAAGGTATGTGGTTAAAGTAGTGAAATTGTTTTAACACATCATACATACAGTGTATATCAGCAATCGGCCACCGTGCTCTCTTGTACACTGGCAAACTGAAAAAATCTCTAACGGTTGACCACTAGTACAAACTGGATATTGTACTTGATGGCTGTTGTTTGCTTAGGTGAGAGAAGCATGTGTGTTATCTCTTCAGAAGTAGGTTTAGATCAAACTGACGTTCAGGGTGCAAACATAAGGCATCTAATCAGTCTTGCTCAGGTCAAACGGACTTCTAATTGACATACCGTGTGTGTATGTAAGGAGAATCTGAGACAGGTTACACTGACAGCTGTCAGTACGGAGTCGAACGCGCAGTTCTACTCGTTACCTTAGGATGCAGACATATTTATCTCTGCAGCAGCGTTGCTTGCCTACATCCCCACTCTTTCGCTCTCTACTCTCCTGTCTCTCTGCAATTGGATGCAGTGGGATTTCTTTTGCAGTGAGAGACACTGAAGGAAGTTTGACATGCATTCCTTCAAAGTGAGAGACACTATCCTGAGCGCGAGTTTGGGCCTGAGGGTCTGGTACCCTTGAGCCGGACTTTCAGACTACTTCTGTTTCTGTTCATGCAACTTGTTAGTTTCTCTTGTTGCCCACCAGAAACCTTCGTGATTTTTTTTCTTTTTTTTTTTTTTCTTTCAATCCCATTTGGCATGTCGGTATTTGGTTTGACAGGCCGTTTTCAATCAGGCAAATTGAGACGGAGTCAGACGTTTACAGGCTGCTTTCTTCCCGTCATACGTGATTTATTTTACGAGTCTGACCTGACCTAGTGATCTTTTTTTATGCCCATGAGACAGAGACACTGAACAATCAGAATGTTTGATAGCACTCTTTTATACGCTTTATGAATATTTCATGTATTTTGGCCCTGCATGTGGATTTTGAAGTGAGACACAAAGAAAAACAGTGTGAAAAAGAGAACATCTCTCATTCTTTCTCTGTGTGTGTGTGTGTGTGTGTCTGAGAGAGAAAGAGAGCACATGCTCGATCCTCAGTGCTTGTTTAAAGTCACCTTTGCTTTCTTCCTAATGTTTTACAGGATGTTCAGTCAGAGGTAGGCACGGAATATGATGGATAGTCCTGTTTTACAGTATAAATATAGTTACACTAGTTTGGGCAGTGTGACCCGAATTTATAAGTACTTTTATATAGTAACCATCTATATCACAATATAGTTATTTTGTTGGATATTCAACCCCATAAAGTGTTAGATAATACTGTACATAGTTATGGATCAAGGTCTATTTTCTTCTGATTAATATTTTTTAAATAATTTAAAAAGTAAATTTATATTATTAAAAGTGCTTGTCAATCCCAAATACTTGACTATATATGTGAAAATAGCATCTATGAAACAATACTGTAAATAGACAGTTTCCTGTGCATGTGTTTGTTTGCCATCTCTCCTGCAGATTTTGCTCTAGTCATCGTGCTATATGCGTCCCGGGTCAGTGAGCGTCTAATCGTGATTCATATTCTCCAGTACAGGGTGTCGTAAATGGGCGGGCAGCCAATGTGTGCCGGTGGATCCTGTGTGTCTGACCTGTGTGTTAATACAGGCGGCACTTAATGCAGTCCTGCCGTTTGCCTCCATTTCCACCTAATTTGATTTGGCCCTAAATGTCACTTCCATTGCATTGATTAAACCTCAGAGCTGCCACCGAGCTGGTCCAGGAAGGTTAAGGAGACAGGATGGAAGCTGTCACAGGAGCACAGCTGACCCATCAATAGAGATGCACATGCACACAAATGCATACAGCTAAGCATTGACCCCAGTATTGTGGTCCGTACAGTATTATTAACTCAAAGCAGATCATAATGGTGTTTTGGGCACTGATGCTGTTTGCAAATACAGCAAAACCTGAAATCAGTCCCTCTGTCCATCCATCCATGCATTGTTCTGTCTGTATGTCTATTATTTGTTCTGCCTATTGTGGCTATCTATCGCTTTATCGTTCTTTCCTTCTGGCCTTCTGGGTATCAACTCGTATGGATGCCCACAGAGCCCATGTCCATATATGTGTATATACATATGTGTTTCTGCTTTGGTGGCCAGTAAGTTTGCCCAATAAAAAGTTTTGAACAAAAATTATACCGATTAAACATTTAACATGTTACCCATCTATTAATTACATACTGATGACCAGTGTTGCCAAGTTTGCACATTATGCAGTCTTCATATGGCACAATTTTGAAAGTGATTTCCAGTTTTCTATTATGTTGATCATTTAACATAAACATTGATAATTTTTTGTCCTTAAAACATCCTAGCATGATATTCAAGGACCATCTCATCATGGCATGCACTGAATTAAAATGGTGATTTTAATGTCCTCAAAACTCATGAGACATGTAAAGACATTGTTCTGAAATGTTTGCCAACCAAATTCTAGTTAGGCATTTCACTTTGTCTTTGCTCTCAAGGTTAACCCATGATTCATTTTGAGAGGCGAAACAGAAAACAAACAAATCAAACACTGCTGCTTTTTACGCAAAATACGTAATTACTCCTCATCTTTTTCAAGCAGGCCGAGTCCACCAGGCGATCTTCGGACTAATTTGTTTTAGTGTGAACATAAGCGCGATCGCTGTGTTCATATATGCCTAAATGACCGAACTAAGAGAGAAATTGTGCCAGTTTCTGAAACAAAAGCACCAAGGTGAGAAAACAATCCTTTCATTCCCCTGATACCACAGCGCTCATTCAAACAGACAGAGGAGTGATTGCCATGGCATTGACAGACAGAGGCTGTGTTTGAAATCGCCCCCTATACCCTCATTCACTATTCCCTACATTAGTCCACTAATGTAGTTTATTTGGAGTGAATGAAAACGAGCGAGCGAATTCAGACACTGAGTCCGCTTTTGCGTACTTTCTGCTTGCTGTTTAAAAATCATTTGACACTTGGCTAACTAGCAGTTCTAGTAGTAATGAAAATATTTATCTTGAATCCTGCTTAATTAAACAATTGATTAATTATTTAAAAAGGAATTTATGCCTGTATGATATTACGCTGTACCCATATTGGACCAGCGGTTTGGAGAATGAATGGATTGATGATTCAGCTGCGGGCACTGACTGGACACTTTGAATGGTGACCAGCCAGAGAAAAATTGTCACACACTAACGATAAAGCATAATACGTTTTGTCCTATGGGTGCCAACCGCTAACAAGCCCAAATACACAACTGTATGATGGAAATAAGGCCAAAAAATACAACCCACGACTGTTGATGACTCATTAATGAGAAATCAATTACTCATTAAGGGTAACCTCATTAAGGGTAACCAGCACTGTCATTCACATTAGTTTTTGTGTGTGTGTGTGTTGCATTTGTGTGCTATTTATTAGCGAGAAGGGACTGTTGCCAGTCGGTATTATATTGCTGACAGATGAAGCTGGTGTGAGCACTTTGGCTGAGCACCCCTCTGTTGTTCTTGCTAACCTGTGTGCTGTTGTGACAGAATCAGAGCACTCTGACTTAGACTCCTGTTTTCCTGGATCACTGAAATTTCTCCTCTAATTTATGATTTGCTGTAATCCTGCCAACGAGTTATAGGAGCAGCAGGTGAATCTGCCCTATATAAGGTGTTGAGTGTGTTTTCATGCTGCTCATGAGCCGTACCAGAGCTTTGGATGAAACACACACATATGTATGTGCACACATTGTCTTGCATATTATGTCTCTTGTATTGCTATAACTCTTCCAGTTTTTTTTCTCTCTCTCTCTTCAACTGTTTACCTTTTCCTTTCACAAACCAATGTTCCCTTCCCAGAGGTCCAAATATACATGTCCACCTGACAATAGTTCATTAATTTTGTATGCAGTGAGGTACAAAGTTCCCAAATGTTGTATTACATTTTCCATCCGTCCATCCGTCCATCCGTGAACAACACTGTCAATACAAGAGCTGAAAAGCGCTTTCACGTCTCCATATCTTCACATGCATATAGTACTTACAAAGCATCAGTGTCAACATCAAGGCTTAAAGCAATATGAACACTTAAAGAATGAAATCTAGTCTTTTTTGCGCTTATGTGGTATCTTGCGTATGTATAAGGAAGGAAAAAAATAGATCTTCAAGCACCAACAGGATTATATAGTTGAGAGTCTATTTCACACATTTTTTCCGGTCGCTGATAGTTGAAGAATGTTCTACTTTGGGTAAAACGCAGCACTCATCACTGTCACTTTTTATTCAGCTGTCCAATCACAGTGGAAGAGGTACAACACTGACCAACCGCAACATCCTGCTTGTACAATGGCAACAGATGAGAACAAAATCATTTAAAACAAGCCAGAGCAAATACTTTACATTGTATTTTTATATTCAGAAACAAACTGTCTGCGAAATCGGATACTAGTAACACTTCTGCGGATATTCCATATCATAGCAACCAAAGCATTTCAACTGAAAAAACAAAAAGAAAAAAACGCTGTTTTGCCGACGCTCTCTCAAGCGCTGACAGCAAGGCGTTTTACAGAAGAGCGCTGGCATTTTCAACTGACTATAAACGCTTTGGTGGACACACGGCCTAAGGTTCAGGAAGTGTTCTTGTTTGATTTCTACAGATTAGAGAAAACACCGCACAGGCCATCACAGGTGTTTAAAAATGAAAAAATCTGTTATTTAATATCCATGTCATTCCTCTTCGATAGCAAACAAAATGAGATGTTCTTGCAACTTTCCATACAACAAAAGCATGTGGTAACCATGGGCTGTAAAAGTAGCATTAAAAGTAAACCTTTTTGCTTTTTTTCAGAAGCTTGAACAAAATTTGAGAGCTATTTGCAGTATAGCAGTATATGACCCAGTTTCATGGTGCTTTTTGACCTTTTTGGAGCCTGACAGCCTCTGGGCAATGATTTTGTTGAATTAAAAAGAACAGCGTAAATATAATGCTAAATATCTACTTTTGTGTTACAGAAGAAGTCATCCAGGTTCAGAACAATAATGACCATAAATGATGACAGAATTTTCACTTTTACTAACCATTACTTCAAGTCTGTGGCTGGACACACGCAGAACTTTTGCTCACCATCATCTCCTCAGCATAAGGTCTCATTGTCACCACAATACTAATGTTACAGACGTCTAGTTCTCAGGACAAAGGCGGAGTTGTGCCTTTAACGGTGCGGAGTTAAATATTTCATCCGCACTGCTTGGCTGTCGGAGCCAATTGCCTGCGCCACTAAAGAGGCAAAGTAACACAAGCTGACAGCAGCAGTCAGTGTAATGTGCTTTAGAAAGACGAGCAACAGCCTTTAACATAAACACTGTCTCTGGTGCAGTCAGAAGACCTCCACATTAGTGTTTCTGTTCCCCTGGAACGTAAACACAGGGCCCGATGTCTAACCTGCCTCACAAGTAGACCTCTACACCCTCAGGATCATGGCAACCCTCCCGACAAATCGGTGTTTTTGAATGAAGTCTTATGCGCCGACTCATATTTTTGGTTCTGAAGTCGCTCCCTTGTTAAACGTTTGACAGTATATTGTAAAAAAATAGTTGAGTGTGTAAAGAATCATTTGAACAAATACTCTCTTCACTGAACATCAGCGTTTTGAGTCTGAATGGGAATCGGAGAATCATTGAATGAGATCTTGTTTTTCAGCAAATTAAACATGAATGAGAATCTGTTTGTTTGTCTTTAACCAAATTGAGAAAAACATTTTAATTGCTTTGCTATCATGTGGAGCAGCTTATGTTTATTTATTATTGTATTTATTAATATTTTAAAGCATTTATTTTTATATTTTCAGTATTCATTTTAATTTTAGTTTGTTTTAGTTTTTTTTTTGTGTGCTTTTGGCATTTTTATTATTATTAATAATTTTTTTTATATTTGTTTAGTTATAATTTTNGTTATAATTTCAGTTATAAGTTTAATTTATCAACTTTTTAATATATATATAAAATATAAAACTCCTAATTTACTGCTAAGTAAGCCTTAGTAAGCCTAAATTTAAGATTAAATATATAAATGTATAGACCTGGTTATTGTGTTATTGGGTATTTAAAACATTCTGTGTAGTCGTACTATTCCTAATAGAAATTTTACCCGTTTCATTTATGTATGTGTGAAAAATATGTATGACTGAACTTTTAAATGCAATTTAAACATAAATTTAGGCCTAAATATTTTTTGAGCATGTTAAGCAAATGATTCAGTGAATGATTCGTTTGTTGCCACCTACTAGTATAACCTACAGAAATGAATCAGTGAAAGAATCTGAGTGAATCTTTTTTGTGAACAGAATCAAAAGTTTCAAGTCACTGGGATGGATAAATCCACACACACAAACTCCATTCGCTCCCAATGACAGAGTCGTGGTGAGCTGATGGAAAAGAAAATGTTAAGAGTTAAAAGGATGAGATGAATAGGAGGAAAGTGAAAAATATAGGGGATAGGAAAGCAAGAAAGAGAGATAGAGAGAGAGAAAGAAATGAGCAGATTTCTTTCCCTCCCATCCTCTTGTTTGGTTCTCAGTGTGTGTAAATGGCCAGGGGGAAAATTGAGGGGGTAGAAACGCTCCTCTCTTGTTAAACTGCTGGCAGATGACAGAAAAATTAGAGGCATTTTGCTCTTGACAGGTTGTTGTGTTTCTTTTCTGCTTCAAATGGTTTGTGTCAGTTTGTTTTCAGTCAAGCTGTCTCTCCCTCACAATGCACGCGGTGTACAGGTTTTTGTTCCATTGGGGAAAAGGATCTGATATATCTAATGCCTTTCAGTTTGAAAAGAACAGTGGAGGGAAACACACTCACTGCTGTGTCTGCTAATTACAGTGGCAGACTTTGATTACTTGTTTGAAAACACTTTTCAAACATGCGTAATGATAACAATTAGTTACCGCTACATTTTCTCAGCATGCTCAGAATCTCTCTCTCTCTCTGTGTCTTGACAGCGTATCTTTCTTCTAGAGTTTGTGCAATGTGGAATGAACATTTGTCTGGATTTGGTCACATATGTCGATGTTAGCACAGTCTGCTGTGCAAATGACTGTTTAAAGGTACAGTTCACTCAAAAATGAAAAATCTGTCATTTACTTACTCGCACATTTGAAGAACGTTCATGCTTTCGTTCAAATGAATGCAGATAGACATCGAAAAATCACTGAAAATAACACCATAAAAGCATCATAAATACCAGACATGTGGACCATATTCCAAATCTTCTGAAGCTATATGATAGCTTTATGTGAGGTAATAATTTACTGAAAGTCTTACTTGAAAACTTTAGTTACCATTCACTTTCATTGTATGTATGTATGTATGTATGTATGTATATATATATAATATATATATATATATAAAAAAAAGCAGCTTATGTAACTTATTTTGTGTCCCACAGAAGAAAGCAAGTCATATGAGTTTCGGAAAACATGTGGCAAGGTAAATGGTGACCAAAATTCACTATCCTTTTAATGCTATTGGTAGTGAGATGATGAAGTCTGTCTGGAAAAATCTGGAAATGAGCTTATGCACAAAACAAACCGTCTAAGATGACATTTTAGTCTTTTTCCTTTTGGTTTTCCAACCTGTTCCTGTTTAGTTTATGAATCAAGAACTAAGGTGATACAGAATGAATGACTTTTATACCATAATACAGAGGAAACTGTACATCCTGATTGTGTTTTCTATAAGTGAATCAGGGTTTTAGTCCCGGAGCCTCTCTCTCAAACCGTGAAATCTGACAGACACGATGGAAAGCTAACTTCGTGTGACAGGAAACTTTCCATTTGTGCCGGATAGGCCTTCTTCTTGATTTGATTATTTCTGCCTGGCTTGTGCATTCCCTCACTCATCCAGGGATGGGGTTTGACAAGAGGCAGGAGGTCTTTATTTGATTACTTGTGCTTTGTATGTTTTTCTGCCGAGTAGGGTGGGATTTAAAGAGGCGTGGCGGCCTATTCCTGAGTAAAGGAACATCTTCGATGTTGTATTGTGTATTTTTGTGTCCTCTTAAATTAGTAGTTCACTTCAGAATTAAAATTTCCTGATAATGTACTCACACCCACGTCATCCGAGATGTTTATGTCTGTCTTTCTTCAGTCGAAAAGAGGAAAACATTCCAGGATTTTTTTCCATCTAGTGCACTTCAACAGGGTTCAGTGGGTTGAAGGTCCAAATTGCTGTTTCAATGCAGCTTCAAAGGGCTCTACACGATCCCAGCCAAGGAATAAGTGCCTTATCTAGCGAAATGATCTGACATTTTGTAAAAAAAATAAATAAAAATTATTTACTTTTTAACCACAAATGCTCATCTTGCACTAGCCCTGCGATGCGCCACGCATTACGTAATCACATTGGAAAGGTCACGTGTGACGCAGGCGGATGTACCGAGCAAGTGTTTACAAAGTGAACATGCAAATATTAAGCCAAACACCCTTTACAAAAAAAGGTAAAACAACAATGTTGGATGATTTTAAAGTTGGAGGAGAAAATTAGATGAGTTTTTCGCACAATCGCGTAACCTTTTCAAAGTGATTATGTAATGCGTGGCGCATCGCAGAGCTAGGGCAAGATAAGCATTTGTGGTTTAAAAGTATATAATTTTTTGTTGTTGTTTTTTTAAAATGAACAATCGTTTCGCTAGATAAGACCCTTATTCCTTGTCTGGGATCGTGTAGAGCCCTTTGAAGCTGCATTAAAACTGCAATTTGGACCTTCAACCCGTTGAACCCTGTTGAAGTCCACTATATGGAGAAAAATCCTGGAATGTTGTCCTCAAAAACCTTAATTTATTTTTATCTGATACAAAGACATAAACATCTTAGATGATGTGGGGATGAGTAAATTATCAGGAAATTTTAATTCTGAAGTAAACTAATCCTTTAACATTGACATTTACATACACAGTCTTATACCAACATGGATGGCTTCAATCTGACAAGTAATGTTCCTGTTTTTGGATCAAGCCAATTCCTGCCCTTTTTAAAAAAAAAAAAGAAATTAATTAATTTATTCAGAAAGGATGCGTTATGTTAATCAAAAGTGACAGTAAAGACATTTAAAATGTTACAAAAGATTTTTATTTCAAATAAGTTGTTTATTTGAGCTTTCTATTTATCAAACAATCTTGAAAATAATATTAATAATAAAAAAGTATCACAGTTTCCACAAAAATATGAAGCAGCACGACTGTTTTCAAAATTGATAATAAGAAACTTAAGCACCAAATCAGCATATTAGAATGATTTCTGAAGGATCATGTGACACTGAAGAATGGAGTAATGACTGCTGTAAATTCAGCTTTGCATCACAGGAATAAACAAAACTTTTAAATATACTATAATAGTAAACATATATTTTAAATTGTAATATTTCACATTATTACTGTTTTTACTGTATTTTTGATCAAGTAAATACAGTTTTAGTGAGCATAACATGCTAGACATTAAATTACATAAAAACGATTAAATCTTACCAACCCCAAGCTGAACGGTATAGTGTATCTTAAAATGTTTTCTTTTTAAATTATGAAAGACAACCGAAACCGATCAGCACACCTAAATTTTTGCCTGTCACGCCTTTATCAGCAGTCACATTGTGCACATTTTGACATGCGTGCACACTCACAAAAACCCCTGATGATTTCTAAATCATGTAAATGCTGTTTTCTTGTATCGACACTTTTATATAAGCTGATATAGTTATCTGGATTGTAAACATACTTAAAATTAAGCCATCTTATGGAACTGGCTCATGCTTACATGTACAAAGTCTTTGCATTCTTTCACTTTTAGCTTTCAGCTTACTGCCATAATTGATTTAGAGATGGACTTTCCCCCTTTTGAAATGGCCGAGCTTTGTACAACACATCACAACGTTGGGAGTGCGGGGACCGAACTGACTGCGGAGCTGAACTCGGGAGACTTACACTTGTTCTTGTAATGTCACAATCAGACACGTTTAGCCTGTGACAGTCGAGATAAGCCACTGGCATTTGAAAAATGGCCCTCTAACCTGAGGAACTGATCTCACAGGGTTCTGCACTCACTTTTCCTCCCTAAGATTTTTCACACTATCTTCAGACACATACTGGAGAAAATAGCCCAGATGTGCCAGAACCGCCACCACATTAACAGTGCAACACCGTGCAAGCTGTGAGTCACAGCCTCTCATACACGCACATCTAAAAGCAGTGTGTCAATAGCAGCAACTGTCAGACTTCCCATTTTATGGGTCAGTGTTGTTGTTGTCATCCTCCCAATGTCAATGAAGACAAAGAGGCTAAACCGACGCCAGCTGTTCCTAATACCACTGTGCGCTTTCTCTCTCACACACTCCTCTACATGTGTTACACCTGGATTAGCTCTCTGTTCCCCAGGATCAAATGCACACCATCTATCCCTTTACGTGATTATTTTCTCTTTCTTTCCCTCGCTCTCTCTCTTTCATTATCTAATATGGAGCGTAATCCTCTTGTGGAATTAATCTGCTTTAACGAGTGTTTGTTACCATGCTGAGATGGAATTAAAATGAGTCTTAGGGAGAGGAGGGGTCGGTGGGATCCTGCACCGCTGAAATGTTTGTTCTTGTCCAACCTGCCTTATTCTCTAGTGGTAGACACGAGAGACACCTGCACACAGCCTAGATCAAATAAAGCAGAGGTTGAGATTCATCATGGAGAGTTTAGGGAGTTTTGGGGGTGGTGTGGCTAGTGTTCATGTAACTGAAAGGTCATAGATTTGAACATCAACGTCTTGCCCTTGTGTCAAGAGACTTTCTCCAGGTTGCTCCAGTGGGATTAACTCTCTAATAAATGTACTATAAGTAGGCCCACACAGAATTTGTGATAAAAATCTGTATTTTTCTACAAAATTGGGGAGCCATTCACCTATAAATCAATGTTTTATTATGACTAATTGGATAATGTTTTATTTTAGCATATTTAAATCCATTTTTTTTTTATTCCAAAAATTACACTACTGTTTAAAAGTTTTGAGCCTGTAAGATTCAAGATTTGAAATGCGTGCCTTATGCTAACCAAGGCTGCATTTGATCAAAAATATATTAAAAAAATGGTAATATCGTGAAATATTTTTACAATTTAAAATGACTGTTTTCTATTTTAATATATTTTAAAATTTGATTTATTTCTGTGATGGCAAAGCTGAATTTTCGGCATCATTACTCCAGTCTTCAGTGTCACATGATCCTTCAGAAATCATTCTAATATGCTGATTGGGTGCTTAAGAAACATTTCTTATTATTATCAATGTTGAAAACAGTTGTGCTGCTTTTTTTGTGTGTGGAAATTGTGATACATTTTATTTCAGAATTCTTTGAATAGAAAGTTTAAAAGAACAGAATATTTATTTGTATCATTATAAATATCTTTACTGTCATTTTTGATGAATTTAATGCATCCTTGCTGAATAAAAGTATTGATTTCTTTAAAAAAATAAAAATAAAAATAAACTTACTGACACCAAACTTTTAAAAGGTAGTGTACATCAAACTGTATTTTGTTTAATCTATACAATAGTACCCGAGCAGTAATAATAAATAAATGAACAATCACACATCCAGGGCTGCAGATTTCTACTGCTCATAAAAGTAAGAAGTGATCATTCCTCGTACTTTTTGTTGGCTGTGTTATGAGTAGATTTGAATTGGTCTAAGTAGCATTTTGGACTCTTTGAGGGTCACACTCAGTTAAAAAAAAAAAAAATCCATAAACCAGACCAAAGAAGTGCATGAAAACATCTCTCGCTTTCATTCTCTCAAGCATTCTCCTCCACATCGCGAGTCCGTTACCTGAATCTATTGACGTCACCGCGTCTTTCAAAAAGAGAAATATTCACCTCAAAAGGTTTTGATTTCAGCCACAAAGAGGAGGCACTGGTATTGATCAGAGTCTCTGTCTGTCTGTTCTTTTCTCTACCAGGGACCGAAGAGCTGCAGTCTCTATAGAGGGACTCAGACAGGGTGGGAGGAGATCCCAGCAGGTAAAAGGACCCACCGCAGGTCATGACCACAAACAACATATCAGCTGGCTATTTCTGAAGGGGCCATTGTGCCTGATTTCTGTCCAGGCGCCACAGTAAAACTCAAACGTACACATACACACTACACACACTTGTGTCCTCCACACCTGGTTGTAGGTCTTGCTTAACACTGTTTAAGGTCAACTTCTTACAGTTGTCTCTCGCTTTCTTTCACACAAGCACACATACATATATATATGCTGGTGTGGACTTTACATATATGAGGGTGAGGGTTACATTTAGGGGAATTTTTTTTATTTTATTATTATTATTGTACATTTGGACAATTTTTATGACATGACCCTGGATAAAGGTCACTTCAGCACACAGACCTCATATTCCCTGCATGCATGTTTGCGAATATGGGGCAGAGATGTACTTTCACCCTCTGGTTTTGTAAGGTCAGGAATGTCTTACTTTTTTTATGTCGATTCCAATTATATTCAGCTTTTTTTTTATTCCTTAGAGTCATTTGGAAGCTTTTATCTCGTTATGACATCAATAACAACATCTGCTACTTAAATTCAGCACAATAAGCAGCATTGTAAAGCTTCCTGAAGAACTCTGAACACCACATTCCAGTCGTGTTTGTTTTCCATCACTGTTTTCACAAGTTTCTGATCTTCTCATTACCTTTACAAAACTTTTATTTGACTCTTTGGCCTTGTTTACACCTGGTATTAAAGTCCCCCTGTAGTCAATAATTTTATCCCTTAAAACTCATCTTTGATCACCAAAATGACATATTTAAACAGTTTTTTTCCTGTGAAAAAAAATGTTCATGCCTTTAAAATAGCTTGAATGTAACTCTACACCCTTGCTTCATTTAGTATACGCGGAACCATGAATATGCAAATTAGCCCCGCCTCCACTCACATCAGCTCAGAGATCCACTCAGTCAACTTTTACTCCAGTTACTGTAGTAAATGCTGCATTTTATATATATATATATATATATACTTAATCATTATATATACTTAATTCACCCGCTATATTGATATTTTTCATATCAACAGAAGAATATACCAGTATGGCTTCTCTTGAGACTCCCCTGCTTCGCAGCATAGTAATGATATGCTAAAGCCCGTCCACGCTTTGACGTGATTGATTACAAGGTAGTTGCTTGACACCAGAAACACTAGCGATTTCAACCCGCGTTTTTGAGTCTTTGGTTCACTGGACTTCTAAAGGAGGAAATACTCAGCAGTGGTGTTGACTTATGAATTTGCTCATGGTTTGTAAAAAAGCATATGAAAAACACCACATAGACATATAAACAACATTCCTCACAAGGGGTCTTTTAAGATGTGTTTTGGTTGATTGGATCTCAAGTAGACTAGCAAGACACACCTCTGTTTACCTGGTGTTTTAATCAGTCTCTTTTGTCCACTTTTAACCACTTCTGTCCTGATTTATTTGAATGGAGGGTCTAAGGCTGGTTAAATGTATGGTTTTTTTCAGATCTTTCGATCTAATTGATGAAATAAGATCATATGAATATGAAAGGAGAATGTCAGGAAAATATTCTGAGAGCAGTAGCTTTTGTTTCTGCTCTGATAGCCGCAAGATCACGCGGTGAGTGCATGTTACAAATCAGGAATGGTAAGAGAACATTGTGCTTGGTACATTTTTCGTTTAAACCCCGTCTGGCTAACACATTTCCCATAATGTTTATGCATTAAGTCAGTAGGCGGAGAGTAGGCGGTCTTTTGTGGCTGTTCGAACACATTCGACCACAGTAGCATCTACACTACGAAAGCAATCCGGTCAAATTTGTTTTTGACTACCTCTGGAAGTGGTCGAAAGTGGATAAGCTTAAAACGTGTTAGACCCCATTTTCACCTGTATTTAGCATCGTCCATTTGTGAAACACTTCTTAATACCAGGTGTAAACAGGGCCTTTGTGTGTGTTGTGGGGTTTACGTCTCTTAGCTTAGTTTAAACTGTGGGGACAAAATTGTTAAATTAAAATAAATTAAAATAAATGCTGCATCGGTAAGCATAAGAGACTTCAAAAACATGAAAAAATCTTTCTGACCCCAAACATTTGAATGGTGGTGTATATTAAGTCTATTGTTTGTTCTCATTTAAAATTGCTAGGTAAAGAGTGTCTATTTGTTTGCCTTAGACAAACAGAGAGAGATGGGGTAAAATAAAGTGTCCTGCATCCTGGCTACAATGCACAGCGTTAAAAGGCTGTCAACTCACGGAAAGTCCTAAACATGAGCGATGTACTCGCATACACATTACACAGGCAGGAGAGGGGAAAAAACAAGAGCAAGAGAATGGATAGAATCAAATTTTTTTTAGTTACAGAAAAGGAGGAAGAATGGAGATGGTGAAAAGATAAAGGAACAGAGAAAGGAAGGAGAAGTAGAGGTGAGGAAGAGGCAAGAGTGAGAAAATGAAGTTAGAAGAGAAGAGAAATAGCAGATGTGAGAGGTGAGATTGATAGAGAGAAAGAATATGTACAATAAGAGAAGAAACTATTTCAACAGAGCGAGGAAGTGAAATATGTATAAAGATCTTGACAGAAAAATGAATGCAGACATGAGGACGGTCGTGGATTCGATTTAATTGAGCTTGTCACACAGACACAATTTTAAGTGTTGGAGTTCTTTCACCCTGTGATTGAGCCTCATGACATCTGAAATGACAGCTCTCATTCATGTGAAGACGGGGTTCAAGTCATCCTGCGCCGATTGTGCTAATACTACCTTTCAAAGTCAAAGCATTTTTCCCTACTGAACAATGCAATCTGCAAAAAATATCCCATCGACTTGCATTGAAGGAGGGATCTGAGCTCTCTCTAGAGTAGGCTATTGTAAACTCTTACAAATAAAGGTTTCTAAAAGGGATTTTTCATAGCGTTGCAATAGAAGAACTATATTTATATATCTAAAGAAACCTTTTCCACTATAAAGAACCTTTTGCCCAATGGAAAGGTTCCATTGATGTTAAAGGTTCTTTGTGGAACCATCAATGCCAATAAAGAATGTTTATTTTTAAGAGAACCTTTATTTTTAACTTAGACCAGTAAGCAACCACACAGAATACAAGATAGCAACACCCTGGCATCACTGCGGTGAAGTTTGCGTGTATGGTCAAATCTAAAAATCTAGAAAGAATCAGTTGATCTTTAAGGAGAAATTGTGGTCTGGGGTGGTTTTGTCCCTGGCCTGTTGGTCATTACTTACATCGCTTACATCGTAGAACTGTTCACCTCAAGTTGCGAATGATTGGAGTACAAACACAGCAACAGGAAGTCAACGAGTGTGTGGCAAGTGTTTTGTAAGATTTTTTTTGTTTTGTGTGTGTGTGTGTGTGTGTTAGGGTTCTTTAGAGATATAATGTTCTTACCAAAGAAGCATGTCAAAATTATTTTGGAAATAAGATTTTCTTATCAAAGTGATAAAATGTTGTGTTGCAAAAATGAGTACACCCACCTGAAAGTTACTAAACAAAACTAAATTAAAAAAATTCTGGTGTAGGTTTAAGGCAATTTTTGATCAACTGGTAAGTATGTTGAACCAAAACATTTAAAGAGAAGTCATTTCTTGGCAATTAAAAGTGTTATATAGCCCACTGAATCATTTTCAGACTTAATGCTGACAACAAAGGAACCACTTGGGAGAGAACTGTCAGGAGACATTTCATAACACAAAAGAGAACAGTGGTACAAGAGGATTACCAAATCATTGTTTTAAGTGTCAAAAGATAGCAAAAGCAACACAGAAATTCAAAAACAATGGACTTGTGACAAGGCCCCTGAAATAATCAGACCTTCATTTTAAGCTTTCATTTAGTGATAAGTGAATTTTTTTTGCTAGACAAAGAGCAGGAGAAATACCAAGCGAGTGTCTCAGAGCCAGCAAAAGCGATGAAAAGAGTGACTGTTTATCTCACAGAGTAAGATGCAGTCTGCAGAAGTGTCATGCAGGGTGGTTGTCCTCACTGGAACTACCTATGTAGTCAAAGCACAATAAAGTCAGTTAGCCTTTTCCAAGACCTATATTTACAAAATATAGACTTCTGGGAATCCATACTCTGGTCTCATGAGACCAAGTCAATCATTTTGGATCTAACAGCATCCAAAATGATATGGTGTTGCTAGAGGAGGAGTAAAGTGAGAAGTACCTGGTTCCCACAGTGAAGCTCAGTGGTAGGGAGTTGTACTTTATCAATGTTGTCATGAATTCACACTCAAAAACTTGAAACAGAAGATGCTACCCTCTCCTCATTCCCTGAGTTGTTGGGCATTTTTCAACATGACAGTGATGATAGGCATTCTCCTAAGGTGAAAAACCTTCTGTGGACATGTATTTCACCCAGTCTTAACACTCTTGAGCACCTGTGGAGGATTCTGTAGAGACGAGCTGAGCAACACTCCCCATTAAAGATCATTTAAGGAGGTCATCATCCAGGAGTTAAACAGGACAGGATGTGACAATTTGTCTTGAACTTGTACAGTCCGTGTCAAGAAGGGTCAGAGCAGTATACTTAAAATTATGGAGGACATACTAAGTACTAGAATATTATGCATTTGTTGAAATCTAGGGTGTACTCATTTCTGCAATCCTTCATTTAAACAATTTTATGGATATTTTATGGATATTAATGACTTTGTTTATGCTTCTGTTTAATACTTTTCAATTTTGCCATCTTTCCATGAATTGTATTAGTGATCTTTAAGAAAAAACAAATTAATATTTGTTCAGAGGGGCAGTACTCATTTATGCTGTGCACTGAATAGAAACTATAATTATATGTGTCACGCAGGGACTTTTGGGTATGTCTTTTTACTGTTTTTCACTGTAAATTAAATGGTAATTTGTAGTTTTTACTTACAAAAGCCATAAATTTGACAGTATTTTACAGTAAAATTATGCAATGTTAAACAATTTACAGTTTATCACCGTGTAACTTAGTTAACAAAAACAGGTTTTTACTGTAGCATTTTATGCACTCTATGGTTATTTAGCAATTTTTGACACTAAAATTTCTAAACACCCAGAAATGGCAGCATTAATTAAACACCACCACAAGACACGTTATCCACCAAGTTGTACCACAGGATGTTCCTACCAGTTTTTAAAACATCTATAGCAAAAAAATAAATGAAAAACATCCTGAAAATATTTTTAGTTGAAAAAAAACTCTGACTTTAGTCGCCTACACACTTAAAGAGTGTCAGTTTTAGTGTGAAGATGCTTCAGTGATAATCAACCGCTGCTGTGTCTAACATAGGCAGGTTCTGATCAGACTGACTAATACCCCTTGCCTCTCCTACCCAAGACTAAACATCATCACCATGCAGGAAGGAACGGCCTGTTGCTAAATTACATGATCCGTCGTTTACATCCCAGCAGATAAATATTTACCCCTGCGTTGTGGCCCGCCTTGTGATTAGCCACCTCCCCTCACACAGTACCGGGACCACCTCGATGAACAATGGCTCTTTCATGGGCACCGTGTCATTCCTTCTTCCTCTCCTATGAACCCCGGGGAGTGGGACAGGAAGTCGCCCTCGCGGCCTCAGACTGGGTAAAGGACTCTAGGGGAAGGGGGTTGGAGGTACTCAGGTAATTGAACCCTGAAGGTCTGGGGCACTCCAGCCGTCTAGCTTTTGGTCGCCATTGTGTGTTTGTTGGCATGCATGAATCTGGCTCCTGGTTTGTAATGGCAACTTTTCGAAATCCAATTATTTCCTAATGCCATTTCTGGCATTTCTTTTTTTTCTTCCAATTGAATATCCTGTTTTCCTCAGAGATGCATCAGATTACCGAAGTAAAATGGGTTTTATGTTGACTTTTAACGTTATCCAATAGTCTGTGTGGCCTAGGTGATGTCATCGGAAAAAGAACGTTGTTTCAGAGTGAGAGGATGTTATGACATCTGAAGATAAAAGAATAACAAACCGTTTAGTTTTCTTCAGAATAACATGCACGGATTAATTGTGCACAATAAGACCAGTAATGTGCGTTAAAACAGTAAATAGGGTCAATTTTCATTTCATGTTGCCTTTAAGCCTGAAGAACCGCAGCAGGTTGAAGCCAGCAGAGGGACAGATGTCGGCAAATCCGCCCATCTTGATTCCAGCGAGTTTCATTACCAGATGTTTCAGGGCTATTATTGCATTAGAGCTGAAATGAATAGGCAGATGTGTGTGTGCATTATTAGCGGAGCTGAATTGTGCTGGTCTTATGATCACAGTGATTATAGAAAGTCGAAGAGGAGCACAACCGCAGGCTGGCGGCTGGTAATCCTCTTCTTTCCCTAAATAAGCCCCCCTGTCATCCGCTATGTCTGATACAAATGCTTTCACAATCTCCCATTCTACCCTTTAATTCTCTCTCTCTCTTTCTCTTTCTCTCTCTCTCTCTCTTAATCTCAGTATGATGTTAGCCGGGCACTTTATTAGAGCCATTGTGTTTATCTGATCCTATTAAACACTAGAGGGGCAGAGGAATAGAGGAGCTGTGCTTTCTGTCCATCTTGTCCCTCATCTCTGTCTGCGTGAGACAATAATGGCATTGTGATGTCCTGAAAAATCCTACCCAACAAAACAGATATGTTTATTTGTGTAGACTGTGCTTGCATGTTACCGCTCACACTGACATAGAGATCTCTATGACACCAAGGTAAAAATGGAACATGAACAGACAGCTTCCAGGTGTTTCTGCTGATGAACAGGTGTGTGTGCGTGTGCGCGCGCGCCCGTGTATTTTTAAATTCAGTCTTTCATCAAACGCACACATGCGTGCATCCGGCATATCCATGGCTGCCTCAGTCATCAAATTCATCATTATTTAAAAAGCAAAACCACTAAATGCCCCTCTAAACCCTTAATCACAATGCGGCTGCTAATTCAATAATACCCCTGTAGCTGTCTGGTGATGCCCGCATTGTTTTGGCTCTGCCCAGGTGATGGTGGCTCATTCAGGGAGCCTGGCGTTGTCTCAGGGGCACGGTGCCCTGTTACGGGTGCCCATTGTGCATCTATTGTGTGCCTATTGTGGCAACCCTGAGAGAGCTGGAGGAAAACAAAAGCACCAGCTCTGCAGAGTGCCCGTGCTGATTTCGCATGCACCTGGCATCGCCACAGACGCGGGACATTATTAATTGCTAATACATATTTATGTGGCACAAATTTGCCATTTGTTTATGCATAAAATTATCAATAGACACAGGGCGCTTAGCCAGAGAAAGTGGTGACCTTTTTAAGCAGGAGTGAATGGAGCATAGTTTGCTGGTTAAGACTTTGTGCACTTTGTCTAGGGTATGTCTGCTTTGTGTTGTGTGAATCACGAGTGTGCGTACTAGAGAGCGTCTTGTGTGCACATGTTTGATGTTGTTTGTGTGTCTGAGTGAAGTTTATATGACAGCAAAATAAAGGTGGAGAGACTGTGAAGGGGTGTAACATGACTGGCAGAACCTTGAAAACTCT
>RJVU01079805.1:9055847-9103395 GCA_003731715.1 Anabarilius grahami | reverse complement strand
TTTTTTTTTTTTTTTTTTTTTTTTTTTGGCAAAAACCTCTAAGTCCACCTCTTTGGACTACAAGACATAGTAAAACATCCATTTCTGTCAGTTTTACACTAGCAAAAGGAACACTGTTGTGTTTTGCTACTCGCAAAATCCTGTCATTGCCACTGTAATGATTTACAAAACATGACTTGCATGATAACTTTTGGCAATTGAAAGCTTGAAATCATATGATTCGATTTGCATCTTCCGATTGGTTCTTCTGTGGACTTAGAGGCTTTTGCTGACAAATGGAAGTGGAGTTTAGCGGTTTCTGCCAACGAACCAGTATTTCTTAATAGGCTGATTCAGGGATTTAGCAGATTTGAAGGGAAAGTATTTGATGAATGTATACTATGTGCGGAGAGCATTCGCTCAATGTCAGTATCTAATTTTTTGACAGAGGTGGCGTTTAGCATCTGAGCTCTTCCCTTTTACTTTGGCTACATAAGATGAGAACACATTTTTATAATTTCTTGGGTCAAGAAAAAGTCTGAGTTTGCGATTTATTTCCTCAAAATGCTCGCTCTTTTGGGATGCGCTCAAATCCGTAAGTAAGGATGCTTTCCTGTCACATGTCAAACATGCACACTTCAGTAAGCCCACATAACGCAGGTTAATGTGTTTACATGTCAGGACAAATCGGGGTATGGGGCAAAAATCTAGTTGTGTCGATTGGTTTATGCTTAAGCCGTTTATGACCTTATTCCGATAAAGGAAAACGGGCTAACGTTTTTACATGACCTTATGCATTCTCAGCTTCTTGAGCATAATCGGGTTAAGAACGCGGATGTAAACGCTCTAAGAACCAACAGAAGGATGTGCAGAGGTGTTGGTGCTACACACATCCAGGAACAGCTCAAGGTTTGGTGCATTTTTCTACTATTATCCTATAATTGATTCTTCTTGTTTTTAGTAAATCTTTTTTTTTATTATTTCATCATGAATGGCCATCAGTGAAGTGTAAACGTTTGCAACCATAGGTTAATACTATGTCAGTAATAGAAATCAGACATCAGAAAACCAAGAATTTCAGAACAAACCACTTTTGCAGCTCTGTGTCTAAGTTCAGAGAGTTACAGTATTTTTACATGGTGCATTTCTTAAAGAAATTTGAGTTCTCATGATCTCATCTCTCTTTAAGAGATCCCAGACCACTTTGAACCTGTATTGTTTAGGTGACACATTTGTGCATTGAACAACGTCCTGGCTGGACTGAAAGGTCACCAGCCTCTTCATAAAGGTTTATGTTTCTGTGACTATAGCTTCCTTTGTGCAGTACAAACAGTAAAATATTGTTGTTCAAATGTGTTCAAGCATTTGGATCACAAGCTGTGTGTGGGGCACAGACAAGTATGCTTGTGTGACCTCTGACCTGTCTTCCTCTCAGTACACATCTAAAGGAAGTTCCGCCTGGATTAGCCCACACAGACAGGAAATCATGTAGTGCAGAGGGAAGTTGTAGGGCTGTAAAGTTGCTTTAGATGTTGTGACCTCTTTGACCTCCACTCATGATGCAACGTCCTCTTTCCTTTATTGGAAAACACAGCTGAAAGCATGTGTGTGTTTATCCGTAAAGCGAAAGTCACTGTCTGAAGAATGCACCGTATGCATCCGTTTGTGTACGCGTGTATCCCGTTAACTCTTACAAGACACCTGCATGCACTCCAAACACCGGGACTCCTCGGTTTCCCTGCAGGCGGATCACTACAGGGACCCTTGTCTTCCTCTGTAAACAGATGCAGGCATGATAGAGGATGTGGCTGAATCCGTGTTTGAGCGGAGAAGTACAACTGTGTGTGTACAGCATGTCAGGCCTCTGGTGCTCTCTAACAAAGCACCTGTTTACTCTGCCATAGTCTCCAATGTAAATACACACAGAGAAATGGAAGCCAATTGTGCTCGGCATTGTAAAGAGCACATGAGGAACGGAGCTGGGGTTTTGGCCTTGGTCTTCTTCAACTTGAGAGATGATGCTGGATATTATTGGATATTATGTCTACTACTACTAGAGTGTTTAACTTATGTAAGTGATTTAAAATATAGCATCAGTGAATGAAAATCACAAAAGCTAGCATGTCTACTCTGCAAGATTCATACAAAAGTTATATACTGTCCAGTTGTGTCCCACTCACTTGTGTCTGTCATCCTCTGGGACAATATTTGATTTATTTCTCTCTAATGAAATAAAATTAATGAAATTCTGTCATTAATTACTCACCCTCATGTCGTTCCACACCCGTAAGACCTTCATTCATCTTCGAAACACAAATTAAGATATTTTTGATGAAATCCGAGAGCTGTCTGACTCCTCCATAGACAGCAATTTAACCACTACTTTCAAGGTCCAGAAAGGTACTAAAGACATTGTTAAAATAGGCCATGTGACTGCAGTGGTTCAACCTTAATTTTATGAAGCAATGAGAATACTCGACTGCTGAAAATTCAGCTTTTCCATCACAGGAATGGATTACATTTTAAAATGTATTTAAATAGAAAACTATTATTTTAAATTGTAATAATATTTCACAATGTTACTGTTTTACTGTACTTTTTTATCAAATAATTGCAGCCTTTGTGAGCATAAGAGACTTTATTTCTCATTAGTCTACACTGCATCAGTACTAACTCACTCAGAGTTTTGATTTGGATTAAATAGAAATAATTGTGTTAAACTAATGTCACAGTATGTTGCCCCTTTTCAGACTTGCAGAGAGTAGCAGTCCCTTTTTCCCAAAAAATATGAAAGTGAAAAATATTAAAATATTTTAATGTTAATTAAATATTAAAAGAAATATAAAAATAAACAGTCATTCTTGCTTTGAGAATAATATTAAAGTGTTGTGGGCTAAAATATCATAATTGTTCACAAGAATTTTGGCTTTTACTGTGTGTTAACACTGTAAATTAACTCAGAATATCACAGATGTCCACAACCCAAGCAGCATGGTCCGTTTTTGGATTCACATTCAAATATAATTGGTCCTTAAAAGTTATTATGCAAAACTAATCTCAGATACATTATGATGCAGTTTGTGGATAGGAATATGTCTTTAGTTACACTACTGTAATGATACAGGACTCATGGTAAGATCCATATGCAGCTTTATTAAATGTGAGCGTGGTCGTACAGGCGGGGTCGTTCAGGAGCAGACAGGTATAACACAGGGCAGGCAGAATCGTAGTCAGAGGACAGGCAATAGTCAGGACAGGCAGCAGAGGATCGTAAGCAGGTAACAGGCGGGATCAATCACAGACAGGCAGACAGGATACAGGGAAACGCTCAGAAATGTAACACAAGTGAAAACAAGACTTCGCAGTGAGGTGGTGTGTGATTGAGTCCTTTATAGTCCAGGTAATGAGCGACAGCTGTGTGTGGCAATTGGAGTGGAATGTGAGCATGTGACTGGCAGGGAGGATAATGGGAAATGTAGTTCGGGAACTGACAGGAACTGATGGTGATCGTGACACCTACATTAAGGTTCACTTTTTTAAATTAATGTATTACTGTAGGTAAACTTTTTTTTTTACAGCATTTATTAATTTAGGTTAATGTTAACCGATAATGCAATTGTTCATTGTTAATTCATGTTCGCTCATAATAAAAAACAATGGGTTAAAAACAATGCAAGTTGGGTTGAAAATGGACAAACTCAGCAATTGGGTTGTTTTAACCCAACAGTTGGGTTAAATGTTTGCCCAACCTGCTGGGTATTTTTATTTAACTAGACTATTGTTTAAAAATTACTGTATTGCTTGCTTAAAATGAACCCAAAGTATGTTGGAAATGAACCTTTTATTAATAGGTTTAATGAATAATAATTAAACAATAAACATTTATTAAATTGCTTATTAATAAATGTTCACCTTTTGATTATTATTCTTGACTCTAGTATTTATGTCTGATTTTTAATTTTCAGCCTATTTTGGGTTAATTTTAAGCCAACCATAAAGTCATTTTTAAACAATAATTGAGGTAAATAAAACTGCCAAGCATGTTGGGCAAACATTTAACCCAACCGTTGGGTTAAAACAACCCAATTACTGGGTTTGTCCATTTTCAACCCAACTTGGGTTGTTTTTAACCCAGCATTTTTTAGTGTAATATTAAATATTATTAATATACATTTATACAATTATGTATGTAGAAATTAATCAAGCTTAATCCTGTTGTAGTGCAACTGGAGTCATGTAGTCCACAACTAGTCAACACAGAACTAATCGACTAGTCAATGAAACCCTACTGGCTATCAGTATATTTAAAAAAAAAAAATCCTTCTCTCTGAGTTCACTATTCAGTGAAACACATCATCTGTCATCAGGCGACAGATTGTCCCACACTCCTCTCCCAAATTCCCTCCTGAGTGCATCTCTCAATATGCCCAGTGCCACCGTATTCCCTGCATCTCCCTCCCAGTAGACCTGCCCCACTCCGGCTCTCTTCAGTACCTGAACTCTCTCACCCGAGCGGCCGTCGGGCTAATTGCGGCAAACGCGCCTATGAATGTATACGCAGTCATTACTGCTCACAGTGTGTGAAAACAGCAGAGGCCATATAAAGATGCACTCATTATGAAAAATGAGGCTCTTGAGTGAATTACATCGATGCGTTTGTGTGTCTTGTAGGTTGTGGCGTCCCCTGCGAGGTGCTGCGATGAAGGGCGTGGGCAGGGACGGAGCTCCCTAATCAACACGGCAATCGCATTTCCATATAAACAACCAAAAGCTCGTCTACATACAATCCAATTCCATATGATGTGGGCTTGCCGTCAGGGCTTGTAATTGCTTCAGTTCGCCGAGTGTTAGAACAGGGCAGAAGAGGACGAGAGAGGCCTCTGGAGAAATGGAGGAATAGTCCAAGCGAGAGATTTTTCAATGACCTGAGCTCTCCAGCGATCTAGTATCCAAATACACTAAATCAATGCTCAGTCATACTGCGATAACAAGCCTCCTTTTATTTCCACAGTAATGGTTATGAATAATGTAACTACAACATTTAATGTGGCATAACCTGTTTTTAATGCTCATCAAATGTTTGGAGGAGCAGTGCGACTTAATGACTTCACACAAAACCATGGAATATGGCACACAGTTTCATTCTAATATGTTGATTTGGTTAACACTTTGAAAAAGATGCAAAAGCATTATTATTGTTACAAAGCATAAAAGCATCAGTTCCCATTTGTTGAATTTGTATGTAAAAAAGCAGCATGGACATTTTTCAAAATATTTTTTTATGTTGCACACAGAACAAAGAAAGTCCTACAGGTTTGGAATGACATGAAATGCAGAATATTAATTTTGGTGTAAACTGTCCCTTTAAGATCAATCTCCAGGACCCTGCCTCATTCCACAGATCGATTTGTTTTCAAGCGCTTCCCTCTCCAAATCAGGCAGATCATGTGATCTCCCTCAATGCAAGAGCTTTAAATAATGAGAATCATACATAAACATCACCTGCTCTATTCATCTCAGGTGAGGGAGAACCACTCTCTCTCATATTCTCGTTCTTTTGCCCACTGTGGGATTCTTCTCCTGTGGGTTAAAGTAATGTCTGGTCCTTTGGGTTTTCTTCTCCTTGAGATGAACAGAAGGAGAGGAGGAGAACAGGTAGTAGCATTATTCTCAGCTTTTCGTCGGTAGTGCTGAACCCCGGCCAATTAGGTGGATTAAAACCAACAAAACACCTCCATTAGTGGGAGGTATTGTTACATGTTTGCTGATCATTTAGAAGTAAACTCCTGAGTGCCTCCTGGAATTCTCCCCCGGAATCTGTTTCCCTTTCATCTCGCAGGTCTTGTGTTCTCAGCAAAGCAACCAGAACTAGTGTTGGTGCCATGCGTTTTTTTTTTTTTTGTGCAGTTAAACATTTAATAGCTTGTAGTTGAGGCATAAATGGTGAAAAGCTGGAGTTGTCTGTTTACGTTTTATTAAACGTAATTATTAAATGTTATTAAATGTAATCGGTTTTTGAAGCCAACTTCAATCTAATAGGAAAATGGTTCGAGTTCCGTTCAGAAACATTTATTAATACTGTCAATGTTGAAAACAGTTGTGTACAATTTTTTTCAGGATTCTTTAATGACTAGAAAATTCAAAAGAACAGCATTTATCTGAAATAGAAAGCTTTTGTGACATTATCACTACCGTTCTAAAGTTTGGGGTCAGTAAGAGTTTAGAAATTTATACTTTTATTCAGCAAGGATGCATTAAATTGATCAAAAGTGACAGTATAGACATTTATATTGTTGCAAAAGCTTTCTATTTCAGATAAATTGTTATTTTGATCTTTCTATTCATCAAATAATCCTAAAAAAAAATTGTACACAACTGTTTTCAACATTGATAATAATAAGAAATGTTTCTTGAGCAGCAAATCGGCATATTAGAATGATTTCTGAAGGATCATGGGACACTGAAGACTGGAGTAATGATGCGGAAAATTAAGCTTTGCCAACACAGAAATAAATTGCATTTTAAAATATATTCAAATAGAAAACAGTTATTTTAAATTGTAAAAATATTCCAGAATATTGCTGTTTTTGCTGTATTTTGGATCAAATAAATGAAGACTTGGTGAGCAGAAAAAACATTTAAAAATCTTACCGTTCAAAAAATTGACCGGTAGTGCAAGTAAAAATAAAAAATCTTACTGACCCCAAACCTTGAAATGGTAGTGTAGAAATTGCTTTATTTCGTGTTGACCTATTTCCTGTTGAAACAGAAAGTTTGGACTGGACAAACGGGTGCGTCCTTGTTTTGTTTGTTTTCTAAATAGCCATTAGGCGGTAATTTCCATCACAGCCCTCCCTGTACATGATTTGCTACATGATAGTCAGTTGCAGGTAGTATTAGGGTTAAGAACATTCTCATGTTTTTTTTGCTTTTTTATTAGGAGACTAATTCTAGAGAGCATCTGATTGGATAAAAATTTGTAGTGCATGATGAGTCTTCAATAGTAACTGTTTTCCCAGAAGAAAAAGACTCTGCTAAAACAGTGCACTAACATATAGCCTCTAAGCTAACCGCTAACTGTGCACAGTACTTCAAAAAAACAAAACAAAAACAGAAACAAAAAAATTCCCACCATCTAGGTATCTTTTTCTTAAGCATACATTTGATAATTACATGGGTTTTTGTGTCTAGGGAACGTTTGTTTTAATAGTTGTTTTAGTTGTGTTGGTCGATGACTCTCTTCACTTTGGCTCCCGAGCACTTTGGAACCGAACATATTGAGAGCTCTCATCAACAATTGAATAGCTGAAAAGGAATTAACCTCTAAGTAGTGCGCCGTACATTTGCAGAGAGTGTGCCCGTATCAAAGAGCATATTTAATAGAGCGCTGTGGCGTGGAGAGCTCCAGCGGAGTGTTAAATAGGCCGAGAGCTGGAAGTGAAGGGCAGAGGTGATATCCTCTCTAAAGGTCCCTAACAGCCAGATCAAACCTTGCGCACACACGCTAGAGAGATGTAGACGCGTCCTGCATCCGGGATTCTATTCGTCACATGTGAACACAATGGGTGTGGGAAGTTTGTTTGTATCATACCCAGGAGACATAGGGTGAGAGATATGGAATGTGTGTGTGTATACGCGAATGTGTGCGTGTGTGCGTCCCTGGGGTTGGGGGGCCGTGCCGTGATGGTACAGATGGGACAACATATGACACGTGAGGGTGTGGGGACACTGAGGCTCTCTCCGTCCATCTGGACTCCCCTCTGATCTGCCCTGCCTCCCTCTGCCGTGTGTGTTTGTTTGTGTGTGTGTCTGTTTGTTTGTGTATCTGTGAGTAAGGGCTAGCCATTCGCTCCTACATGGCTGTTTTTGTGCAACGAGAGCTAAAAAGTTTATTAGATCAGTGTTCTCTTATATTTAGCAGTTTGTGCAAACTTTTGCACAGAATTTAAGTTTTTGAACAAACCTTTTAGTATGAAACTTTAGTGCGTAATGAAACATTAACGACACCTTAAATCATGTGGCTTCTTGAGAAGAGGTGTACTATGACTTTTTCTGAGGTTTCTATGCTTCTAAGCTTAAACTTACAATTCTACCTGGAGGGCGTGTGTGTGTGTGATTTTGAAATAAATTAATACTTTTATTCAACAAGAGTGCATTAAATTAAAGACTTTCACATTGTTACAAAGGATTTCTATTTGAGTCAATGATGTGACGGGTTTGTTTTAGTTTTTTGTCCAAAGGCCTTAATAACAATTCAATTCACATTTATTTGTATAGCGCTTTTCACGATACATATCATTTCAAAGCAGCTTTACAGAGAATGCATGTCAACATTACAATTTAAAGAATGCAGTTAGCAAATAATGTAATTTACAATTTACAATCACTGTTAGCAGTTTAACTGAACGTAGAAGCAATGAGCTCCTGGAAAAATGAATTACATTAACAATAATCAAGATATAGAATTTGTGCAATGTGCATGTTGATCCAGATGATTGCGTCTTCTCGAGTCCTCGCAGGAGTTGGTGCCGTCTCTTCATAGGTGTTGGTCATCTGAGGTCTTCTTAAGAGGCCGGATCCAAACTGAAGCTGATGTCCTCTCTAGTCACCTCGGGACGGGTGTCCCGAGGCAAAACAGAAAAGCAAATGGAGAGTAATTAGCGTAGCTGCTGTTCATAACATTAAGATAGTCATGTGCAATTGATCTGATATGAGATGCATTATGTGAATGCTTGGCTTTAATCTAGATTTAAACTGGGTGAGCGAGTCTGAGCCCCGAACATTATCAGGAAGGCTATTCCAGAGTTTCGGAGCCAAATGTGAAAACGCTCTCCCTCCTTTAGTGGACTTAGATATCCTAGGTACAACCAGAAGTCCAGAGTTTTGTGATCTTAAGGAGCGTGAAGGATTGTAGGGCGATAGAAGATCAGTTAAGTACACAGGAGCTAAACCATTTAGAGCCTTATAGGTCATGAGCAATACTTTATAATCGATACGGAACTTAATGGGTAACCAGTGTAGAGATGATAAAGTTGGTGTTATATGATCATATTTTCTTGACCTGGTAAGAACTCTAGCAGCTGCATTTTGTACTAATTGTAGCTTTTTTATTGAGGAAGCAGGACAACCAGCTAGTAATGCATTACAGTAATCTAATCGAGATGTCATGAAAGCATGAACTAACTTTTCTGCATCAGAAATAGATAACATATTCCGTATATTAGCAATGTTTCTGAGGTGGAAGAAGGCTGTTTTTGTAACACATGAAATATGATTTTCAAAGGACAAGTTGCTGTCTAATATAACACCCAGGTCTTTAACTGTCGAGGATGGAGTAACAGTATATCCTTCTAAATGCAGATTGTAGTCTGAAAGATTCTTTGTACAGTAAAATAAAAAAACAAAGATATGACATCCAAAGTATGTAAGGTAGTACAACTAGATCTCTTGTATTGAATCCAAAGGGTTTTAATTATGTTTTGCTACATATAAAGGTATTTGAAAAATGTTGAAGTGTCAAAAGGTCATTCGTGTTCAACCGTCCAAAGGCCAATACAGCCATTTCACTTGATTAAAATATCTTAAAATGTAATAAATGTATATATATTTTTAATTCTGGCATGATTTTAAAACATCATATATCAACATTGTGCAACATGGTATTATAATTATGTGTAGAAGTCATTGCTTTGTTGTGAGAAGAAATGTCCGGAAAAATGAATTTCATTGATGTCATTCGGAATAACCAATATAAAGGGACCATTTTGGATCAAGTCATGCAGTCAATATCATGTGACAGGATGTGACATCATTCAGACACCTGCAAAGGACCACATGGTCATAAAGCAAATTAAATAAACTCTCTCTTAACTGTTTGTCATGTTTTCACTTGCTCATACGCATGTCCCGAAATATCAGGTCATTCGGTACAACCGCTATAAAACATGGAAAATGTTGTAATATTTTAATAAATTGTAAATATAAAATGTTTGATTGTCCTTTTGCTAGCTAGCTTGCAACATAACTAGCTAGCTATCAGCCTGTTAGCATTGTTTGAAAATATCGTCATTATAACCAAAAGTGTCAATTGGTAAAACCGAAATTTTGGTTAAACCAAATTACTTTTTGGTGACAAATTTTGTCCATCTTGTAATAAATGACAAAAGCAGTGTTAATTGATTATAAAATCCATATAATCCCATTGTTAACACTTAATACAACTTAAAATTAATTATATCCCCTTTATATTTTTTGACACTTTTGAAAACCTTATTCGTCAATGACCCTTTAAATAAATGCTGTTCTTTTGAACTTGCTATTCACTGAAGCATCCTGAAAAAAAAATCACTTAAGTTTAGTTTCCACTAAAAAATATTAAGCAGAAAAACTGTTTCTTGAGCTCCAAATCAGCATTTTAGAATGATTTCTTAAGGATCATGTGACACTGAAGACTAAAGTAATGATGCTGAAAATGTAGCTTTGCCATCACTGAAATAAATTACATTTTAAAATATATGAAAACAGAAGTTGATTTAAACTGTAATAATATTGCATAAAATATATATATATATTTTAACTGTATTTTCTATCAAATAAATGCAGCCTTGGTGAGCATAAAAGACTTAATTCAAAACATTAAAATCTTACCAACCCCAACTTTTTTATAGATTCATAACCCAACTTTTTTTATAGATTTATTATCATTGCAACCTTTAATGAAGTGGACATTTATTTTATATCAGTGACATCATCACCGAGGGCGATGCACATTCATAGTGTCGCACGTTCAACCCTTCTTTCCAGTCAAATACAAGATCGCAGTGGCCCAAAATTTATGTTAAGTGATGTGCAATTTAGCTGAAAATACCTCCATCAGCTAAGGTGGGAAGACATTCTGGATTTGACAGCATAGTTTTGACCCTTCTATCACTCCAACACGACCTATCCAATCCAGAAGCTGTAAACCTGTCATTTGAACATGTCTTCATCCCCCTCCTTGTCTGTCTTGTTTTAAAAACGTCATCTGTGTTGCCCGCCTGCGTCGTCCTCCATTCGCCTCTCTCCGGTTGCCCCCTCTGCCCTAGTGCATTGTGGGTCATCGGCGGAGCTCAGCCCCGTTTGTCAGGTGCTGAGGAGGCTGTTTGAAATTCATGTTCAGTAGATTGTCAGACAAGAGGAGAGTGTGTGTTGGGGGGAGGCGGCGGTTGGAGGGGGGGCTGTAGCTTCATTACCATATCAAAGAGCCAGCCGCCGTGGTCTAATGGTAATTACACCGGCCAACAATTGGTGCTCGCTGGTCGGATCATAGCAAAAAAAAAAAATTAAGGGTGTGTATGTGAGTGTGTGTGTTAGGATGGAATACAGGGGGGTGGAATTGGCCAGGGCATTCAGGTTATGTTAATACAGCTCATCTATTTAATTAGTGCTCAGACGCAGGCTTTGTTTACTTCTGAGATGTCTTTTTTAAAAGTGTGTGTGTGTGTGTGTGTGTGAGAGGGAGAGACAGTATGGTAACGGAGGTTTTTCGAGAATGATTTGGCCCATAAGATTGAGTGAGAATAGTACAAGCAATAATGAGCTCCACTGTGGATGGACCTTTTGATGGTTGTCCTGACTCCGCCCCCCTGCTCGGCCCCCACTGGATCTGCTCACTAGAGAACACGCACACAGAGGAGAGGGAATACACATTGTCCAGCAACCTGGCCAGCAACACAACCTGACTGCGTATACATCACTAGCGAGGCCAGAAATACAGTGGGTGGATCTTGGTGAAACGGGGTGTATTTCTATTCTGTGTATACTCTCTAAATTGTCATGAAGTGTACTCATTTCCTTTTGCTTTTATGAAATGATAATGCTGTTCCAAGACCTAGTGTGCTGGTCATGTTGGTAATCTAATCTGACAGTGTTTCTGGAGGTAAGTAAGAGTGCCTACTTTTTATAATCCAATCAATCCATATAATGGATCAAATCTGGTTTTACTCTACTTTTCTCTAATAAATACACTGGGGAAAAATGTTAAAATTAAGTTTAATTAAAAAAAAAAATTAAATAATATAGGTTATTTTAAGTTCCATTACAGTAAATGTAAACATACTCTTTTGTTTTTATTTATTTGTTTTTTGGGGGGTTTTTTTAACATCGGTGCTCTAATTAATGTCCTGATCACTTGCTGTGCTTTAGCTGAGTTTGCATTGTAAAACACTCTTAGAGAAGCCAGGTTAACTTAATATATGCATGTTGTGATGTCTGTGGTGCTGGAGGCAGGACTGTTGTTCCCAGCATGCATTGCAACATGAATAAGTATTGCGAATTATTGCTTAGCTGCTCATTGTTTATGGAGGACTAGTGCCACTTTAAAAAAAAAAATTACTAGAAAGTATTAGAATTATTAGAAAGTAAATTACTTTTTAAATTGAAAAATAATCATACATATTTAAAACTTTATGTAATTAATGTTTTAAAATGTAGTTAAACATATGAATATATACATTGCTAAATAATTTTTAATGCAACATTTAAATTACATTTCTATAGAACATTTACAAATTACTTTTTATCCAGTTTTTGGTCGAGTTAAAAAAAAAAGCCAGTTATTTAAAAATTAAGTTTATTAATGTATTAAATATAATTTGTTTTAAATTTTAAACATGAATTAAATAGTTTTAAGTATATATTTGATTATTTGAAAAATAATTTTTAATGTGTTTTTGTTATATTTAGGGTTAGTACACCCAAAATTGAAAATTCTGTCATTAATGGCTGTCATTAATTATGTCATTCCACACCTGTAAGGCCTCCACTGACAGCAAGTTAATTTACACTTTCAAATGCCCAGAAAAGGTACTAATGTTATATTTAAAACAGTTCATGTGACTACAGTGGTTCAACCTTATCTGTCAGTGGAGGCCTCACTGAGCCATCGGATTTGATCAAAAATATCTTAATTTGTGTTCTGAAGATGAACGAAGGTCTTACAGGTGTGGAATGACATGAGGGTGAGTAATTAATGACAGAATTTTCATTTTTGGGTGAACTAACCCTTTAACCACACTTTGAGCCATTTATTAAATAAACAGATTTAAATATATCTATTGATTTAAATTGAGAAGTTTTTCAACATTTCAACAATTCAACATTTTTATTGAATTAATAAATTGACAGTTGATTACTTTATTGTATTAATTATTTATTATTTACATTTTATTTATTGGTTGGATAACTTTGGTTGGATAACTTTGATTGTGAAAACCAGCCATCAATCTGGGTGGGCCAGTGACACTCTGGACATTATATGCCCTTTTCCCTGGTCTGCATATAAGGAGTAGACTAAACTATGAATGAGGATATTTTTGAGAAGAGTGTGTGTGTTTGATTGTGTTTGTGATGACGGGGAGCTAGATGGTTATGGAGTTGTGATGGCCCTATTTGAAGGCCTCTTTAGAGAGGAGAGAATCACAGAATATGATGAGAGAATCTGATCGAGGGAGTTATTTGACTCCTTCCTGATGCCTTTGTGTGTGTTTGCGTTCGTGGATGTGTACAAAGCTTTTTCGAGCACCTACAAACTGTGTTTATCATACAGATCATCCCTCTATTACCCTGCACACTTGAACCAGTTGTGCACTGACACACAGCTGAAGAGGACATGCACTCCTTGATGTTGTATCATCACAGTGTGACTAGAAATAAATGTGTTCGTGAGGGCAACATCTTCTAGGTGAATTTTTATGTAATGAAAGCGGTCTCTTAATGTAGCTTTGAGCTTTATAGTATTCAACGTTTTTGGAAAGAAGCTACTTTATATTACATTCATACAGGAAATAGTGAACTCCCCAACATGCTGCAGATTTCCTCAGAATTGAGACCCATTCATAAAATTTTACATATCCTCAGCTTCTTTTGTATTTGCTTATTAAATATTCTGGATAGTTTTAGTGTACACTCTAAAACATGCTGGGTTAAAAACAACACAATTTGGGTTGAAATGGACAAACCGTGCAACTGCGTTGTTTTAACCCAGCAGTTGGGTTAAATGTTTGCCCAAAATGCTGGGCAGTTTTATTTAACCCAACTATTGTTTAAAAATTACTATATGGCTGGCAATACAGTAAAAGTTGCAATAGTTGAGTTAAATAAAACTACCCAGCAGGTTGGGCAAACATTTAACCCAGCCGCTGGGTTAAATCAACCTATTCACTGGGTTAAAACAACCTAATTACTGTGTTTGTCCATTTTCAACCCAACTTGGGTTGTTTTTAACCCAAGTTTTTAGAGTGTAGTATTCACCTCTGATTTAAAATCCTTTCTTCATTCCCTTTTCAGCTAAGAAAATGCGAAAACTGTTTTCAGATTTCATCTGTCAACATTAAATCAAAATGTAATTTTTTGTAGGCTTTCCTGCTTTACAATTTGTTGTTCCAAAAAAAGGGAAGAAAAAAGTCATCATCCTTCATCAAAATAAAAACATAGTAATAACTTGTAGTTGTTACATAGTAATAACTCTAATTACTTGTGTCTGAGGTAAAATAATGTTAGGCAAACAGCTATTTTTGCATTATTTTAGGCAACTGTTGTCTTATTATTGTTAACAATTTTCAAAAAAAGGACGGTAATTATGTTTTTGAAGGAAGCGTTTACCTTTCATGAACCAATCAATCCCTAATGGATAAAATCAGGTTCTGCCTTACTTTTTTCCCTCATGAATACATTGAGAGAAAAAAAATTAAATGATGTTTGACATTTGACTTAAAACTTGTTTGTTTTAAGTGCCATTGCATTAGACTTACAACTAAAAGTTACAGAAAACTGAAAGTTTTTAGTAATGTTTACTTCACCTCAGTTCCATATTGTAACGTTTTGGTCGAGATGATGAAGAGAAATATAGAAAAAGTTCCAAAACAAAGTATTTATTTATAAAACAAAGTCAAGTAATCCAAAAGCAAGAAGCAGGTGTGTAACAAAGACAATGAGACAATGACAGCTGTGATGATTAATGAATGTCTATGACAACTAATGACCGGCAGGAAACTAGGATCAAAGGAAACAGGAAACTGATGATAAACAAACTCAAACTCCATGAAAGTGAGACTAAGACAAACTAAACTGAATGTAATTGAGACACATATTATGTTGCAAAGCAGATTTTAATTTTATACCATTGAAATTTAAGTATGAAAACTTGTAAAAGAAATCTTATTATGTTTTTTTTTTTTGTTTTTTTTCACTCTCGAAAACAGAACAGTACGCTGGTGAAATGCTTTCCAAATGCAGTTTCATACTGATTTTAAAAAGTTTTCTTCACGTAAGTGTATTTTTGGACTGGTCTGAGGACACAAACAACAATCTTCGAAAGTTACCCTTCAGTATAATAAGTTAAGTTTATGACAATATTCTCCCATGAAGATTTCTGGAGACTGCATGTCTGTGTGTCAGCAGGTCATAAGGGCCTGTTGAAGAGGGCCTCATTAATAAACACAGTGAGTGTGCGAACTGTCATGCTGTTATCACGCTGTATAACAACACCATGACAAGGGAACTCATTCAGCAACGTCCACGCAACGTCTGTGCGACGTCTGTGCAATATCTGCCCCATATGCCCCACTGACACTCAGATAAGAGGGAGTCATGTGGTCATCAGTAGAGCTGTACCTGTGTGTTGTCACCCGAGGCCTTATGGAGAATGAAAGTGTCTTATTTTAGTCTCTGAGCTTCTAATATCTGAATATGTGCATGTGTGTGAAGTCTAAATTAAGCCTAAGGGGAGACAAACCATGACACAGGGTGCTAACAGCATGCTCTATGCTATCGTTCCTCTCTCTCTCTCTCATTCTGAGCGCTTCATTCTCTCACACCTCTCTTGCCCTTGAGAGGAAGTGCACTGCCGCCTGTAAGTGAGAGCAAATGTCCTGTTATGAAGACGAAAGTGAGAGAGAGTGAATGAAGGGAATCTGATGAAGTGAAGGAGAACGAGGAAAAGGAGTGAGGGAGAGGCAGATGGAGAGAGAGATAGGATGCCTTTTTTGCAGTTTAGTAGTTTGTGCTAAATCTTAATGTTTTTGTGACCAAAAACATGCTTTGCTTTTTCCTAAATCTTGGCAAATGAAAGGTCCTCATGCTCAGTAAGACCAAAAGGGTTTTTTCCCTCCCAACACACCTTATCACTCACTTTACAGGTGGTTTTAAGGTAGATCAAACAGACTTAACCATCTGTTGCATGCAGATAAGAGCTCAGCATAAAACTTTATAAACTTGCGTGTGGATGAGGCGGCCTGGGTGCAAACCCATAATGAGGCATTCACACTGACAGAGATTTACAGCCACACAGTGACTAGTTGTCATCTGCTACATCCAGATTCCTGTACTTTAATACCATGTACTGCATACGATTAAGAACTTACTTTTTTGTGGGTAGGTTTTAATTTTTTATCATACTGAAGCAAATGTTCCACTTCAATTCTTATTACAATAATAAAGGGGCAGTCATGGCCTAATGGTTGGAGTGTCACACCATGTCCTAACCAGACGCGATGCGATAAGATTCCAGCGACAAACAATTTGTCTGTCCACACCAGATGTGACGTGACTGAGATGCGATAAAGTCAATCAAAAATCACAGCCAATCAGAAGAGCGTGGGGGTGGGCTTTCTTGGCAAGCTACCAGCACTCGCAGCGAAATGGATAAGTACATGATCAAATTCATGAATATTACACCATTTTAACATTATTGAAAATACTGAATTATTGAGTTACTGAAACAACCTTTGTCATAGAATACACTTATCTGTTCACAATGAGTTGACAATATGAATGTTCTTGTTTCATATTATTTATTTTGAAGATCTGAGGTGAATTGTCCATTGTTGCTATCAGTAACTGTTAAAACTATAAAAGACACACAAAAATGTATATTCCAAATTACATTAGACTCTTTAAACATTAAATAAAGCACATTGTTCCAGCTGTGATGTTGCAGAAAAATAGAAAACGTTTCTAAAATAGAATCCTCGCGTGTCGCCTTCGAAAAACTGAGGAAAAACTCAGATTGACATGGAAAGGATGCCTTTTATCGCGTGTCACGTTTGGTTAGGACACAGTGTCAGATTGGTAACCCGAAGGTTGCTGGTTCGAGTCTCAATACTGGCAGGAAATGACTGAGGTGTCCTTGATCAAGGCACCTAACCCCCAATCGCTCCCCGGGCGCTACAGCAAAAATGGCTGCCCACTGCTCTGGGTATGTGTCCACAGTTTGCGGTGTGTGTGTGTTCACTACTTGCTACTCCTAATGTGTGTGCACTGGATGGGTTAAATGCAGAGAACAAATTCCAATATGGGTTACCATCAAGGCTTGACATTAACACCTGCCAACTGGCCAAATGCGGGTGAATATGTTTAAAAAGGCATCTGAAATAATAAACTAGTAAAATATGCTTAATTGTTTTGGTAATGTGAATGTAAATGTGCAGTATACTTTATGCAAAATATTCCTTGTAAAATGAAAAATGTGCTTGTGTTGTCAAACAATTACAATTTAACCCTGACAAACAACTTTATTAATACCTTAAGTGCATTTTTTTGATATTTACTTTTAGACATTGTTGCCATCTCAGCTACTGTGGCCTTAAGAGACAAAGTCTCCAGTTTCCACACTTTAGAATCTGAGCAGATGCAATACATTTTGACCGCTTACTGCATCATCGTCCCACTCATTTGATGTACAATAAACTGTAAAAGATGACACCTAATAGATTTATGAAACTGGCAAAAAAAAAAGGAACACAAGTGTTGCACAACAGATTGAAAGTGTGTTAGTGTGTCAGATAGCTTTCTGATAAATGTAAGACTTTCATTCAATAAATTACTTTTAATTCAGATTTCATATTTCTTTACTTTCTTTCAGAGACTGTCAATGTAGTCTACATACTAATAAATCAAATGCAAACAACAATCATAAGTCTCTTGTGTATGTAAAGTGTCTTTTGATGGATGGCTGCATTTAACTGAAAGATTATAATTTCCGTCATTCGTGTCACAGAGGTGCGTTACCGTGACAGGTTGAAAATATGCAGCAAAGTGTTTCTCGTGGTAGGAAACTGAGGGAATATGTCATGCTGTACGGAGCAAAGAGAAAAGGGGCTTTATTTTCATGGCATGACGCCGCAGACACACAAAGACTGTGAAATCAGGGGCTTTGGAAGGTAACCATTTACTGTTGACTGTTGCTAATGGTGAAGAAGAAAAACAGCTGTCCACCTTAAAGTGGAAAAGTGACAAAAATAAGGTGTTACGCCAGGAAAAAGGCAAGTGGTTTATAGAGGCTCACATGGCAGCACAGATGCAGGTTTCCAGAGGTGCATGACTGCATGCATACACAGATTATTGCATTAACAGTAAGTATTTTTCTGACATTTGACATTGTCAAACTACTTTTTTGGGCCACTGAATGCAAGCTCAAGCACAGAAGGAGAACTTGTTCTCTGAAACGCTTGTATTTCTGATATTCAGATGATTCTTGACGTCAGATAAACCCAATTTCAATCTTCTCAGTTTTAATACCCTTCCCGGTGTTAACCGGGTCAACAATTTCTAAATCTCTGCCTCTAAAATCACTGTGTTTTTGCTTCTCAATTCAAACAAGCACCGGAGATTGACTGCTAAACTGCTTGTCTGGTCTTGTTCTTGAAACTACAAGCAGACAAACAAGATAATCACTGCTGTTCTACATATGGACACTTTTTTAATTATGTGTCTTTCAGACTCAGTCTATTTTGTTTTTGTTCCTCATCATGCCATCTTGGTAAACACAGGAATCTTCTTTTTTTTTTTTCCTTTTAAACTTCTGCTGAAATTTTTTCTATCATATTAGATATTGTGTTGACAGATGAATTAGTCCATTGATGTCTTTTTACACACACAAAACGCACATATATATGTGGCCCATGCTGGCAAAATGAGTCAGAATGCGCTCATAGCTAATTATGAGCTACAGGCAAAACAAAGTCAAAAATGTCGATTTTGGTCGAATTTGAGGTTATCACAAAAATCACTTGTCTAAAATGTAAACAAGCTCTTTGCTGTTGCATTGTACACACATTGTACACTGTGAATCGTGATTAATCACACAGAAAAGATAATCGCAATTAAAAAATGTGATCTATTTAATATATCTACAGCTCTAATATTGTGGAACCAACTTCAAACTAAGAAGCCAAAGGTGTATGATGTGAAACAATGTGTTACTAGAATCTTAACAGTGAGCTGATTAGCTACATACAGGTCCTTCTCAAAAAATTTGCATATTGTGATAAAGTTCATTATTTTCCATTATGTAATGATAAAAATTAAACTTTCATATATTTTAGATTCATTGCACACCAACTGAAATATTTCAGGTCTTTTATTGTTTTAATACTGATGATTTTGGCATACAGCTCATGAAAACCCAAAATTCCTATCTCAAAAAATTAGCATATTTCATCCGACCAATAAAAGAAAAGTGTTTTTAATACAAAAAAAGTCAACCTTCAAATAATTATGTTCAGTTATGCACTCAATACTTGGTCGGGAATCCTTTTGCAGAAATGACTGCTTCAATGCGGCGTGGCATGGAGGCAATCAGCCTGTGGCACTGCTGAGGTGTTATGGAGGCCCAGGATGCTTCGATAGCGGCCTTAAGCTCATCCAGAGTGTTGGGTCTTGCGTCTCTCAACTTTCTCTTCACAATATCCCACAGATTCTCTATGGGGTTCAGGTCAGGAGAGTTGGCAGGCCAATTGAGCACAGTAATACCATGGTCAGTAAACCATTTACCAGTGGTTTTGGCACTGTGAGCAGGTGCCAGGTCGTGCTGAAAAACGAAATCTTCATCTCCATAAAGCTTTTCAGCAGATGGAAGCATGAAGTGCTCCAAAATCTCCTGATAGCTAGCTGCATTGACCCTGCCCTTGATAAAACACAGTGGACCAACACCAGCAGCTGACATGGCACCCCAGACCATCACTGACTGTGGGAACTTGACACTGGACTTCAGGCATTTTGGCATTTCCTTCTCCCCAGTCTTCCTCCAGACTCTGGCACCTTGATTTCCGAATGACTTTGGACCACTGAGCAACAGTCCAGTGCTGCTTCTCTGTAGCCCAGGTCAGGCGCTTCTGCCGCTGTTTCTGGTTCAAAAGTGGCTTGACCTGGGGAATGCGGCACCTGTAGCCCATTTCCTGCACACGCCTGTGCACGGTGGCTCTGGATGTTTCTACTCCAGACTCAGTCCACTGCTTCCGCAGGTCCCCCAAGGTCTGGAATCGGTCCTTCTCCACAATCTTCCTCAGGGTCCGGTCACCTCTTCTCGTTGTGCAGCGTTTTTTGCCACACTTTTTCCTTCCCACAGACTTCCCACTGAGGTGCCTTGATACAGCACTCTGGGAACAGCCTATTCGTTCAGAAATTTCTTTCTGTGTCTTACCCTCTCGCTTGAGGGTGTCAATGATGGCCTTCTGGACAGCAGTCAGGTCGGCAGTCTTACCCATGATTGCGGTTTTGAGTAATGAACCAGGCTGGGAGTTTTTAAAAGCCTCAGGAATCTTTTGCAGGTGTTTAGAGTTAATTAGTTGATTCAGATGATTAGGTTAATAGCTCGTTTAGAGAACCTTTTCATGATATGCTAATTTTTTGAGATAGGAATTTTGGGTTTTCATGAGCTGTATGCCAAAATCATCAGTATTAAAACAATAAAAGACCTGAAATATTTCAGTTGGTGTGCAATGAATCTAAAATATATGAAAGTTTAATTTTTATCATTACATTATGGAAAATAATGAACTTTATCACAATATGCACATTTTTTGAGAAGGACCTGTATTACTGTTAACCAATCAAAAAGTGCCTCTGTGCTTACCTCATTAAATATTCAAATCAAAAAGTGCCTCTGTGCTTACCTCATTAAATATTCATGTGGTTTTTTGAGCCGCAAAAACATTCATGCTATGTTAAAGTGTTAGATGGAAAAATGTTGAACAGTGACAGCAAATACGTTAATTGAAGTGATAGTGTAACATGGAAAGAAAACAAGAAAGGCCTCATGTACCAAGGGTTGATTTTTATTACAATGATTAGCAATCTTAAGTTTGATCCCAGAGTTCACTGCAAAAGTGTTTTTTTTTTTTTTTTTACTAAAACACTAATCCTTGTAAAAATATTATTTAATTGTGTGTATTTAGGATATATAAAATGTTAGCTGTGAAATTAGCCTTACCAAGACAAAAAAAGTTTTATTTATTTTATTCCAATAATGTAAATAAAAAGTCAATTTATCACCATAATTTTCATCAAAAAGACAGTGGTGGTAATGTTCATAAAGATGAGTTTATTTTTAATTCCACAAGGCTAAGCACTCATAGTTGAAAAAACACCCATTTTTTTCTGGATTGACCTCTAAATAACTATTTAAAGTGTGAAAAGGCCATTTGTTCAGTTTTAAAAACAGAAAAACAACACATACCTCTGTATTTCAGCCTGCTGGTCATCATTCACTCTCATTCTCTATTTTTTTCTGTTTATTCTGAAGCTGTTGTCTGACAGGTTTTTGTGAAGTAGCTACGACTAGCCTTGAACAGGATGTGTGTGAGCTGATCCTCCTTCATTGGCTCCCGATTGTTCTAACTCCCATGGTGCACCAGCGAGAAAGATCATGGCAGGGTGAAGGTGCTCTATGCCAGCTTTATGATTAAATCTGAATAAACGCAGTCACCATGTACAAGGTCTTTTCCATTACACAGAAAAACATTCTATCACACAGTGAATTCTAGTCATAATTGATTGGCATACTTCAGATGCTGTTGGATATTTTGGAAAAACAATGAGCTCAGTGGGCCAGTGAATCTAGGCTGGACTTGGCCTTTGCTCCTACCTGTAATTGAGTTCTTTTCACAGCTTTTCACAGGCTATGATACTCTGCCCCCCTCGCATCTCTCCGAGGCGAGAACGCTCCAAACAGGCCGTCTTATGCTGACACACGTGATGATTGTATGCATATTATCAGTGTTGCCAGCTGAGCCCTATTACAGCATCATAATGGACACTTCTCAACCAAGGACATGGATCGCACACGACAGGCTGTTTGAGGAGCAAACGGATACATGCTGGATCTACAGTCAGCCACAATGGAAGACCCTGAGATGACTCTCTCTCTCTCTCTCTCTCTCTCTCTCTCTTTATATTGTCTTTATTTAACTATTCTCTGGAGATTGTCCCATCTCCTTTTGTTCTTGACCTTTCTGGTTGCGGCATCCTGCAAGCAGGGCAGATATGCCCGGAATAACAGCGGCACGCTCTGTACTTAGAGTAGTTGGCAAGGTTTTAATGAAAGCTCTTCCTGCTACTCAGTGTGAGAGAGAGAGCTGAATTGTCAGAGACTGTGGACCAGCCACAGTGTGTTATAATGCACTCACTATAGGAGAGCAGTAATATGCATCGATTTGGAGGACAAGTGAACAACCAAGAACAGACTGAAGGAAAGAGAGAGGAGAACAGATCAACTGTACATCTGCAGTTTACATTTGCAGACCTTGAGTGGTAGGCCAAGGACATATTATGTGCTTACATATTTAGGCCAAGTTTGCATCAGTGTTTCATGTTTAACTTTGGGATTTTGTGTGTATATATATATATATATATAATATATATAGTCATACACACTGATCAGGCATAACATTATGACCACCTTCTTAATATTGTGTTGGTCCCCCTTTTGCTGCCAAAGCAGCCCTGACCCGTCGAGGCATGGACTCCACTAGACCCCTGAAGGTGTGCTGTGGTATCTGGCACCAAGATGTTAGCAGCAGATCCTTTAAGTCCTGTAAGTTGTGAGGTGGGGCCTCCATGGATCGGACTTGTTTGTTCAGCACATCCCACAGATGCTCGATTGGATTGAGATCTGGGGAATTTGGAGGCCAAGTCAACACCTCAAACTCGTTGTTGTGCTCCTTAAACCATTCCTGAACCATTTTTGCTTTGTGGCAGGGTGCATTATCCTGGTGAAAGAGGCCACAGCCACCAGGGAATACCATTTCCATGAAAGGGTTTACACGGTCTGCCACAATGCTTAGGTACATGGATAGCAGGACCCAAGGTTTCCCAGCAGAACATTGCCCAAAGCATCACACTGCCTCCACCGGCTTGCCTTCTTCCCATAGTGCATCCTGGTGCCATGTGTTCCCCAGGTAAGTGACGCACACGCACCCGGTCATCCATGTGATGTAAAAGAAAACATGATTCATCAGACCAGGCCACCTTCTTCCGTTGCTCCGTAGTCTAGTTCTGATGTTCACGTGCCCACTGTTTTCGGCGGTGGACAGGGGTCATCATGGGAACCCTGACTGGTCTATGGCTATGCAGCCCCCATACACAACAAACTGCGATGCACTGTGTATTCTGACACCTTTCTATCAGAACCAGCATTAACTTCTTGAGCAATTTGAGCTACAATAGCTCGTCTGTTGGATCGGAACACACGGGCCAGCCTTCGTTCCCCACGTGCATCGGTGAGCCTTGGCCGCCCATGACCCTGTTGCCGGTTCACCACTGTTCCTTCCTTGGACCACTTTTGATAGATACTGACCACTGCAGACTGGAAACACCCAACAAGAGCCGCAGTTTTGGAGATGCTCTGACCCAGTCGTCTAGTCATCACAATTTGGCCCTTGTCAAACTCGCTCAAATCCTTACGCTTGCCCATTTTACCTGCTTCTAACACATCAACTTTGAGGACAAAATGTACACTTCCTGCCTAATATATCCCACCCACTAACAGGTGCCCTGATGAAGAGATAATCAGTGTTATTCACTTCACCTGTCAGTGGTCATGATGTTATGCCTGATCGGTATAATATAAAGGGCTTAAAATTTACTTTTTTGTTCACAAGCCACTGTGGCTAGTGGTTTTCCAAAGTTACTAGCCACCCAGCATTTTCACTGGCCTCAATTTTGACCAATAGCATGGGGAAAAACTACCATATACTGTAGATATTTTAATATTATCTCATCATTTGGTAGCAGGTATATTAGGCTGCTGTCACTTTAAGACCTGACGCACGGATCCATTATACTGTTACACATGCATTTTCTTTTTATGTTCTGTTTACGTTTACGTTCACTTAAAACATAACTGACTTTTTATGTAAATACATGCCAAGATGGGCATTTTGACAGTATTTGCTGTTTATTTGACTGTTTAAGTGCAATAAGCAGCGAAAAAGAACTCAATTTAATACTGAGAGGTAGCTTTATGTGCGCACACTTTGAGTGTGAACACAAAATCTGCGGAAATAGGTAAAATTATGCACAATATGACTAATCCCACACCAAAACTCAAGCCCTGTAACCTACTATATTCATCCAGAGCAAATGAATCAAGTGAGTGAGGGAAGGCGGGTTTGTGTGTCAACTTGCTGTCGGAGAGATGAGAGAGCGCAGCTTGTATCATGTATCTATTCTGCGGAAAATGAATATTGGAAGCGTTTCAGATATTTCGGTACATTGCACTTAGTTTATAATTTCAGATGCCTTTTTTAAAAGACTACAATTGAAAAAAGTATTATGTATAAAATTCAACCCGCCAAAGTGGCTAGTAGGAGTGACTGCGTTACACACCACTTCTGAAATCCACCCGCATTTGGCTGGTCGGCGGGTGTTAATGTCAAGCCCTGTATATACAATACAGTACCTGTCAAAAGTTAGGAAACATAAAATTTTTTTAATGTTTTTGAAAGAAAGATACTCACCAAGGCTGCATTTATTTAAAAAAAAACAAAAAAAAACAATAACGGTAATATTGTGAAATATTATTACAAATTAAAAGAACAAATATATTTTAAAATGTAATTTATTCTTTTAATGGCAAAGTTGAATTTTCAGCAGCCATTATGCCAGTCTCACATGCCACATGATCCTTCAGAAATCATTCTAATATGCTGATTAGACCACTGTTTGTCTATTTAATGCTTTTCTTGTCTGCCACAATAATGTAATGTCTTTGAATTATCTTAATTTGATGGTATTTCTTAGCAAATATTGATTTATATTTTATTAATTTGATATATTAAGTGTCTTGTCATCTAATTCATTTGATTATCATTTATAATTGATTGACTGTCTTTAATATAATGGTGACATTTTTAATTAATAACATTAGTCTGTAAGAATCCATGCATCTTGGTCTACTTGCTCAATAAAAAGAGAGTGAGGGTTTCTGGGTCGTGTTGGATCTTAAAATTTGCCAATAATGTCCAGGGTCTCAGATAAAGACCGTAGACCTCTTGTTAGTGTTCAAGTATTTATGCATATAAAAGCATCTTCCATTCATGTGTGACTGTCGGAGTGGACACACACATTGACTGATGTGTGGCATATGCAAGTCTCCCGTGCTGTAGGCTCGGCTGATGGATGACCCGTGGCTCCCATTCGGGTCGCTGGGCGCACAGGCGCCCCGGCTTTTTTGAGAGCAGACCGAGGGGGTGCTATGGAAAGCGACGTTGATTATATCCAGTGGGTGGTCTGCTTGCTTCTAGCATGCCTTTTATGTACATAAGCCTCACAGTGCAGACTACGGACAAATGAGCGTGTTCATGGTGGGCACCGCGAGATACTTAGCACATGCCCAGCGGAGCAAGAGGAAGGGTGGGCAATTGACAGTTTAAGAAAAGGTATTAAAACCAAATAGCATCAGTAAACACCAAAGCATCTTTTAAAAGTAGTCGTCGAATGAGAAAGCCCCGCTTTGCTCGCCAAACGTCAGTTTGCGTCTCATCTGGGTCGATCGCTCTGCCAGCACATGCCAGGACTGGAGCGCTTGGCAATATGAACCCCCATCATGGGTTTAATCGTCTCATTCTAATCAGATTAATTAGCATTCCTACGCCTGTCAAGAATAGCACCGCCAATTGTCTTGTTTCGTAGCATCTTTTGTTTTCAAAGCCTCGTCGCCTCTGCACAAGATCAGTCAAGCATGGACACGCAATGCACAGTGCTAACGTGAAGCGTAGGGTGAGAAACAGAACCTCGCCGGCCGGTTTGACACAGACCCGAATTGACAGCGACAGAGACTGTGCCGACTTACAAAACATGGATCAGTGTCTGTGTAACAGGGACATTAAACCGCATTAAAACAAGAATGGGAGGAATGTTTTCAATATCAGAGCTTTAAAGTATCCTAGCATGAGGAGTTGGTAAATAATTGACTAGCTTGGCCTGGGGTTGGTCTCATTGTCACTGGGTAACAAGCACAAGGACACCGGTCCTCTATTATTATTGGCCGTGAGTGTTTCAGACGGGGAACGAGACGTGGAGCAGAATAATATGCTCTTTGATCCTCAGCCATCCTTCACACACACTTACCGCACAGACGTCCAGTCAGGTGGCCGCTAAGTGTGTGTGTGTGTGTGCGAAAAGCCCAGGGTCTGCTAATGCAACCCAGGTGGAGCCAGAGCATTTGGATATTAATTAAACCATTCACTTTTGTTCTCGCTCTCTCTCCCTCTCTGTGTGTGGTAAAAGGCCAGCTCTTTTGTTACTGCAGGGTTTTTTTTTCTTCAGAGCTATGACAGTGCTCATTGTTGTGGCAGAACGGAGGAGGTCTAGGCTGTGAGCGAGGGAGCGAGTCAGTGGACGGGGTCTAGGCTAATGACAGGAAGTCTTTAAAGTCTGCAGTGCATTTCATCTGTGGCGGTGGGGAGCCCGCTGGCCAGCGCCTGTGTTTGATCCATTCCCAGCCAGGAGCACAGAGCTACAGCCACTTAATTAACAGAGCTCTTATTACACACACACAGTGTCACACTTAAGAGAGAGATGCACACAACAACATGCTGTAGTGCACAAAAAATTCCAATCCATAGTGTTTTCTGTAGCGCTACTGCTTGAATGGGATACAATATTCACTTTTGAATGACTTCAAGGGGTCATATCATGCATCATTCATATCATAGGCTGCCCTATTCTTCAATAACAGCCTGTATTACATTACAGGACCACAAAGAATTATGCACTGAAATGTTTTAAGATCAGACGGGAATACTCAGGGACCAATGTTGGGATCTGCAGAGCAGTAGGTGCTACACACAGTCAGAAACAACACAAAGTTTTCTGTTTAGGAATGACATAGTCTATCCTTCTTTCTCATCACCTCATCGTAACTGCGGGACAAGCATCTGAGATGCAGATATCACAATAAATATGCAAAAATTGTACAACAGCTTGTCAATGGGACAGTACCCTTAAAAGGACAACATTATTACCTTATTTACCCCTAAATATTAGTATCCTAGAGGAGGAAAATGAACCCCTAGGTCCCTATTTTAACGATCTAAGCGCATGGTCTAATGCGCACGGCGCAAGTGAATCCATTTTTGCTAGTTTAAGGACGGGAAAAATGGTCAACATACCCGGTTCATTGTCTAAAAGGGTTGTCCCTATTCTCTTAATGAGTAATGGGTGTGTTTTGGGCCTAACGTGCAATAAACCAATCAGAGTCTCATATACCATTCTCTTTAAAAGCCAGTTGCGCTTGCGCCATGGCATATTCACTATTTACATGGCGAAATTTGCAAGCGGAAAAACTGAACGCTTCTCTAGTGAGAAAACGGATCTAAGGGAAAAGTCGGATTCCACCAAAGCATTTTTATCTTTATGCACACAATAATAATCTTTTATACTGTAATCCTTTTATTTCTTAATATTTGGCATGTTTGTGTGCTGCTGCGCGTCCCTGTGTGTAATAAGCAGAGTGTACGCGCATTGTGCACCCGCATATATGCGCATATTATATGTGCACTCTTTAAATGACAAAACAAATATTGCGCCATTGACTTTAGACCAGGTTTCAGTTGGTCAATGGCGCAGTCTATTTCATTTGCCTCGAAATAGTAACGCGCCAACAATGCGCCTGAACACACCTCCTTTACAGACCAGCATGCCCATGGGCACACAAATCGGGGCAAATGCATTTGCTATGGTGCAGGACGTGAAAATGATAACTGTGTCAGGCTGAAACTAGCAAAAAACACTTGCATCGCACCTAGCGCCGCATTGCGCCAGATATATGATAGGGCCCTTTAGGTGCCACTATGACCAGTTTAGGGGTAAATAAGATACAAGTTGTTCCTTTAAGGGTACTGCCTCATTGAAAAGCTGTTGTACACCTAAACATGCAATTTTTGCACATTTTCTTCTGAGAGTGTTGCCTAGATTCATAATTTAAGAATTGGTTCCCTTTGAATTCATGACTTGGATTCAAATGAATTGGCCACACTGCACAGGAAGATGAATTGGAGTTTGAGTTTAAATGACAAAATAGCGGAATTTACTGAATTGCAATTCAAAGAATTTCAACAAGAAATTACGTGGGAAATTACGTTTTTCCACCCTCAAACCACCCTCCACTATAAAACTAACTTCTTTTAAAACTTTTTTTTTTAACTTTCAAATAAGTCTGTAAAGCCAAAACTGAAAGTAGGTCTTAGCAAACTTTTTTTTCTTGTTAAAAATGACATTTATGAATTTCATTTGCTTTAAATGTATTTTACTCCCCTACAATCAAATTCGAAATTCATTTTTAGTTTTTCCCAATGGAAATTCATGAATTGTACAAGAAATCCTCTTTTTTGAATTGTACACATCTTTTTTCTGCATACACAAGAGATGTTGTTGACATGCTAATTTAGAAGGTTGTTGTTAATGTTTTCAGGTTTCTGACATACAAGAATGTTTTTCTTTTCCAGCTTAGTTTAGTATGGTTTTGTGAAATACCACATTCCTCATGTTATGACCTCTTTAAAACTAGGACTACACGTTCAGTATGCCTTTTCAACCTGTTGTACTTAGCTGGTTGTGCATAATAGAATCATAACACGGCTAATGTTTCCAAAAACTGTGCTAAAAACCAATAAAATAATCTCTTTTCCCCCTAATCTATTCACGCCTTCCATTTGATCTGATCCTGTCATCTGAGCCCAAGGGTCGGATCCCACTGGGGGTGAATTCTGTGGAGACACCACTGTCTCTCTGTAATCATTTTCTCTGTCTGCTACCTTCTTCCATGAGCCATTTGAGTCATTCAGTGAGTGCTTGAATCCGGTCAAAAGGCTGTAACGACACAATAAATTGGCTTGTCCTTACAGTTTTTGCCAGAACGCAGCTTTGCTTGAGTAGATAAGTTTAGACAAGTAGTTGATTGTGTGTGTGCTCCTTCATTTCAGTCAGTGCCTTATAAAGTGAGGATGTCTTTTGAGGAGTATGTCAGTCTTGTTGTCTCAATGGGAAACAGTGGGGAGAAATTACAAAGAATAATTTACGCTCGCTTATGGCATCATTTATTTGCTTCACTTTCACATATGGACATATACCCGATTATAATGCTCTTCTCCATCATTTGATCTTTATTTCGATTAACGGCTGCTGTGATCAATACAAAATGTACGCAGAAGTAATATAAATAATTAAATAATTACATTTAAATTGAGTAGTGGATTTTGCATGCGGACAAACAAAATTGCAGGTTCTTAGTGAATAAAACTCTGGTTTTTACACTGGAATATCGTACTCTAATGTGGCACTACTGTTTAGTTATTAGCCCCTGTGTGTTTTCGGTGATGTGTGTTAGCGATTAGCGATTCACACGTGAGCTCTTCTGGCTTGTGCCTAATCTGTTTACCCTGTGATAAACAGAACTAAATAGTGCTGGCTAAAGTCTCTCGCTATCTCGCTAAGGGCCTCCTGTGATGGACAGAGACCGGGGCTGTGTATGCATGTGCAAGCTAACCACAGCTGCGCCAATCATTCACTCAGACTTCAGTGGCAGCCCTAGCATTGTTAGCCTAGCTCCATCAAGAGCTTAACCGGCACGATTATTTACCCCTGCGATTTAAACGCAGCTCATTGAAATCCCGACGGTTGACAAAACTGGACAGAAGACCCGCTTAGATCTAAAAGAGCGGCCTTTTTTCGCCTGCTTTCACAGTCTTGCTCTCTCCATCCTTAGACTTGTTCGTTTGAGTGGCATTAGCCTAATGGCTCCGGCATTCAAATGACATTATTACCCTTTTAGTAGCCAGTGTGTGTGCGGGCAGTCACAAAGCCACCCGCTCAAACAGTGGCTGGGCTCTAAGTGGAGACAGGGCCTTGGGTAATTTAGCTGTAGTGGAGCGCGCTGGCACTAAAAGCCTGCTGGGTAATTGAGTGGCGCGGGCTGGAGAGAGGCGCCCCTGCCCTGCCTCATTATGCCATGTCTCCTGTGCTGCCTGTCAGAGGGACAGCGCTTAGCCCACGCCACCCTAGCCTAATGCGCTCTGACATGCCGTGTCCTTTCTGTAAAATAACAGTATCTTTCCTCGGCCCCTGTACCCCTCGAACACATTGATATGCTGACGGACGCACGTAGATTCGCATGCACGTACTTAACTGTGATCATAGCAGGTCGCGTACCGACGTACATCTGTCTGACTCATTAACTGTAATGACCACTCCTTCCACACTAAGTCTATTTCAAGCACAGCTCTGTGAAACCCCCTAATGGTTGTCATATTCAACCCGTTACAGCTTATTTCACGACTCTGACCCACGGAAAACGACCACCGAGCAGTTTAGCATCTGTTCTTCTTTATTATGTCACCCCACTCCATATCAGTCCCACTTATCCTTCCATCTCTCACTCTCTCTCGCGCGCGCTGTCTGTGTGAGCTTGTGTCTGTTGTAATTATGCTGAGGTGTCCCTGTGGCAGGGAAGCAGATTGATTCTGTCTCCAGCGAGATCTGTTGCTCTTACAATCATACATGAATTCAGCAGTGGCGTCCCCCCATCCCCAAAGCACTACTCATACCTGTGATGAGAGCGCAGGACCATTTGTCTTCATTGTTTTACTGCCATCTCAAATGCTTTATGAAATCAACCTGTGTATTGGACTCTTTCAGGGCTTCCTGCAACGTTTTTTGCATTACAAAAGGTTCACAGAAAGGCAATTTACGGTTTCTTAATTTGCATTTTACATGTTCTCGATTTCATATAACTTTATGTATCTGCAATCAGTCTCCCGTTTTGTTTTGACTTTCATGTCAGTACTGCCCACATGATGCTACTTAAAGGATTAGTTCACTTTAAAATGAAAATGACTGCATGATTTACTCACCCTCAAGCCATCCTAGGTGTATATGACTTTCTTCTTTCAAACGAATACAATCAGAGTTATATTAATAATCACCCTGATGCCCCCAAGCTTTATAATGGCAGTGCACGGAAACCACCTGTTTGAAGCTCAAAAAAGTGCATCCATCCATCATAAACGTACTCCACACAGCTCCAGAGGGTTAATAAAGGCCTTCTGAAGTGAAGCGATGCATTTGTGTAAGAAAAATATCCATATTTAACGTTATAAAGTAAAATAACTAGCTTCCGCCAGACCGCCTTCCTTATTCAACTTATAAAAAAAAAGTGTAAAACTCTTGCAGTTCAAAACGCTTATGCTACGTCCTACGCCTTCCATATTCAACTTAAGAAACAAGCGTAACTGACGTGATATCAATTAGTAGTTGAATACGGAAGTCAGTCTTTACTTTAAAGCGTGTTAAATATGGATATTTTTCTTACACAAATGCATCGCTTCACTTCAGAAGGCCTTTATTAACCCCCATGGAACCATGTGGTATACTTTTATGATAGATGGATGCACTTTTTTGAGCTTCAAACAGGTGGTTTCCGTGCACTGCCATTATGAAACTTGGGAGCATCAGGGTGATTATTAATATAACTCCGGATGTATTTGTCTGAAAGAAGAAAGTCATGTACTATACCTAGTAAGTTTTGAACAGTGTTGCCAACTCTCGCAAGACAAATAAGCAACTGCAGCTTTAAAGACAAGCCCAAAACAATCCCAGTATTATTATATTATTTATTATCATCAATATTATTTATCAATTATTTATTATCAGTAAATGAACCTGCAACATATTAAATTAAAACCACTCAGAGTTTGAAAAGCAAAAACAGATGTTATTTTACAAAAATCATCAAATTGTAACAAAGTGGGAAGGCACGCATATCCTCCGATCACCTGTGAGCATAATGGGTTTGGAGAAAATGTGACGTGAAGGCCAAGTATGGTAACCCATAATCGGAATTTGTCCTCTGCATTTAACCCACCCAAGTTGGTGCACACACACATTAGGAGCAGTGAGCAGCCTAGTGAACAATAGCCTATTGCACTGATTGGCTACTAGCTGTGAGCAGACAGTGTCAGTCAATGTGTTGGAGAAAACAGTGACTATAAATGTAAAGAAACAAAGTTGCTTGTCAGATTTTCCTAACAAACAACCACCTTTTTTTAAAATAAGCCCAAAAAACGGCAACCCATGACCCGTGAATTTTTTTTTAACGTGACTTGCCAAAAAAAGAAGCCCAAAGTCACAAATTATAAGCAGACTTGGCAACTATTGTTTTGAAGCCTGTTCACACCAACGTTGAATGTTTGGTGACATATATAAAAAAACGGGCTGAATGAAAATTATATAAAAACAAACATACTTTGGTTACCCCTGTTCATTGCTGCATTAGTGGCCATAATATTCTCATTCTAGAGAGAATTTGATTGGACAAAAATCTGTGTAGTGCAGGATGAGTCATCAATATTTTTGCTCTGTTTTCCCTGAAGAGAGAATTGGAATTTTAAATGTCTTTATCTGGTAATGGGATTTTTTTCAGCCTCTAAGGGTGCAATAGCATAAAGACATGTAGACTAAAAGCCACAAAACTTATTTTATTTTAGTATTTGTTTAGAGGTGCTATTCTTGCCACTGGCACAGAAGCAATGTGTTCGTTGCCACAGGCTATTCTTGTCACCTTTGCTTTATAAATGTGTGACTTTAGAGAGTATTAGAGCAAAAGCGAGTGAAGAAATGAAATACTGTAGTATAGTGTTTTCCCTCAGCCCTAATATATTGATTCGGTTCCTCAGTCAGCAATTTAGTCATTCACTAATAAAAATCTCTTTCTGTTCCATTGAAGCCACATTTTACTTCTCATCCTTGTCTGGATCAAAGCAAATATTTCTCATTCCGTCTTAAATGTAAAATAAAATTATATAAACAAAATAAAAAAGCCTTTCACCTAAAAGGAAATGCTCTTTATTTTCCTCCCATAGATCTGATAGATGTTTCCCTGCTCTTTCATCACTAATTGACTGTGACATCAAATCAATACCTTTAGTTTTCTTTGTCTTCTCACTCGCTCTTCTGTGGGCATATTGACCGGACAACGTGGAGGAATGAAAGGAGGAGGCGGGCAGTGACCTGTCTCTCCATCTCACAGGGGCTACTGGGATTGGATCACTGTAGAATTTACACTGGACCCACAAAAACACTTCAGTGCTTTTATATTTAGTATGTAGTAAACTACATGATCACTTTATATCGTATGTTATGTCTTTTATTGTGTGTCTACAGAGTTTGGATGTTTAAAGCTATGATAAACACATTCTATGTGAAATTCACTTAAAATTCAGGAAATGACAACTATGTTTACATTAAATTCACTGCCTGTTGGATGTTGAGAGGGTTAGAGAGGATTTTTCACTACATGGTCTAGCTCATAGACATTTGTTGGTCATTTCATCACCATACCTGATGGGTTTACATGGATTACAGTCACTGTGTGCATGTGTGTGTGTTTCTTGTGCCAGGGTCTTTACATTTACAGCCTGCAATCCTTGCGTTTCAGAGCATGTAACATGGAATTTGTAGTTTATGTCATACTGGTCTATGTGAAATAAATAGAGTAAATATATGGTGAAATCCACTTTTATCTTCCAAAATAGTAGTGACCTGATGAGAGTAAAGAAATGTACAAGTTTTAGACCCTTTAGAAAGAGGAAGTGATGAACAGAGGGGGTGAGAATAAAAGAGAAAGAAAGAGAGAGTTGATAAATGGGGAAGTCTTCCTGTGAACAAAAGACACAGGCGATTGTGTATTGACACATCCACACCACAGATGAACGGAAGCAACTGCGTCAGATAAAAACAAGTTTATAATGGCGAGATCTCAGCCACTAGAGACACATTTGTGAATTTGTGTGTGCACGTGTGTCAAGGTACTTTTCTTTGTGTCTTCTGTGTTTGTATTTTGTGTGTATATTTTTGTATGTGTCTTCACAGTTATTTATTTTAAGGATATGTGTTATTACTTCTAGTATCATAAGGAGATTGTAACCTTATTAATTCCCGTGAGCTCTCCTCCATTTGAAAAGCTTTGTTTCTACATCCACACATGGACTGTACTAGTTCTTCCCACGGGCATGACCAGAAATGGCCTCTGAAAAAACAGTTTGATTGTAAAGCTGGTTTGTATGAAGGTGAAACTAATGGATTTTAACGTGTGACAGAAAGCCTGAGGTCAGGGTTGCTATATGAGTGGATGGGGGAATAAGGTATAGAGCCTTGCTGCATGTAATGGATTAATGTCTGTTCAGAGATATGGTCAGTAGATGATTAGATGATAAACCTGATGGACTTTGTTATATGGTTATAGCTAGTTTTACTTTGTTTTCAGCTGATTCAGGCTGGTCATTATAGTCCAAATGGTTTAAATATGTAGTTTATGCTACATATAATAATATATTATTATAGTAATATATTTAGATTATAGAGTATAACTATTGTATTAAATTGTAATAATTTTTAAAATTATGTATATATTATAGACAACATGAACACATATAAACAATTTAAAATTTTATGTATATTTATATTAGTTTAATAGGAGTTAATTATTAATTATATCTATTAGTAATATTACTGTGTTTTTGATCAAATAAATGCAGCCTTTGAAAAGGGCATATACGTATATAAAAAAAAACATCGCTGTTGTTTCTAGCATGTTATATGCTTGGCAACGGTTCTTTTAACCCTAACAGATGGAGTGTGTAGCTTTTCATTTCTTAAACAACCCTGTCGAATATGTATCATGGCCATATTCCAGGATGACAATGCCAATATTCATCAGGGTTAAAATTGTAAAAAGAATGGTTCAGAGACCATGAAAAATCATTTTCACACACATCTGAGTCCTGACCTTAACCTCAGTGTAAGTTTTTGGGATGTGCTGGAGGAGACTTTACAGAGTGCTCACCTCTTGTATTGTCAATACAAAGATCTTGACCAAAAATTGATGCAACTCTTGATGGAAATAACATCACAACTTTTATTTCCATCAAAGTGTGCATCAATTTTTAGTCAAGATCTTTGTATTGATAGAGCAAGAGGTGAGCACTCTGTAAAGTCTGCTACAGCACATCCCAAAGACTTTCAATAAAAATAAGGTCAGGACTCGCTTCACACTCCATCTTTTAGGGTTAAAAGAACCGTTGCCAAACATACAACATGCTACATATTACATAATAATCACTGTAATAATGATCCATCCATAGACTCTTAAGTATTTGTCTATTAAATCCAAACAGCAATTCTTTTTCCTCTTTTTTTCTTTTTGGCCTGGCAGTGTATGTAAACTCTGACCATATAATTACAACGTTATACATGGCTTTACATGAAAAATGTTGACCAGTTAGTATGACTAACAGGACCTTAACAAGAAAGAGATGACAGAAGGTAGTAAAGAAAAAATGGGAAAATGTCATCAGAAAAACAATGTTGACTACACTGAATTGGTACAATACAAACACAGAAGACACAAAGAAAAGCACTTTGACACACTGGTCAGAATGCGTTCCTATAGGGACACCCTGACTGTTGTTGTTGACCTCAGCATTGTATAACTCATAGTCAAGCAAAATTGTCACTTAGCCCTCAGCTGCAGCAGAGTTCTTAGCAATTAGCCATTAGCTGTTAGCCGCTAGCTGAACTGTGGCTGATAAGGAACTGGTCAGTTCATTAACATGGTTAATGAGAACCCCCTCATGAAGCTGATAAGGGAAGTAGGCCATTAATTGTCATTCAATTAACAGCAAGTGAGATTGCATAAAGGGTGATAAGGGTACAGAAGTGGTCATTAGCAATGATGGAAGGCAGAAAAGAGTTGTCCTTCATATGAGCCATCATTAATGAGACGACAGCATTTCTCCCATGCACTGCTGATGTTTTGAGTTGTTTTTCTGCCACTTAGAAACCAGTGTTTAGTCTGGAGGACTAATATAAATATGATTCCTGATAGATAAAATGTCCCACCTACTTTTCCTGAAATACCTCGAGTTGCACAAGTATAATGAGTTTTGAATGCCGTTTCATGTTGATTTAACTGTGTAAGGCCTCAGAAGCTACAGAAAGCAGAGAATAATGTTAGCTCAGTGTGTGTTCCTGAGAGACCACAGACACAAAAGCAGACTCTGTGATCATGCTGACACAAATGTGTCTCTGAGAATCACACACACTCTGACGGACACAGGACAGACCCGGATGCCAACAGACGCAGATGTTGTGTGTGTGTGTGTGTGTGTGTGTGTGTCCGTGTGTGTGTCCGTGTGTGTGTCCGTGTGTGTGTCCGTGTGTGTGTCCGTGTGTGTGTCCGTGTGTGTGTGCGCGCGCACATTTGTTTATGTACATGTGTGTCTGTCCTCCCCACACAGTATGTGTCCTTTGCCATGGTCAGGTCTCCTCATGTCCTGTCATATTCCGAGATTTTCCCTCACGAGAGGAGGCAGAAGGGGGCCCAAAAAACAAGCAACATAACACACATAGAAATCCACACACACTTAACAGCCAGTGGGGATTCACTGTCTGCTATAATCAATAGATAAATCTCACATGCTAACACACAAACATGGCGCCCTACAACAGCGACTTTTGCAGGGGTGTAGAAACAATGCAGATGGCTGGCGGAGACTTATTATAAAATGTATCAGATTAATTTGGATGTTAATTATGTGACGTAAAAAATTATTTGCTGAAAGTCAGACATTGGAAAAGAGGTGCTAGCCTAAAAAACTATCTGTTAGCATTCCTATTCATCTCAATGGCAGTTTCTCGACTAGGTCAACTATCGAGTCATTTCAACAGGAATTTGCACGATCTGGGATTTCACTTGAGGGGGGTAAATTTCTGAGGTTTAGTAACGACACAAAGAAAGATGAATGGTTGATTTGATCAGTATTAGTTTCTGTAGTATATGTGATGTGATATATAATTAAAAAAATACAGAATTTAAGGCCCATTCGCATCAAGGATAACTATAACGATAAACTAAACAGAATGTCTTGTGCGTTGATGTAGACACTAATATAGTTATCGTTATATTTAAAGTTATCGTTCTTTGTATGAACAGTCCTTAAAGTCCCCCTGAAATCAAAACTTAAGTTTTTTAGCTTTCAGTATGAATATATTAGCCTTAGTGTTATGAATAAGCTGGTGTTTTCCAAAACAATGAGAAAATTCGCATTTAGGAGATATAAGCATTCAAAAGTTACATTCTCTTATCAAATGCTCTCTAGATTCTGAAGTCCTGCACCCTCCTACACTATCAACAGACACTGAAGCTGCGGCTGAAATCGGTCATTTGTTCACACATTTACTAGTTTCTACACGGTGAATGGCCAGGGACAGGAGAGCACAGAGCAGATCATATCCTCGACTCAGCTCAGACCACAAAAGGCTATATTTTAAAGTGATATAGAGGAGATTAGGAGGAGAAACGGTTAGATATTAAAAGGAAACAGAGGTTTTACTGAGTTTAACGGCTCTGGCCAAGCTGATAAATAAACAAAACGCTATTGGCTATTTTAAATAAGGGGCGGGGCTGTTCATTATATCACCCTGTCTTCCTGTTTCTGTTGAAATTACGTCAACACATTGAAAAATGCTGCGTGTTCCAAGACACTTCAGTGGGCCTTTAAGACTTAAGACCCATTCACACCAAGGATGAGAACTATAACTATACATTTTTAAAGGGGTCATATGATACTTTTTAATGTTTTCCTTTTCCTTTAGTGTGTATTGTATCTGTATCTGTGTATTGTGCATGTACACGATCTGCAAAGTTACAAAGCTCATAGTCTTCCACAAAGGCATTTACTCAATCTAACAGAGAACACTGATCCAGACCTACCTCGATCGAAGTCCAGATATTACTTCCACAAACGTCTAAGTCACAATGTTAAATATTAGCATAATGCCCACCCAAAGGCATATGCAAAGAGAGAAGATGAGGCTTCAGTGAATTGTAGTGTTGACATCATGTCGCAGAGACGCTGTGTATTTGAATGCGAAAGCAAATCTGCTTTGTTTGACCTCCTGGAAATGGAAGAAATTAGGAATCGGAGGTTGCGATTTATTTCTAAAGCTGATCTTGAGCAGAACAACTCAAAAGTTTGCCAGTGCACTGCACATTTTACATAGGACAGCTTCCTGAGCCTGGGAGAGCACAACGCTGGCTATATGCAAAGACCACTGTAAACCACTGTGAACCAATCGATTGGCTTGATCATCCACATTTTTCAGAATCTGACTCTTGCTCAAACTTATATGGTAAAACTGACAACATTTTTAAATGTGTGTTTACAATTGTTTAAAGTCTTGGAAGCTGAAGCTTGCGATTATGGTAAGGAGCTTTACATTAATTGGCCTATTACAACGTGCTGGGTTAGCTGGCCAATCAGAGCTTTTCAGAAGGAGGGGCAGTGTGAAAAATAATGTTTTTAGAACAATAAAGCATGTTATCCTATTTTATTACACCCAATAAACTAAATATTGAGCTTTAAAAATAGCATCATATGACCCCTTTAATAATTATTTTAATTCTATGAGAAAAGGGAAAACTACATTGGGCATTTGAAGCGGCAGACGACATAAGTGCACCGCATGCTTATAATAAACAGAACGTTATTATGCGTTGGTGCAGATGCTAATATAGTTATCATTATGGTTAGATGCTATAATGATTTTTGTATACTTTCTAATCTTTTTACAGTACCCACAAAAAGTTGTCTATGCAATCCGGTCAAATGTGTTTTTGACTACCTCTGGAAGTGGTTGAAAGTGGACAAGCTCAAAACGATTTAGACCCCGTTTACACCTGTATTTAGCATCGTCCACTTGTGATCAGAATGCGAAAAACTAATACCAGGTGTCAACAGGGCCTTGATCAATTTGTTGTCCTAGAAGGATATGTCTCTGGAAGGATGGGATCTTGCACAACAATGCAGGGGTTAATTGCTGAATGTAATTAGCTAACCATTCCCACTTAGCACTTCAGCAAATCAAAGATAATTTTTGATTAGCTGTATTGTTTGAGACTGTATATAAATGTATGTTTAGAGATATACATGAGGTAAATGCATGCATACTTGTGTGTATTAATGACAACATGCACTCACACACTTATTGTGCTCCACAAAAGCATGTTTCTGACTCCTGTGGTTTGGTGTGTAGCTGTTGAGGGAGTAATTACAGTGTTTGTGCTTTGTTTTTGAGATGTTTAATTATGGTGTTTCTGTAAACGACACAGTGACAGTTCAGGGCCCTTGTGTGTGCGTTTATGTGGGTTCTCAGTATGCACACAGTGAATGGGTAATTTTAGTTGTTTGGTTAATGATATAGCAAAAGTCTGTGACCCTTGAGTGTGTTCTGATGGTCTGATCTTAATGGATCCCCATCATGGCACTGGCGTCCTGTCTCTCTGTTTGGAACTTTCTCGCTTTCCCTCACATCGCCTATTTATGTCGGCTACATCTCGGTTCACTGACACAGCTTATCTCAGTGTCATTATTGTGTTCTTTGTAAAGAGTGGACAAAAGCAGGGTGTTATTCTCCTCATTACTAACACATGAACTCACTGTGCTTCTGATCTGAGGCCACTAAACATAGCATAAACATTTCAGCTTTTAGAACTCAGCATGAAGCAATGACTTGAAAATGAATTACAGTGAATCTTGAAATTAACTAAGTAAGGGCCTGTGCACACCAAGGACGATAACTGTAAACATAACTACAATGATAAATATTAGCATCCACACCAATGGACGATTATGTTGTGTTTATTATAAGACGACGCTACAGTTCTGTCAACTGCCACTTTAAATGCTCAAGCTTTTTAAAGTCTGTGGATTCTGTTTGGCTGTGAATGTTTTTATTTTTCATCAAATGAAGAAAAAAAAATCTGAATAGGGCTGGGTATTGACAAAAATTTCACAATTCATAATTCGATTTCAATTCACAAGCTTTCGATTATGATTCAATTCGATTTGATATTGATTAATTTGGATATAGGCCTATATCTGGTAAAGTACATGGTCAGTTTTCTCAAGAAAAAAATCTCTCTCAACGAATGCTATAAACTATACAGGGAGTCAGTTGTTACTACTTTACACTTATACAGTAACACTTGAGTGTATAGTCCAGTTCTCACTATTAAATGTAGTTGCTTATTAGCATGCATATTACTAGGATGATGGCTGTTTATTAGTACTTATAATGCACATACTAATCCCTTATTCTGCATGATCATACCTCTAGTATAAAGACCCTACTGTATGTCCGCTTTAACGTATTCGCTCTGTGGCGGCAGAGAAAGCGTGCAGCAAAATGGGTTGATAGCGCAATAGGCGGCTCAGTGTGCAAGTTCAATGGTTAATAAAAAAAAGATTGGTAAAGGCTCAAAATTTGGATTTCGTTAGAGCTTGTCTAGTACATATTTGTTTGTCACTTATTGACAGATGAGCCTCCCTTTTATACAACTTGATGCTCCCTTGGTGTTGGTACAGAAGTCGGTACTTTTGACAAGTCGGTACAGAAATTTTTAAAATGTGACTATACCAGCATTTCCCCCTAGCATTCTGAGCACTAATGCTGGTACTTAATGCTGGTATCGTCAAATTTTTTAAAAATTTTAGTACCAACTTGGTACCAAAGTCTGTATTTTTGACAATACTACGCTCCCTAAAGTCCTCTATGGCTCTGCTCGCAATAAGCGCTGTTAGAATTGAAAAAAGAAATTCAGCATTTCTCCACCACCTGTAAGGGTGCATTAAATATGACAAATTGGTTTAAAAAAAGGTTAATTGATCTTGTAAAAATTTTTTTGAACATTTTACTGTACAAATATTTTTAAATTGGCTGTTAAAGTTTTATAAACTTTACAATATAAATGTACTGCCCTAATGAAATCAAAATTTTAAGCACTTTTTACTGGACCAGTTTTTTTATTATTATTATTAACCATTAAACTTAGCACATAGGACAATGCACACTGAATCAAGCCATTCAGAGGATGTGTTAAAGTGGACATAAGGTCGTGAAATAAAACATACTGCTCCAACGAAAGCCAAATTTTGAGCAGTTTTACTGTACCATTTTTCTTTTTATGGACCCTTGAGCTTGGCAAATAGGACAATGCATACAGCCGTATATTGCACCATCAGCCCATTACGCAACGTAGTTTCTCAGCTGCCGCAGAGGATGTGTTAAATTGGATATAAGGCATTGATATTAGAGGTACTGCCCTAACGAAAGTCAAATGTCTCTATTAATTAATGCGCATACATGCTCTCATTTATGTCATACTAAGATGGCAGTGACCACAAAAAAAGTAGGTTATAGGATAGGTAAACCAGAAATTGTAACACGCGAGCACGCAAAAAAAATTCCAGTGCGCACGTGAAGTTTCTTGTGTCCACACGAAAGTATGTGTATTTTTATTTTTGCAAAGGTCTTTTTAGGGGCTCTGTAAAAAGGAGATATTTTGTCCATACAATAGAAATCATAACTGTTTTTGTTGTGATAAGACAAAAGCTTCAAACAGAAGATGGTTTGTTCCAGTGTTAGGTCATCTTTACCCATTTCAGCATTTTTTTTTGTAAAACCGTTGGCATGTTTGATTTTATTGTCTGGGTACATTTTCACTCCCATTCTGAGAAAATGACTTTCAAAGGGAAAATATTTATTCATAGGCACCGCACAAAACCGCACTGATGGACAAACAGCATTCCTTGAACCCCGCAGGGTAGATTGGCTGTATAACATTTATTCAGATAGACCTCTTTGTACAGGAATGAGAGGAGATGAGGCTCATTTTACAGAAAGTCCGTCCAGGAAAACGTAGCGAATGTCGTTTATCTCCTGGGCAGCGCTGACTTCTGAATGCAGGTGTGACCCTGACCTTACACATACAGAGTGTGTTCGTGCCTCTTTCCAGAGCGTCCGGGACAGAAGGATGAGCCCGAAAAATCACTCAAAGTCACAAAACACGATCAATTATTAAAAAATGATAGCATCTCAGTAAAAGCACATCTGTGTAGAGGGCAGGAGTAACATGCAAACGGTAACCATTAGCACTTGGTGATGTGTGGGTGTGAGTGTTTGTAACTGTGTGCACTGCGTATGAACCCAGTAGCCTGTGCGGCTAATGAGCTGGCCCGTACGTAATGTGATTAAAACAGTGAGATTTGGTGTCATTCTGCTGGTGTGTTCAGGCGTGCTGAGATGAGCTTTATTAATTTAATAAAGCAAGATCATTGGTTGGGTGGACGTGGTTTCTGACACCCCCTTCTCCCCACCTCACAGCTGTTCTGCTGCCCCCATTACAGCTCTCCTCCTCTGTCCTGACTAACACCGCCCTATTCAACCTGAACCCTTGCCGACATTTTCTCACACTCACCTGCTGCCAGTCTGAGGTCCTGAGCACTCTGGAGAAGGTTTTCGTCCAGGATATCCCTGTACTTGGCCGCATTCATCTTTCCCTCGATTGCAACCAGTCGTCCTGTCCCTGCAGCTGAAAAAAAAAACACAGCATGATGCTGCCACCACCATGCTTCACTTTTGAGACTGTATTGAACAGGTGATGAGCAGGTCCTGGTTTTCTCCACACATACCGCTTAGAATTAAGGCCAAAAAGTTCTATCTTGGTCTCATCAGACCAGAGAATCTTATTTCTCACTATCTTAGCAAACTCCATGCGGGCTTTCATGTGTCTTGCACTGAGGAGAGGCTTCCGTCTGGCCACTCTGCCATAAAGCCCTGACTGGTGGAGGGCTGCAGTGATGGTTGACTTTCTACAACTTTCTCCCATCTCCCGACTGCATCTCTGGAGCTCAGCCACAGTGATCTTTGGGTTCTTCTTTACCTCTCTCACCAAGGCTCTTCTCCCCCGATAGCCCAGTTTGGCCAGACGGCCAGCTCTAGGAAGGGTTCTGGTCATCCCTAACGTCTTCCATTTAAGGATTATGGAGGCCACTGTGCTCTTAGGAACCTTAAGTGCAGCAGAAAGGTTTTTGTAACCTTGGCCAGATCTGTGCCTTGCCACAATTCTGTCTCTGAGCTCTTCAGGCAGTTCCTTTGACCTCATGATTCTCATTTGCTCTGACATGCACTGTGAACTGTAAGGTCTTATATAGACAGGTGTGTGACTTTCCTAATCAAGTCCAATCAGTATAATCAAACACAGCTGGACTCAAATGAAGGTGTAGAACCATCTCAAGGATGATCAGAAGAAATGGACAGCACCTGAGTTAAATATATGAGTGTCACAGCAAAGGGTCTGAATACTTAGGACCATGTGATATTTCAGTTTTTCTTTTTTAATAAACCTGTCAACAATGTCAACAATTCTGTGTTTTTCTGTCAATATGGGGTGCTGTGTGTACATTAATGAGGAAAAAAATTAACTTAAATGATTTTAGCAAATGGGTGAAATATAACAGAGTAAAAAATTTAAGGGGGTCTGAATACTTTCCGTACCCACTGTATATATAATGGGTGCACCAAGAAGGAATCTACACATTATGAATATATATATATTCAGCTGTGGCGGGTAAGACAGCCACTCCTACTAGCCACTTTGGCGGGTTGAATTTAATATCAGCTTACTGCCAAATGATCATCGAAGATCGTCAAAGCACAAAATTACAATCCAATCACAATTTGTTATCGATTATTGTGCAGTTCGTGAAGGAGGGATAGGCGGAATCGTGCTGAATGACACACGCAAGATGGCGCCGCGCATGGCAGCCTCAGTGCTTAGCTCTTCAGTGTTTGTTCTGTTTTTGTTAGTTTTTCCTGTTTTTTGTTTTTCAAACACCATCAGTTTTACCAGGGATGAACTGCTGAACATTCGGCAGTACACACTACAAAATATTTTACCGGATTTCGATTATTCAGACGTTTTGTTGAATGTTGTAGTCGGCGGAGCGGCAGCGCTGTTAAGACGCTTCAGGGCGCGCAGACGGGGGAAGCGCGCCGGCGCTCTCGTGAAGCTCAGACAGCGCGGATTAAGAACGCTGCTCCCCAGCATCCATCTGCCGAATCTCTGCTCTCTGCCCAACAAAACGGACGAACTCGGCTGCTCTGTGCTTCACGGAGACCTGGCTGAACGACGCCATTCCGGACAGCGTGTTAAGTCTGCCGGGCTTTCAGCTGTTTAGAACAGATCGCGACGCAGAATCAACGGGGAAATCACGCGGCGGCGGGACGTGCTTTTACATCAACGAAAGGTGGTGTTCAGATGTAACTGTGTTAAAGAAGATGTGCTGTCCCGATCTTGAAACACTCTTCATTAACTGCAAGCCGTTCTATTCGCCACGGGAGTTTTGCTCGTTCATTCTGGTGAGCGTCTACATTCCTCCGCAAGCGCACGTGAGCTCGGCTTTACAGATACTCGCTGATATGATCACAGAGAGCGAGCAACAACACCCGGACTCTGTTTTAATCATTCTCGGGGACTTTAATAAAGCCGTTCTCTCACGTGAACTTCCAAAATACAGACAGCATGTTACTTGTCCCACCAGAGACAGTATACACTGGATCACTGTTACACAGCAATAAGGGATGCATATCACTCTGTCCCACGGGCAGCTTTGGGGCTCTCCGATCACTGTCTAGTTCATCTCATACCGACTTACAGGCAGAAACTGAAATCAGCTAAACCTGTAGCAAAGACTGTAAAGAGATGGAACACCGAAACAGAGCAGGCTTTACAATCCTGTTTCGAATGGACTCATTGGAGTGTTTTTGAAGCTGCTGCCACCGATCTGGACGAGCTCACAGAGACTGTTACATCATATATCAGTTTCTGTGAGGATTTGTGCATTCCTACAAAGACTCATTTCACTTACAACAATGACAAACCCTGGTTCACTGCAAAACTCAGCCAGCTCCGTCAGGCCAAAGAAGATGCTCGCAGAAAAGGGGACAGAGTCTTGTACAAACAGGCCAAATACACACTGGAAAAGGAGATTAGAGTGGCAAAGAGGAATTATTCTGATAAACTTCGGAATCAGTTCTCTTCTAATGACACAGCTTCAGTGTGGAAAGGTCTGAAAGACATCACCAATAACAAGACACCATCCCCCAGCTCTGTGGCAAATCAACACCTGGCAGATGATCTGAACGAGTTTTATTGCAGGTTTGAGAAATCACCATTCACACCTCCAACAACCCCCCTCTCCCCCACACCTACAATTCAGTTCAGTGAAGATGATGTGCGCCAGGTCTTCAGAAAGAACAAGAGAAGAAAGGCACCAGGCCCAGACAGCGTTTCACCAGCCTGTCTGAAAACCTGCGCTGACCAGCTGGCCCCCATCTTCACACAGATCTTCAACAGGTCACTGGAGCTGTGCGAAGTCCCCTCATGCTTCAAACGCTCCACCATCATCCCCGTCCCAAAGAAACCCAAAATTACTGGTCTTAATGACTACAGACCTGTGGCTCTAACGTCTGTGGCCATGAAGTCATTTGAAAGACTGGTTCTGGCTTATCTGAAGGACATCACTGGACCCTTACTGGACCCCCTGCAGTTTGCTTACCGAGCAAACAGGTCTGTGGATGATGCAGTCAATATGGGACTGCATTATGTTCTCCAGCATCTGGACAGACCAGGGACTTATGTGAGGATCCTGTTTGTGGACTTCAGCTCTGCTTTTAACACCATCATCCCATCACTCCTCCAGCCCAAACTAACTCAGCTCTCCGTGCCCACCTCTGTCTGTCAGTGGATCACCAGCTTCCTGACAGACAGGCAGCAGCTAGTGAGGCTGGGAAAACTCTCATCCAGCACCCGCACCATCAGCACCGGCGCCCCTCAGGGCTGTGTCCTCTCCCCGCTACTCTTCTCCCTCTACACCAACGACTGCACCTCTAAAGACCCCTCTGTCAAGCTCCTGAAGTTTGCGGACGACACCACAGTCATCGGCCTCATCCGGGACGGAGACGAGTCTGCTTACAGACTGGAGGTTGAACAGCTGGCTGTCTGGTGCAGTCTTAACAACCTGGAGCTCAACACGCTCAAGACAGTGGAGATGATCGTGGACTTCAGGAGAAACCCCCCTGCTCTCCCCCCACTCACCATCATGAACAGCACTGTGACTGCAGTGGAGTCATTCAGGTTCCTGGGCACCACCATCTCACAGGACCTGAAGTGGGACATTCACATTGACTCTACAGTGAAAAAGGCCCAGCAGAGGTTGTACTTCCTTCGCCAGCTGAGGAAGTTCAACCTGCCACAGGAGCTGCTGAAACAGTTCTACTCTGCCATCATTGAATCCATCCTCTGCACTTCAGTTACCGTCTGGTTCAGCTCAGCTACCAAATCTGAATCCCAAATCTCAGAAGACTACAGAGGGTAGTCCGGTCTGCTGAGCGAATCAATGGCACAACCCTCCCCACTGTCCAAGAACTGTACTTATCCAGAGTGAGAAAAAGGGCAAAGAAGATCACTCTGGACCCCTCACATCCAGCACACTCCCTCTTTGAACTGTTGCCATCTGGTCGACGCTACAGAGCCCTGAGCACCAGAACGACCAGACACAGGAACAGTTTCTTCCCTCAGGCAATCCATCTCATGAACACTTGACAAACATGGAACACACAACACTATTACCATTATTTACTTAAAACACTTACTTATATTTCAAATTTGCACACATAACTGTACATACAATTGTCTATATTATATATTGTTTTTTGCTTTTTTTTTGCACTTTGTCTATCTTGTAAATTTGTATATTATTATTTTATTCTTTTTATTATGTGTCGTGTCTTGTCGCTGTCACTCTGTTGCACTGTGGAGTTTCTGTCACTAAAACAAATTCCTAGTATGTGTAAACAACATACCTGGCAATAAAGCTCTTTCTGATTCTGATTCTGATTCTGACAATAGAAGCGCTCTCTCGCATGCGCGATCAGTTCTCCTTGCGCCTAAATAGTCAAATACACGCAGACACAGGTGTCAAAATGTCCATCGTGTGGAGTATCTCGTGTGAATACAGTCGGTTATGGCTTAAATGGACGTAAACAGGTTTGTTTTTGTAATTTGCTTTTTTGTTCTTTCATATAGCCTATCAAAAATAACTTTCTCATTTTAGCCTATGCTCATATTGCCCGCCCCTTGCCCGCCTGTACATACCAGCTGATGTACAATGTAGTCTTGATTTGGGTGGTCAATCTGCATTTAAAAGTTTGAAAGGGTTTTAAATCTTCTAAATCAAGTAAAATGACTCAAAATCAAAAACTTTGGAAAACCACTAGCCACAGTGGCTGGTGAGCAAAAAAGTTAATGTCAAGCCCTGTAAAATATATATATATATATATATATATATATAAATAA
>RJVU01079805.1:9040284-9054139 GCA_003731715.1 Anabarilius grahami | reverse complement strand
CAAAAAGTAGATTTTGAAATATATATATATTACATTAAAAATTATATATATTACCTGATGTGCCAATTAATTGCACATCAAATTTGGCTGAGAAATTACCCCTAAAAGATCATTTAAAGTCATTATTGTGTTAAGAGAGGAAATAGACATAGTAGCTATAGAAATAAATATTTTATTTTATTCATACATAGAATTTATTACACACAAACTTTTAGGCTACAACAGCCATTATATATGTATTATATATATATATATTTTAATCTGTCAACAGCCCTAAAATTTAAGTTGGAATTTCTGTTTTATAGGTTTCAAAAAGCAAAATCTTCCTCCTGGACCGCAATACATCTCTTCCACTGTCCATCACAGTCCATAAATGAACTTTGAGAATCTGCATTATGTGTGTTTGTCAGTCAGTCAGTAAGCATGTGATTCATTTGTGTCAGGGAATGCATGCCCAGTCATATGTCCAGCTGCATGATTCCTGTGTGTGTGTGTGTTTGTTTGTTTGTGTACTCTAGTGTCTTTGAGTCTATCTTCCTCTCTGTACAGTTCTGTGTTCTCTAATTTTGTGCACCAGATGACTTTTATTAGTTTTGTGTGACAAAGTCTTCAGAGAGAACGCAGATGGCTGAAATTAGCTGTACAAAAAGCCATTAGAGTAAGTAACAGATGTAAATAGGTTAATCTCTTTGTGTTGCTCACTCCAGAGTCTAACCTCACAGTCACACTGAGTCAGAAGAGAGATCTCTCATTTTCCTCCTCCATGTCTCTTTGATTCCCTCCCCGTTCATTTCCTGCATGTGACCAGCATAGCAGGAAACAACTTAATTGTATGAAAACACTGATCTTGTGTATACTAGTTTCATGCAGATTAAAGTTTTTTTTTTCATCTTGCAGAGTTTCAAAAATTGCCTTCAATAATACTGAATGCTTTATTATTGGGCATGAGATAAAACATGAAAAAGAAAAAAATATCGGTTTATTAAATTACAGTTTTATAAGTGTATGACAGGATAGTGTAGTGCAGTGGTTCTAAACCAGGGGACCTCAGCAAACATTCAAGGGGGTCTCAAGATGACTTATTAATTATTTTGGCAAAACAAGAATTATCATGAGTTAAAACAATTAAAAATAAAGATATTTCTAATTTTAGTTCACCCATTCAAAAACTGTTTTCAAAGAACATGGTTTCCTACAGTCTTTCACTTGGATATACTGTAAAGTGTGAAAAAAGTGTAATTTTCTAGACCAGGAAAAAAAATGTAAATGAACAAAATCATAAAAATCCATGGGCTTTTCGTCCATGAAATTGTATTAGGTATAAATTGTGGGGGGGGGAATATTCTTAATCCTTATATACTGGAAAAGGCATATATAGGGCTGTAGATTATTTTGAAGTCAAACTTTTTGAAGACAGTGAAGTCAAAGAGTTTGAAAACTTGTCCAGTTTTAGTTTAACCTGAAAAGGGGCCTTTTGAGAAACCTGATAAATTGTCAAAATAGAACACCATCTTAATTTTATCGGCAATATATGTAATTTGTGATCAGATTTTCAAACGGTTTATTAACAACCACATTACAGGAACCTTTGACCTCCAGCGATTAAAATGGCTGCCAGTGTGAACAAGGAAAACCCCTTATTTAGTCCAGAAAACAGTCCTTCAAGTAATTAGCATCTTTAATGGATTTCTTTGTCCAAATAGCAAAACTGTTTAGTGCCGCTTAATACAACCCTCTCCTGTCATGTTTCCTGATCTCTTTATCTGCGTGGAAGAGCCATCATGCTCCGTTTCACACATCCATTCTGGACCTTATGTAAGAGTCGTATGATCTCTGTCTTCAACTCAATTCCTTTATCTTTCCATCCTTACATTACAACAAATAAACAGGCCACAGGCCCACTTTGCTTTTCAGCCTGACATAGTCCCCATTTTCTATGACTGCATTATATAAGCGTTCTGTCACACAGGCCAGAGAACAAAGGACCTGACTTATCTCTCCTCAGAGGGGAATTCCACCCCAACAACAATGAGATCTTATTCTTCTTCTGTCTCTAATGGAGTCCATCGATATGCATGGCTTCTGAGCTACTTGACCAGGTTTCCATTCAGACGCTAAGCTAATTTTGCTAATCATTTGTACTGGATGTTCACTAATCTGCATTTTGTATTGTATCATACCTAAATCGTCATACATGAAATTTGGGATGTAAGTTGTTGATAATAAAGCTCAGCAGTTAGCACACGTGCTACAAACATGTAACAGTAGCAGTGACAGGAAAAGATTCTTTCTGGAAATGTTGGCGCACATGTGCTTAATGCTAGTCAATGACTTTTTGACCTTTTGAAAACTGACCTTAAATTCATTTTTACTGTTGTTTATGTATTTTTTCCCAAATTCAGAGAAGCATTTTAATAATGAAGTTACTGTATGCTAACTTAAAAAGCAAAGCTATTAGCATCTTCCAGATACTCCTATAAAAGTCATATAGAACTAAAAGAAGAAATTTAAAGTTATCAACATTATTAAGAGCCATTTGAGGCTCATGTGAGTTCAGCTAATGTCTACTGAATATCGTGTACTGTTGATGCTTGACCCTTTATTTCAAGTATATACTTAAAAAAAATACACAAAGTATTTTTTTGGACAGGTACCATGGTTGTACCATGGTAGTACCATGAAAATACCATGTTACTTGAATTCCATACACTGTCAGATACCTTATTTTTGTACCTGTACCTTATTATTTCATCCTTATGATACAGAAAGATTCTCTAATTATTGTTTTACCAACATTTCTTCTTAAAATGTTCAGATCAGCTACACAGATCCATTTTTTTTTTATTGTTGCTGTTATGATCTCCCATTTCAATCCTAGTACATATCGTCTGTATTTTGAGGTGTCATAATGGGAGACGTTACTACTATTTTGTGAGTAAGAAGATAATGTGGGAAAAACAAGTCTCCTAGAGACAGAGTAGTTTGTGTAAGGAAGGTTTGCATTGCTTTGCCATGTATTGTTGTGGAGGTGTTAGCCGCCAGCTCTCACGCCCCACGTCTGAATAGACCAAGACAGAGGAGTTAAAGAGTGCATTCAGCCCAGGAACTCATTTTGTCCTTTCAGGGGCCACTCTCAGATTAACAGTACAGGCTTCCATCATGAGATGAGGCTGAGAGAAAAGCCACATCACTGAAGACTAGCACACAAAAGGGGATTTCAATCAGCGTGACACTCAGGCTGGCTTTATGGGCTGACAGGAGTAAATAAGACCGCGTTTTAAGCAGGGGCCCTGCACTGACACTCACACTCACACATTTGTAGGATATAGATATACACATACACACAGATAAACAGACATGCACACACTCCTACCTGTAGGCTTTAAGCATAGTCATTATAAACACATACACAAGTTTTTGTGTCTATGCACCCACGTATGTATAGTACCAGCCAAAAGTTTGGACACATTTCTCTGAATTTGTTTCTTATGAACTTAAAAATCTTCTTTGATGATAATGCTTATAACATAGCATGTAATTAGTCATATTATACATGTACACACATACAAATTATGTAACATAATTAATATAGTATTTATAAATGTTCATGAATATGTAAATTGTTATATTTAGAATTCATGAATTTATGATCTTAACCTTAATAATGCTTATATTGTATTGTCACACCCATCATACAGACACACCCACACATACAGTCACAGTGTTGAGAATTATCTCGAATACCGCTGTCTATTGTTCTGTTGTGGGCCCGACTTCATCCAAATGTGTTGTACAGACATCTCCGCAATCCTCTGAGTGTAAACCCTCCCCCCTCGGGTATAGCACCAGGGTGGTCCGACGCATCCAAGCGATCGGAGAACCACTGGCCCCAATTCGCAAGAATTTTGGTTACGTGACCGACCTAAAAGAGTTCCATGTATGTCCATCTGAGCTTTAGCCTTTCAAACATGTCCCGTTTCTCCCTCATGGAGGACTTCGCACTGCACGCTAAACTTGGATGATGACATCCAAGTTTTCTCTGCGGATTATACACAGGAGCGTGCAAGATTAGAAACTTACAATAAGGCTCAGCTCATGTAATGAAATATCCCAATGTTCTCTTAGACTATACAACCATGTCTCTCCAGCACGTCCCTGCAATGTTCCAGCGAAGACATATACAACCGTGTCTCCTAAATCTCATCTGGTTTGATCTGTTAGCAAGGGGACAGTGGTCTAAATCTCCCAAAACTACTCACAAATGACATGGTTTACCAATTCAGTTCTAAGAAGGATGATATAAGACTTAGCGTTGGGTTTGTTGAGGAGAATCAGAGCTTGCCAAGAGTTCTGATAAAGCTGAGAGAATCCTCTCTATTCTGCATGCTTACACTCATAAACTCTAGACGTGACATTTTAAGTACTGTACAATTTACAAATGCAATGATAAGTTCTGTGAAGTGGATTAAGAGTGTTTCAAGTTGTTTATGGACAGGAACGTCTACACAATGTCCATCTTGAAGTCCAGAAGTTCTCCTGCTGGGGGAGAACTTAAACAAAGCAAAATTATAGTTTCAAGGCAACACACAGAAGAAAGTTTAATACTTTTGTTCCACCATCAAACAACCTCTTCAAGCACAGAAATGCTTCAGTATTGAGAGGGCTGGAGAGCCTAAGTGGAGTTTCTAACTTGTTCTTTTTGTGTTTGTTTTGTTCAGGTAAAAGCAGACACAAGGACAAAACTTTTTCACCACAAGAAGCCTCAACACAACTGACTGGTATGTAATATGTGCATCTGCAAAAGGCTGTTATAAATTTTCCCAAGGCTTTCATTTTTCAGTCATTACAGTTACAGACATTATGTATCCTCATAGCTGTTATTCTTTAACAACCAAAGCAAAGCAGTAATGTCTGGTGTCGTCTTGTGATTTTCTGCTGATGTGAGGGTGTACAGTGTTCCAAATGTATTTGGACACATACTGTAGTAAATGGCCATAACCACCATTATTAAGGATAGTTGTCAAATAATGTAGGTTTTACCAGTAGTTTCCAGCACCCTGATTTTATGCGCATTTTGAAGTATCGCATCAGAAATGAGTGATGGAAATGCCAAATTTTGAGAGAAAAAAATCCCTTAATTCGCAAAAAAAATTTTTACACTCATTGGAGGGTTTTCACTGGTGGTTATTGACTTGTGTGAAAAGAGTTAAAGGTGCAATATGTAATAATTTTGCAGTAAAATATACAAAAACTACTAGGCCAGTGTTATATATTTTGTTCACTTACAACATCCCAAATGATTGCAACTATTTGTAAAAAGTGAGAAAATTGCAATTTTAACCAAGGCAACATGACAGGACGTGTGAGGAGTCGCCTGTCAATTGCGTCATACCAGCGTTACCCTCAGTTTCCGGTTTTATTTTGTAGAAACCATGGAAACACCATGTTTTAATAGACAAGGGAACAGCTGTTTTGATATATTCATAGACAGAAAACTAATTGTTGTTATATAGCTCAACACGTTTAGTCTTATTGTTTAAATCTAATTTTCTTGATTTTTTTTTTTTTTTTGCGAGTACCATGCTGTACCATGCTTTACCATGCCTCAGAGAAAATCTGTTTTAATCTATTATCTAATCTACTATCTGATAACATCCTCCGAAATGATTTATTTAGTGAGCAATATCAGCTAGCATGCTTTAATACACAAGTTAATTTGATTCAGATGCTTTGTGATTGGCAGCATTGAGCAATGCTGCCAATCACAAAGGTATCTGTTGATTTCTTGAACTCAATGGCCTATCAGAGGTGTTTAAGTTAGCACTGAACAAAAACTCAGGTGTTCTAAGTGGCGAGTGAATTTTGAGTTCTCCACGCTCGCAAAATCCTCTCGTTACAACAAAATAAATACAGTGTAGACATTATGTAAATAAGAAATATATTGTGCTGTCAGCTTTGTTTATTATAACAGAACTTTGTAAGATTGCGATGAACTAAGATGAGGGAAAGATTTCTAATGATTATAAAGGGAGCGCTCTGCATGCTTTATATGCCAAATCACGCATACAATAATTTTTTTTTTTTTTTTTTTTTTTTTCGCTCGGCGGCGCCTATGACCAGTACCACCATCATCCGCTAAAACAACTTGATGGAAACGTACCTATGTCGCTTTTTTTTTATTTTATTTTTTTTATTCGAACTTTGAAAAGATTCGCTGACTGATTCTTTAACCCTCTGGGGTCTGAGGATTTTTGGGGCCCTGGAGAAGTTTTGACATGTCCTGACATTTGTGCTTTTTTCAGTTGTTCATAAACATATTAATGGGAAAAGTGTCATTACACTGTATTCAGCACAAACTAGGCTACAATAATATGTTAGGAACATGTATGTACATGTTTGTGTTTTTGAAGGAATAACGTTTATGCATGGTTATTGAAAAAACAAAAAAATTAAGTCACTGAAATAAGGCCTAAAAATATATATTAAATCTGTGTTCACAAGACTTCTGGGTATTGGAGGTTGTAGACTAGAGTTTTTGCTTCAGAATGAAGTAAAAATTATACTGCCTACTCATTCATTTATAACAATATATTGATTTAATTTTTGTAAGACACTTTTTGTCAAGAAACACAGTATGCGTGGAGGCGTGAGTCATCATGAATAATGGGTCATTTACACCCGAGAAGACAAAAGAATCGCATAATAATGACCTGAAATGACTTGCATATTAATGAGCTCTTTCAGACTGGTAGGCTGTGAAAAAACCCTCTGTGATCATGCTGATAACAGAATTAATGTCCACTATGGACAAAAAAAAAACATGATTTTTGTGATCTCATGCATGCACGTATTATCGCACATGATGTGAAGAAAATTTTGTATAGCCCTATGTTAGATTACAGTACCAGTCAAAAGATTGGACACACTTATTTTTTTTAAAAAGTCTCAAGTCTCTAACCAAATAATGGTTTTCTATTTTAATATACTTTAAAATATAATGTATTTCTGTGTGGCAAAGCGTCTGAACATTCCTACCTCTATGGCATTTCATATAGGCTACTATATTTGTTATATAGCCTAAGTGTTAATGTGCAGTTGACAAACTATACATCATTAAAAAGATCTAAGACTCAAGCTTCACATTTTGACTCTTAAAATCTTACATTGACCATAATATGCTTAAAAGCATGCACATTTGGAGAAATATTGATGGATTTTCATATGTTTATATCAATTTTCTATACAGAGGAGTAATATTTATTCAGTATTTTGTCATCTGAATAATATATTGTCATCACTGTGAGTGCTGGATACTGTGATGTACTGTGTTTTCAATTCATACTTGCAGCCGGAGGGCGCTCTGCCCCTTTTGTCCACAAATGCCTCAAGAAGAGAGTAAAAGAAGAGGCATACTATGTGACAATCAAGGAACTAACAGAGGCCAGATATCGCTAAATATGGCTATTCAAAACACTTTTGAAGACAATAAATACACGATTGAAACGATGTATGCATGTATTGACTGAATTTGCGTCTGAATAGCGCTGGCTCCGTGGGCGTGGCCGCATTAGTGGATAATGAGCTGAATCACAGACTGCTGACATGGCTCTCTTTTCATACAGATTACATAAACAGAAAAAAAAATTTTTCGATTTGATTTACACGATTTAAAACCTGACATCTCAATGTTTCTTTTGACATAAGTGTAATTTTTTTGTGATTAGTATTCACTGAGTTACAGAGGGAGAGGAGAGATCACGCATCGTTAGTTTTCTTTATTTTACAAAAAGCACAACATTTTGTTTTTACTCTGAGTGTACACAAATAAAAGAAGATATTCCACAGATTAAAATGGTGTATAACTCTTAATTGTATGTGCAACATCGACAGAGTATTTTGAGTCTCTTTCACACTGGTAAGAAAAAACTGCGGTGGTATCGCCGGCGTGACCGTTAGACCTCAGAGTGTTAAAATGTTTTTATTCACCATGTAGACTCAGATCTTTGAGTATTGCACTATTAAAATGAGCTAACCTAACCAAACACATGAACTAAATGTTCCCGTATTTGTCGCCCCGTGCCACTTGTGCATGGCAGGCAACACAATCTCTCTCTCTCTCTCTATATATATATATATATTCAAGAGTTTTATTTGTCACATGCACAATTATATAGAGCATATATAACCAGCAGTGAAATGAGAGAACATATATATATATATATATATACACAGTGGTATGAAAAAGTGCTTGCCCCCTTCCTGATGCATGTTTGTCACACTTTAATGTTTCAGATCATCAAAGAAATTTAAAAATGAATCAAAGATAACACAAGTAAACACAACATGCAGCTAAATGAAGGTTTTTATTATGAAGGGAAAACAAAATCCAAACCCACATGGCCCTGTGTGAAAAAGTGCTTGCCCCCTAAACCTAATAACTGGTTGGGTCACCCTTATTTGCGATAACTTGCAATGAGTCTGTTACAGCACTGTGGAGGAATTTTGGCCCACTCGTCTTTGCAGAATTGTTGTAATTCAGCCACATTGGAGGGTTTTCGAGCATGGACCGCCTTTTTAAGGTCATGCCACAGCATCTCAATAGGATTGAGGTCAGGACTTTGACTAGGTCACTCCAAAGTCTTCATTTTGTTTTTCTTCAGCCATTCAGAGGTGGACTTGCTTGTGTGTTTTGGATCATTGTCCTGCTGCAGAACCCAAGTTCACTTCAGCTTGAGGTCACTAACAGATGGCCGGACATTGTCCTTCAGGATTTTTTGGTAGACAGCAGAATTCATGGTTCCATTTATCACAGCAAGTCTTCCAGGTCCTGAAGCAGCAAAACAGCCCCAGACCATCACACTACCACCACTATATTTTACTGTTGGTATGATGTTCTTTTTCTGAAATGCTGTGTTACTTTTATGCCAGACGTAATGGGACACACACCTTCCAAAAAGTTTAACTTTTGTCTCGTCAGTCCACAGAGTATTTTCCCAAAAGTCTCGGGGATCATCAAGATGTTTTCTGGCAAAACTGAGATGAATCTTGATGTTCTTTTTGCTCTGCAGCGGTTTTCGTCTTGGAACTCTGCCATGCAGGCCATTTTTGCCCAGTCTCTTTCTTATGGTGGAGTCATGAACACTAACCTTAACTGAGGCAAGTGAGGCCTGCAGTTCTTTGGATGTTGTTGTGGGGTCTTTTGCGACCTCTTGAATGAGTCGTCGCTGCACTCTTGGGGTAATTTTGGTCAGCCAGCCACTCCTGGGAAGGTTCACCACTGTTCCATGTTTTTGCCATTTGTGGATAATGGCCCTCACTGTGGTTCGCTGGAGTCCCAAAGCTTTAGAAATGGCTTTATAACCTTTTCCAGACTGATAGATCTCAATTACTTTTTTCCATTTGTTCCTGAATTTCTTTGGATCTTAAAATGATGTGTAGCTTTTGAGGATCTTTTGGTCTACTTCACTTTGTCAGGCAGGTCCTATTTAAGTGATTTCTTGATTGCAAATAGGTGTGGCAGTAATCAGGCCTGGGTGTGGCTAGAGAAACTGAACTCAGGTGTGATAAACCACAGTTAAGTTATTTTTTAACAGCGGGGGGCAAGCACTTTTTCACACAGGGTCATGTGGGTTTGGATTTTGTTTTCCCTTCATAATAAAAACCTTAATGTAAAAACTGCATGTTGTGTTTACTTGTGTTATCTTTGATTCATATTTAAATTTGTTTGATGATCTGAAACATTAAAGTGTGACAAACATGCAAAAAAAAATAATAATCAGGAAGGGGGCAAGCACTTTTTCACACCACTATATACAGTGGGTACGGAAAGTATTCAGACCCCCTTAAATCTTTCACTCTTTGTTATATTGCAGCCATTTGCTAAAATCATTTAAGTTCATTTTTTTTCCTCATTAATGTACACACAGCACCCCATATTGACAGAAAAACACAGAATTGTTGACATTTTTGCAGATTTATTAAAAAAGAAAAACTGAAATATCACATGGTCCTAAGTATTCAGACCCTTTGCTGTGACACTCATATATTTAACTCAGGTGCTGTCCATTTCTTCTGATCATCCTTGAGATGGTTCTACACCTTCATTTGAGTCCAGCTGTGTTTGATTATACTGATTGGACTTGATTAGGAAAGCCACACACCTGTCTATATAAGACCTTACAGCTCACAGTGTATGTCAGAGCAAATGAGAATCATGAGTTCAAAGGAACTGCCTGAAGAGATCAGAGACAGAATTGTGGCAAGGCACAGATCTGGCCAAGGTTACAAAAAAATTTCTGCTGCACTTAAGGTTCCTAAGAGCACAGTGGCCTCCATAATTCTTAAATGGAAGACGTTAGGGACGACCAGAACCCTTCCTAGAGCTGGCCCTCCGGCCAAACTGAGCTATCGGGGGAGAAGAGCCCAAAGATCACTGTGGCTGAGCTCCAGAGATGCAGTCGGGAGATGGGAGAAAGTTGTAGAAAGTCAACCATCACTGCAGCCCTCCACCAGTCGGGGCTTTATGGCAGAGTGGCCTGACGGAAGTCTCTCCTCAATGCAAGACACATGAAAGCCCGCATGGAGTTTGCTAAAAAACACCCGAAGGACTCCAAGATGGTGAGAAATAAGATTCTCTGGTCTGATGAGACCAAGATAGAACTTTTTGGCCTGAATTCTAAGCGGTATGTGTGGAGAAAACCAGGCACTGCTCATCACCTGTCCAATACAGTCTCAACAGTGAAGCATGGTGGTGGCAGCATCATGCTGTGGGGGTGTTTTTCAGCTGCAGGGACAGGACGACTGGTTGCAATCAAGGGAAAGATGAATGCGGCCAAGTACAGGGATATCATGGATGAAAACCTTCTCCAGAGTGCTCAGGACCTCAGACTGGGCCCGAAGGTTTACCTTCCAACAAGACAATGACCCTAAGCACACAGCTAAAATAACGAAGGAGTGGCTTCACAACAACTCCGTGACTGTTCTTGAATGGCCCAGCCAGAGCCCTGACTTAAACCCAATTGAGCATCTCTGGAAAGACCTAAAAATGGCTGTCCACCAACATTTACCATCCAACCTGACAGAACTGGAGAGGATCTGCAAGGAGGAATGGCAGAGGATCCCCAAATCCAGGTGTGAAAAACTTGTTGCATCTTTCCCAAAAAGACTCATGGCTGTATTAGATCAAAAGGGTGCTTCTACTAAATACTGAGCAAAGGGTCTGAATACTTAGGACCATGTGATATTTCAGTTTTTCTTTTTTAATAAATCTGCAAAAATGTCAACAATTCTGTGTTTTTCTGTCAATATGGGGTGCTGTGTGTACATTGAGAAAAAAAAAAGAACTTAAATGATTTTAGCAAATGGCTGCAATATAACAAAGAGTGAAAAATTTAAGGGGGTCTGAATACTTTCCGTACCCACTGTATATATATATATATCAAGGTTACCACAAAAATATTAAGCAGAGAAATGTCAACATAGCAATAGACTTTTCAGAACTCTTACTGTTTATATATTTATTTATTTATTTATTGCATTTTAAAAAAATATTTCTAATGCCTTTTTCTAAGTTTATACAATTTGTATAAGTTTTATAACTATATATATTTTTTTATTAAATATTTTTCTTGTATGAAATGTGAATATGTAATTGAAACATAAAAAGGGGAAAATGTCACATATGACTTCAAAATTCCTATACAAGTAGCCATTTATACACTATTTGCTTTCAGGAAGCACAAAATAAGAATCTGTATTTCTTGACTACACATTATAGAAGTAAGTGTGGTGTACGTGTAGAAATGCTTTTATGGTGCCACTCTATAGTTCAGGAATGAACTCTGAAAGCTCTCATCATGTAGTAGACGTTGCCTCCTAGCTCTTTGGACAGCATATGTTCCTCAGCCCCAGCGTTCACACACTTAGACACTTCAACTCACCTATGAGCGCCATCAAGGGCTGTTTGTGTTTGTGTGTGTGCATGAATGGATGCTGGAGAAGGGGCTGTTTGTCTGTTCATTTGTGTTTGGGGCTGTTGGTGGGCGTCCTTGTCATGTATGTGTGCCATACATGTCTGTGTGTGTGGAACTGTATCACAGACGGGCTCGAGTGTGTCAGAGAGGCCGCTGTCTCGCAGCTTGTAGTCATATTTCATGGAGCCTATGAGACTCAGTTGGCGGTATGTGTGAGTACGGTCTATTTCTGTCTTTCTGACTGTGGCACTGCCCACTGTGTGTGAGTCTGCGTATGACTTCCTACTGTCTATGCGGTGTGCCAGTGGGAGACCGCCATTCTGTGCCCCCTCGCAGCGAGATCCACCATTCCTATGCCTTCATCTCCAACCAACCATCCTCTCCCTCTTCCTGTGTGTCTCTTTTACTGTCTCCACCTCCTCCCTGTCTCTCTTTATTTTTCTCTGTGGGCATCCCTGTAAAGTACATGAAGTTTTGGCAGGCAACAAACATGTTTATTAGTGTTAGATTTCTCTTTTATCCGCACTATAAATAATTGTATGATTGATGTTGCGTTTCATTTGTAGATGCATGATATAGACGATGACATGATGCGCTCTGATCCAGAAATCATGGCTCTGTCCCCAGTCCCTAATGACACTGGAGCCTCTTCCCACTAACAAAACATTGTTCATTGACAACTGCAAACTTTTATCAAGCTGCTTGACTTTTGTTTTCTGGCATAGGCAGAATACCTGCCAAAATTATTCTAATTATGCTCATTTTAAATGACATATAAGCCCAGACAGTGCATTTTTTTAGGGTAATTTTGGGAAGTCTGTTGAATGGATTTAAACTAAGCAAAACTCTTTTAGCTACACTATAGCTGTTAGCTAAAAGCATACTCAAATGTGCCTAAAATATTCAACAATATGAAACAGATGGCAGATTTTTTGAGCATTTTGAACATGGCATGTTCCAATTTAATTGAAATCTGTCGATCTTCAATGTCACATCATGCCTCTACCTCACCCTAGTTAGACTATTTTTTAGTGCTGTGAGCTGGATTCAAACTTGCAAGAAAGGCAGGATTACAGTATGCGCAAGTTATTATTATTCAATAATAACTTATTGAATCTGTCAGAGCGGATACTCAATCAACATCTGATTAATTTTTTTTCAGTTTCGAAATAAACCAAGTTTATTTTCCTTAAAAACAGTATTTCAAATCCATTTCTATCAAAACTATACATTTCTATAACAAAAATATATATATAGTAGGTACGGAAAGTATTCAGACCCCCTTAAATTTTTCACTTTGTTATATTGCAGCCATTTGCTAAAATCATTTAAGTTCATTTTTTTTCCTCATTAATGTACACACAGCACCCCATATTGACAGAAAAACACAGAATTGTTGACATTTTTGCAGATTTATTAAAAAAGAAAAACTGAAATATCACATGGTCCTAAGTATTTAGACCCTTTGCTCAGTATTTAGTAGAAGCACCCTTTTGATCTAATACAGCCATGAGTCTTTTTGGGAAAGATGCAACAAGTTTTTCACACCTGGATTTGGGGATCCTCTGCCATTCCTCCTTGCAGATCCTCTCCAGTTCTGTCAGGTTGGATGGTAAACGTTGGTGGACAGCCATTTTTAGGTCTCTCCAGAGATGCTCAATTGGGCTTAAGTCAGGGCTCTGGCTGCCCACCTCTGTCTGTCAGTGGATCACCAGCTTCCTGACAGACAGGCAGCAGCTAGTGAGGCTGGGAAAATTCTCATCCAGCACCCGCACCATCAGCACCGGCGCCCCTCAGGGCTGTGTCCTCTCCCCACTGCTCTTCTCCCTGTACACCAATGACTGCACCTCTAAAGACCCCTCTGTCAAGCTCCTGAAGTTTGC
>RJVU01079805.1:9024605-9039078 GCA_003731715.1 Anabarilius grahami | reverse complement strand
AGCAAAGGGTCTGAATACTTAGGACCATGTGATATTTCAGTTTTTCTTTTTTAATAAATCTGCAAAAATGTCAACAATTTTGTGTTTTTCTGTCAATATGGGGTGCTGTGTGTACATTAATGAGGAAAAAAATTAACTTAAATGATTTTAGCAAATGGCTGCAATATAACAAAGAGTGAAAAATTTAAGGGGGTCTGAATACTTTCCGTACCCACTATATGTATATATATTTATATTTTTTATTTAAATATATAAGAGATCCAGATAGCGGTTAGGCAGTTGTGTCTGTTTCTCTCTCTCCTCCAGTTTTCCCACCTCTCTTTCCTCCTGAGGCCTGCAGCAGCAGCAGCAGCAGCGGCGGCGTCAGCACTCCTAATTGGCCGTGCGCTCGACGTCGCCTGTTGTGATCATATAAATTTATTGGTGCTTAGAAGGCACAAGCTATTAAAACATTACAATAGACATTAGCGCAGGCCCGAGCAGCCTGCTTGGCCTAACGAACATATGCTTCCCTACCAATGCCTAAACTCTTATTTATGGATTTAATTTAATGTGCGGGAAGAATTCTAAATTAAATTTGGTGTGTGCCTCTGGAGAGTGTCGGTGTATAATAACATGGTAATTTTTACACATCTTTATGAGAAATGAGAAAATTAATTCTTTCTGACAAGCTGTAATTACTGGGCTTGGACCAGTCGCAGCTGAACAGTTTGAGCTCAGCTAGTCTGCCAATGAACTAAAGGAGAGGAGAACAGATAAGGAGGACACACACAATTATAGACGCACACCCACAATCACACACAGACACAAAGACACGCAATTACATACACCCACAAACACACACCCCCACACACACCTACAGACTAACATACACGCACGCTTAAAGCTAACACACAACTACACCCATCCGAACTAACAGACTCCTACACACCTAATTGCACACAAAAACATACAGTATAGAAGATGCCACAACTGGTTTGCTTCAGGATCCAGATTTTTCATTGGCCGTCAAGTGGAAACCCAACACTTTACAAAAACTGTAAACATGTCTTAAAATCAAACAGTGAAATCTTTTAATGTTCCAATTTTCTCTCTTCAAGAATGTCACACAACCTGTTTGTGTTGGAATCTTCTTAATTTGGCTAGTTTCTTGACAGTGGAATTTGTATACAAATTGTGTGTAGTGTTTGATTGGACACACAGCCTTTGGTGCCAGCAACAAAAATGCATGGTAAATAGATTCTCCACTATTTTATTGTATTTATTGTATTTAGCATAGTTTTTTATCCTTTTATCTGTGATCCTAACAGTCCTGTGGCTTTTTTTTGGGTCACAACCCACCAATGGAGAACCACAGCAAAATAGGGATCCACAATCGATCAGCAAATATTTATGTATACATGCATGTATGTGGTTGGTTGGTTGGTTGGTTGCCGCTGAACAGTCGGTTGGTTGGTTGGTTGCAGCTGAACGCTTGGTTGGTTGCAGCTGAACGCTTGGTTGGTTGCAGCTGAACGCTTGGTTGGTTGGTTGGTTGGTTGGTTGCAGCTGAACGGTTGGTTGGTTGGTTGGTTGGTTGGTTGGTTGGTTGGTTGGTTGGTTGCAGCTGAACAGTCGATTGGTTGGATGGTTGGTTGGTTGGTTGCAGCTGAACGGTTGGTTGGTTGGTAAAGGTCAATATTGGATATATATGTATGTATGTGTATGTGGTTGGTTGGTTGGTTGGTAATGGTCAATATTGGATATTTAATTATGCTTGCTCATTTTTGGCTATTTTTAAAATTACATGACCTTTGCTGTCATTTAATTCTCACTTAACACTGTTAACTATAAACTTCAAAATGTATCTTCAAAATCAGAATGTATTTTTTATACTGAACATTTTAATGTTGTGATGCCTTAATTCACTTGTAGCATTTAAAATGTTCAGTTATTGGCCATAACATGAAAATAATTATCACCTTATAGTAAGAAGTTTAATATTGGTCAATCCATACCATAAACATTTGCCTGATTTGAGTATTTTATTGTCTCTTTAGCACTCTTGCAACATTTCTAAAGGTAAGATAGCCACAGGTTCAGTCTAATTGGTTCCCTTCAGAGAAGTACATGATTGGTGGAAGGCGAAAAGGACATTTCGGACGCAGTTATGGGTGAGGTCTCAGCCGGTAGGGGGTTCTGTTGCCCTGTCTGATGTCATCAACATGAATCGCTAGCAGGTCTGCCCCATTCAAGGTCATCTGCCATTTAGTATTCACTGCAAAGCTTGACCACACCACTAGGTCTCATAGCTAAATAATGATCACACATACTTTACCCTATTGCATTTTGAAAATAGAGAGAAGCTGTTTTATAGCTGTTGTTTCCGTTGCTATCAGTATGACATGATGGGTCACTTTAGTTTCAGCACTGTAGTTGTGTGGCATGGATAGGTGTATGCGAGTGGCACATGCTGACTGTGCATCCAGGGGCCATTTCAGTTTATTTATTCATTCTGTTCCATTTTGTCATGCACTGTTAAATGTTTAATCCTCTCATCCCTGCAGTTGGGGACCGTCAGGGGAATGCCGCCCTAGTGGTCACTGCAGTAAATAATACATAATGGTGTGTGTGTTTGTAGTGATGAAATGCAGGTGTCAGTTCATAAGATGCCCGTTTTGATGACAGTGTCTCTCTCTCTCTCTCTCTCTCTCTCTCTCTCTCTCTCTCTCGCTCTCTCACTCTGTCACACACACACACACACACACACACACTTTAAAATACTAGGTTGGAGTCTGTTAACTCTTCTGAAGGGTGGCCTGTCAGAGTGTGTTAGCTGATGGCTCCATTGTCTTTCACTCTCCGTGACTTCACTCACTCTGAGATAACAAGTTGAGCTCTCATAAGCACTCAGAGCTGCTCTGACTGCCCTCTGTCTGTAGATGGAGAGGATAAAACATTTATTTACCTGGAGTATGGAGTTGGGGAACATACCACCACTCTGTTTTTGATTGACAATGACAAAGAATGCTGTCATGTTGATCAGACAACAATGTAGAGCATCCATTTGTGTTACAGACATGAATGACACCTCAAATAGTGCAGCTTTTTGAGGAAAGTTATGCATTACTTTTCTAATGCCACCACAGACTACTAGACTGAAACTCAAAGTTTGTGTTTGTCATGTTGGTGCCCACTTTACACTAATCACAAACAAGCTGCATCAATTACAAGACCATCCTCCTCCCTTATCCTAAAATTCCTTTTCACAAAAAAACAACATGGACTTGTTGTTTGTTTCATGGATTTGCACTAATTTATGGACAAGAGAATTTTGGTGATTAATTTTGTACTTTGAAAAAGGCTGCTCATTTCTGCTGTCTCACTCTTCAGGATCATATGTAACATATAACTGATGACAGGTCATCAGATTTCATACAGGTTTTATGTCTGATTGTTCAATTAGATGTTAGATCGGATTTCAAACCAGTTTCAAATCAGATTTTAAAGGGGACATATTATGCCCCTTTTTACTAGATCTCAGGTGTCCCCTGTGAAGTTTCAGCTCAAATTACCTCCATAGATCATTTTATTACTACCATACCGTAAATACCCCTTTTTGGTATCTTTAAATGCAAATGAGCTGCTGCTCCCCACCCCCCTTTCCAGAAGAGGGCAGAGCCTTTACAGCTTGTGTCTCAGAAACCCTGCTAACAACAAACAAAACATCTGTTTGTTTTTCCATCAGCGGCTGTGTGCGGGGCCTGTTCCACTGTGACATCACAATGGGTGCGTTCCTGAATGGCTAATTTTGAGACATCGTTTCTGATTTATGGGGAAACAGTGTAAAAGTGATTTTTTTTATTTTATTTTTATAATAGATCCCTTTTGAAACCATAACAAATTAGATTGCAGGCTTTTTGTTGCACTCAATGGGCAACAAGTTTTAGTGTTGTAGTTTGCATTTTGCTTAAGTAGTCAGACTTAGACATTGGGTTGGCCGTTTTAATGCGAAGAAGACCAATTTTAATTGGCTGCATCATACATTGACATCGTAGAGAATTATTTCCTACAACAGTTTTGGAAGGGTCTTTTCTGTCCAATCACTACAGTGCCCCTTTGTACAAAGAACTTGACTGGCCTCCTCAAAGTCCAGACCTGACACAATACTACCAGACACAATTTCACAATTGCTGGTTTATTTCACTGACGCCCTCTTGTTTCCAAGAATCTGAGCATGCACACAAAACTACTAATCAAACCACTCCCTTTATGCAAATCAGCCCCTTGTTAACCCCAATCAGAGAGGTCGCTGGATGCTGCTTTCAACATCCCTCAATGCAGCATCTCCGCCACTGCTGTAGCCTCATGGGTAATTACAAAGCTACCCGGCTAGTCTGTCTGACAGCATTGTGCCTCTATGCTCATGACACCGGCGTGACCTCTGAGAGTGTAGGTAATCACCTGTGTGTCCTGAGCTTGGATCTCTATTAGCGCAGAAGCACAGTTCAGCTCCACAGAGGACGACGAACACACCCCACATTCATCTCCTCACAGTGGGGTCAGCTCACCAATGAGTTGGAGACTTGCCTGCCTGGTTAGCACATGGCCCAATGGATTGTAGGATTGCATTTCAGCTTGATGTGGCATGATAGGTACTGTCATGCTGACTATGAGGTCTTTGAATATATGTTTTTTTTTTTTTTGTAAGGAGAAGGATAGGACAGTTTAGATTTAGAGTTTTGTGGCTTTTTGTCCATTTGTGGTAGTTTTGAGGTCATCTATGCTAGTGTACTCTTAATAGTTGACAAAATTAAGTTTTAGCAGATATAGATAAACACATTTAAAGAGTTCAGATGCCAGAGCCGTTAAACACCAACTCTGTCAAAAATTAGATTTCACTTCAAATCCGCTAAATCCCAGCATCAGCCCATTCAGAAATACCTGTTCGTTGGCAGAAACCACAAAATGTCACTTCCCTTTGTCAGCAAAAGCCTCTAAGTCCACAGAAGAACCAAAAGGAAGATGCGAATCAAATCATTTGATTTCAAGATGAATGACTGTGTGCGTATGAGCCGGCTTTAAATTGCCGAGCTGCAAGTATTTATCATGTTTTGTCCATCGTTTCAGTGGCAACGACAGGATTTCTCAAGTAGCAAAAACACAACAATGCTCCTTTTGATGCTGTAAAACTGACAGAAACTGATGTTTCACTATGTCTTGTTGTCCAAAGAGGTGAACTTAGAGGTTTTTGCAAAAAAAAAAGCACACATTGACAGTCAAATTTGTTAAATGCCAATGAATTGATTAAAGTGACATTTTTGAAAATAAGGCATTTCAATAACTGACTAATAACCTTTTCATTGCCATTAAAGTGAAATTACTGAACCTAAAAATAAGAGCCTGGTAAAAAAAATTNTTTGTTAAATGCCAATGAATTGATTAAAGTGACATTTTTGAAAATAAGGCATTTCAATAACTGACTAATAACCTTTTCATTGCCATTAAAGTGAAATTACTGAACCTAAAAATAAGAGCCTGGTAAAAAAAAAAATTTAAAAGAAAACATGTCTGACAGACTTAGAGGTTTTTGCGTCTGAACTCTTCATTTACACATCTCTTTATTAAAGATTATATAACATATGTAGAATTTGTATGCTACTTTAATAATGATAATTATAAAAATAGTTGTTGTAGTAAAATTAGTAAAGCTGATAATTTATTTAAAATTTTTCTACATATTTTATAATTTAAAATAATATTAATATAATGTTTATGAAGGCAATTGGGTGTTTCTCGAAATTTTTTTGTATGAATTGCCAGCCACCTGCACTTCCTGTAAACCTCTCTCACATCATTATCTGTTTTTCATCTTTCTACACTAAATGCTTTTCTCTTCTCTTTGTTCTGGCCAAGAAAGCGAGTGATTGCTACTGTATGAATAGTGTGGGAAAATAGCCAACAAACGATCTTGCCTACCATTATAGACGTGATCTAATTAGAAGTATAATAAGATCACATGATGTGGCCGTCCAGATGTATACATTCATGCGAAGCTCAGACACTTTGACAAGGGACACGTCAGCTGTCCGCATTGGTATGCAGAAATGGTGTCCCAGCCCTAATGTATTCATGGACATAATCCCTCTATTGGTCCGACCGCATGCATATGCATGTTTTGTTTGGACCTTGTGTCCAAGAGGTTAGCTAATATGCTTCAAATGAAGAGCAGCACTCCATCAGAGCAGATTAACATCAGGTGCAGAATAAAGTCATGTGGTTCCTCTGTGTGGGGCTAAACCAGGATAAGTTGAAGTTTGTGTTTGATATCTATCTTTAACCGAGCATTTTAGTGCCTTTTCTGTAAGCAGGTGTCAAAAGAACTGTGGATTCCCTGCTGATGCAGAGCCTTCTTACCGGATTTCAATCCCAGAACTCTAGCCACCATGTCAGAAGAAGCGACACAAAGCCTATTGGTGGATGGAAGGTTCTGTTCAGGAGTTTTACTCCTATTGTTGCCCTGTAAGATAGTCTTTACAGGGAGAAACACATTTGATAGAGTTGTGGGACGTCTGTGAATATAAGCTGAAGGACAACCATTGTCTCTGGGCGACCTCAATTTGGTACTGTATAGTTCTTTTTGCCACACTGTCTGCAGCCACAAAGCCACCATTCTCCTCTTCTTGCTCTCAAGAAAGAGGGATTAGTCAAATAACGCAACTGCGTGTCCAGATTTCTAACTATCAGACCACATTACAGAGCGAAGAATGAGTCCTGGGGAATGGGGCGGAAGATGTTTCGAAGAACTTCTCTTTTAAATTCCCTTTTCCACATCTTTGAGCCGGAATAAGTTGGGTCGGATGGATAGAGAATGATGGAAGCCCGTTAGGAATGTGGGATATTTTTGGGATGGGGGGAGGGGAGTGGTCCAAATGCAGCTGCATTTCCTGTTTATTCTTGGACAAGTATGAAGCGCTCCATGGACAACAGGAGAAGCATTCTTCTCTTTCTTTCTTTCTCTCTCTCTGCCTCTACTTAGCCACTTCATCCTCCCATCTGGGCTCTAATACGCATCATTCCTCCATTTTTTTGCCTTGCTTTTTCTCTCCTTCTTTCTGGGATCTGACTAAGGTCTTTGTATGTGACGGGCCAGTTTTCAGTGTAGACGCCCCTTTCATCACTAATTTTGTGGGTGCAACCCACCTCAGCTGACAAGAGGGGGCTGTCAAATCCCACCAAAGAAGTCTCATTTTCAGTCTGTCCATCCTTTGGATGTCTTAAAGTTTTGGTCCATTTGCAAACAATTTATTGGTGCATGTTTTTCCTTTTATACTTTATTTTGATGGTCCACTTTGGACATTCTACTTACTACAAGTAACTTTGCAACTACATGTCAACTAACTCTCATTAGAGTATTAGAAGACTGTTAGGTTAGGGTTCGGGTTAGTAGAATAAGTTGACATATAGTTGAAAAGTTACTTATAGTCAGTAATATGTCTGTTGGGGGACCATCAAAATAAAGTGTTAGTAGATATTAAGCAGACAGTCTACTAATACTCTAATGAGAGTTAGTTGACATGTAGTTGCAAAGTTACTTATAGGCCCTGTTTGCTCCTCATATTAAGATCAATCGAATCACTAGTAGACGAGGGAGACACATACCAATTTACACCTTGTACCTTAACCCATCTCTTTTTTCCACTTTAGACCACTTCTGTCCTGATTTCTTCGAGGGGAGGGTATAAGCTCACGCAATTTACATATGAACACACACAGAGACAATGGAAAAACATACAGGAATATGGTGAGAGAACATTGTGCTTGGTATGTTTTTCGTCTTCAAACCAAACTTTGGTCTTCAGCCGACGAAGTTTAAATCCTATCTGGCTAGCACGCTTCCCATAATGTTTTCGCATCAAGTCAGTAGGCGGAGAGTAGGCAGTCGACTGTTCGAATGCATTCAACCACATGAGCTTCTACACTATGAAAGCAATCCGGTAAAATGCTCAAAATGTTTTAGACCCCATTTACACATGTATTTAGCGTGGTTCATAACGCATCTTAATACCAGGTGCAAACAGGGCCATAGTTAGTAAAATATCTAAAGTGGACCATAGAAATAAAGTGTTACCGTTATTCCAAAGGAAAACAAACTTCGAAGTCTTCATAAACGTTTCAAATGTAATAACTTGTTTCACCTCTAAACGACCTTCCTTTTTTGGTTCACGTCACCAAGCCCTGGTATTTTCAACCCCTTCAACCACTTTTCATAATCCAATAAATTTCCGATAGAATCAAGTCTACTCTTACTTTTACTCTTGATTCACTTGGAAAGCTGTCATATTACAGAAGTAAAACAGGTTGCAACTGCTGTTGCATCATGATGCAAACCTATTGAACATTACTAGAGCTTGATGCAAACCTATAGAACTGTTAAATAAACCACCTGACCGGGTGTTACTGAGCAGTGATCTTTCATTTGCCTCCAGCAGTGCTGTAGAAATTGTCTAAATCTTGCATTTTACTATCATCTCAGTACTGAGACATCAGAGATGGCCTTTCTGTTCCCTTCTCAGTTTCTTTCTTCGAGTTGACTCTTTAGTCTATCAGGTGCTGTGAGCATGTCAGAGGCTTGAATGTGCCCTTATGTGACCCTCATTGTCCTCAGACGGGAGACACAGAGTGGGGACTTGAGCTGACCTGCCTTTTTCTATTGTAAGACGTCTGAAATATCCAGAGAACCAAAGCAACAAACGCCGGGTGTCACTCAATGTTGCTCAAACTTTTCCATTAGCAACTTTGTGAAAGTCACACTATTCAAACGCAGGCTTTAGAAATGATGCCCAATGTGCTGAATGACCTTCTGGAGTCGCTCATAGAAATCTGTAAACAGACCATTGTGAAGAAGGTATGAACTTTAAGAGCCTGCAGTTATATACTACTCAAAAATATATTATTAACTCCTTTAAGAGTCCCTTGATATTGAATAGATTGAAATGAGTTTGTACTTATCCTTCTTTTTTGAATAAAATGTTTTCTGAGTTCATTTTCTTTCAATCAGTGTATTATTTCCTTATGTTTTGATACATATAGTCAGGTTTCAATAGACCAATACAGATGTCACAAAGATATATATTTTCCCCCCATTATAACAGCATCATTTAGGAGAAAACAGACCAAACAGTGTGTCGGAACAGTAAAAGAGCACTTCTCCTTGCTTAACTTCACCTCTCTGTCATTCTGTCCTCGCCGAGTTTTAGATATAATGAAGACGGAAGATGAAACAACAAGACAATTATTTTTGCAAGCAGATTAAAGTGCCATCCATCATGCTTAATTGCCTTTTTAAGATTGGCCCACATTCAAACTTGTGCTGTTTATTCTTCAAGGTTAAATTTGCTTTTGTTACCCGTTATGTCGGAGAGGAATAAAAATCAACCAGGTTGAATCAAAGAGTGCGTCGGATGCGGTGCGAGGACCGCTAACCGGTCATTTCGGAGCCCTCCGGTGGACTGGGACACGCTACTCCGCGCCTAATGTATTCATTACCGAGAGGTGACTCGCGCCGTGAATCGTGTTGGCAGCTCACAGGTGTTCGTCTCTTTCATTTCTTCTGCTCCCGTTCTTGTTTTCCACCTCGCTCATATTGCACGCGCACACGCAGGCACGGGCACACATGCCCGCAGACGCGTACAGCTGGTTCGTTGTTGTCGCAGGTCTGAAAAACAAAGCTTCAGCAGATGGTTGTTTTAGTGCCAGAGCAAAGAGGATCTACAGTTCCATCACCATGGTCACACACACACACACACATACACGTTTACACTCACTTTGTCTCTGTCTTGCCTGTCCTTTTCTCTCTCTCTCTGTAATGTTTATCAAGAATATGTTTCCCTCTTAAACTGTGTCACTTGCCGTGGCCGTTCTGCGTTCTGCTTTAATGAGAGCAGTGGCACTTTTCATACTCACACCTACACTTTGCCTGGCTATTTAAATGAGGACACACCTAGACGTCTGTTGTTGTTGTTGTTGTTGTTGTTGTTGTTGTACAACAGTTAGTTCTTGCCCATGAATTTTATTGGTCGAGCAGCTTTCCAAGAGTGCTAGTATTTAAAAGCAATGGATTTTTTCCTTGTTTGTGTGACTCTGCACTCTTAGAAGAAAAGGTTCTATAACCTTAAAGGGTTTTTATCAGGCACTTCATACAGTATATAGAACCATGTAGGGGTTCACATCATGAGATCATGGTATGGATTTAGTTTTAATTATTTTTATTTGAAAAATATATTTTTTTAATTAAACAGCTTGTAAACATACTTTTTCACTAGAAAAATTTAAATAACCAGGAAAACATGAAAGTATTATGCAATCATTTAAAACATTTACCTTTATATAGAACTTTGTTTCGCCTTGAATGCTTGTTTAGCAAGTGTGTGTGTGTGTATATATATATGGGTCAATGAAGTGATGTCTCTTTTTTTTTTTTTTTGTCCCAAGGCCTTAATAATAAAAAATAAAAAAAAAATGATATGACATCCAAAGTATGGAAGGTTGTACAACTAGATCTCTTTTATTGAATTCAAAAGGTTTTAATTATATTTTGCTACATATAAAGGTATTTTGAATTGTCAATAGGTCATTCGGTTTAACCGTCCAAAGGCCAATACAGCCATTTCATTTGTGTATCTTAAAATGTAATAAATGTATATGTTTTTTATTCTGTCATAATTTTATAACATCATATATCAACATAGAGCAAAATGATATAAAAATTATGTGTATAAGTTGTTGCTTTATGATAAAGAGTGTCCGGAAAAATGAATTTCATTGATGTCATTCGGAGTAACCAATATAACCATTTTGGATCAAGTCATGCAATCAATATCGCGTGACAGGATGTGACATCATTCAGACACCTGCAAAGGACCACATGGTCTTGAAGCAAAGTAACTAACTCTCTCTTAACTATTTGAAAAATTCATGTTTTCACTTGCTCATACGCAAGTCCCGAAACATCAGGTCATTCGGAAGAACCGCTATAAAACATGGAAAATGTAATATTTTAAAAACTTATACTAAATATAAAATGTTTTAATTGTCCTTTAAGCTAATTTGCTAGCTAGCTAGATATCAGCCTGTTAGCATTGTTTGAAAATATCGTCATTGGTATGACCAAAAGTGTCATTTGGTAAAACCGAAATTTTGGTTAAACTGAATGACGTTTTTGGTGACAAATTTTGTCCATCTTGTAAAAATGACAAAAGCAGTGTTAATTGATTATAAAAAAACACATAATCTCATTGTTAACACTTAATAAAACCTCAATTAATTTTATCTCCATTATGTTTTTTTACACTTTTAAAAACCTTATTCGTCAATGACCCATATATATATAAAATTGTGTGTAATTTTTATTATTATTATTATTTTTATTTTTTTTATTTTACACTCTTTTATCCTGAAATTGTAAAGCTGAAATGAGCAGAAATTGTTTGTGTGTTCAAATACTAGTGTGTAACTGTGTAGTTTGTGTGCGGAGAATTGGAAATTTTATCGATTGGGTCTGTCAGTCTGACCAGCTATCAGTCCTGCCCCTTAACAGGCCCTAAAGTGCAAAGTTCACAACACAGTTGTCTCTCTCATGTTGTTTGTTTTCCTGTCATAGATTTTCCATTGCTTTGTATTGAGCTAATAATATTTTCTATCCCCTAATCCTGTGCCTAACCCTAAACCGAACCCTCACACAAATCGTTTTAGGTTTTCACTAAGATATTCCATTAGTTCATTACATTAATTTATCAAGATATCATTTATTAGTGTAATTAAGCTGATTTCAGGTCTTACTTTCCTTGTCAGCACAATGCCAGCAAATCCTGACCCACACACCGAAACAAAGGCATTATGAGAGATTTATTATGATTTGTGAAGAATCTGAATCAAAATGCATTTTAGCCTAAGTAGCTTATTTTAGCATGTGATTGTTTGAATTCTATTACCTAATTACAGGTGCTGTAAATACACTCAAAGGATATCCACACATGCACACACAAACATGTGCGTGTGTTACTCATGCTATGGGACAGGTTTTTATCACCTGTAAACTATTCCTAACAATAACAACTTTATATATATATTAAAAAAAACCTGGTGAAAATGCATTTTTAAATCTGACAAGTCCTATAAAAAATTTTGAAAAGTAAATTTGCTCTACAAACTGTGTCAATAATCTGTTGTGATGCTCCCATATTTCCATGTCACCGTGGCAGCTCGTCGCCATGGCAGCAGAGGAAGTGGATGCTTCGCTGCGGTCATTTGGCTTGAAAATTTGATCTCCACACCAAGATGACAGTGAAGATGTCACAAATCAAATTACGCTCATTGTCGAGTCGGGCCTGTGAACAGGACGGCCGTGCGCACACAAGCACAATGCACACCCATGCAAGATGATTCTGTTGTTGAATTCTGATTAAATCTTGATAGATAATAATAATAATAATAATATGAATATGAATATCAATAGTAATATTGAAAGGGCAATACATGATATGAAGTTAGGTACTGTAGATGCCTCATTTGACTGCTTTGGTCCTAATGGACCTTTTGGATTTAAAGTTCATCAGGGTGGAAACAAACTGTGGATGTTCACTTTATATAGTCAGATTATCTTTTCCTGTTTATGTAGGCAGTTCTTAGACAAAATGAGCTACAAAGTGGACCAGACTTTGCTGCAATTGTCTAAAGTCTAGCTTTGTGAGTCTAGATTGGGTCTACTCGGAGGAAACCTCCTATGCTGAAAGACTGGAATTCCCGCAGGAACTCATAAAAGCCTAATTTAACTCAGTTAACACATCAGAAGGTTGTTAGCATAGTGTTCTTACCTCCATCGATGCCTTGTTTAAAGCCCTTAAGATTTTGGCACCTAGAGTGCAAAGTAACTGCACAAACCTCTGATCACTGGGCACGTAGCCATTCACCTCAACGGTTGCCGCCGCTTGGGGACCAGAGCTGCTGTCTCCGTGGTAACGGTGTGGCACTGAGGAGATCGAAGGCTGAAGTTCAGCTGTATTGATCTCGCACTGTTCCCTCTGTGCGCAGTCACTCTGAAAATGGAGAACGAGAGACTGAAAGTGAAAATGACTGAATGGTGGAGCCCTCTGTTCATTTCCCGTGGCTCTCCGAAACTTAGAGACACACACAAACATACCTGAGCCAGGAATCTAAGGTGTGGATGCTGACAGGAACCCCAGACTGTATGTAGTTTGAAAACTCCTAAACCTTATTTTGAAAAGAGATAATGTCATTTTTTTTGTTGTTGTTACATATTGTATATTCCGCATGATTTGAGAATGATCCAAAGTGAGTCACATGATCACTGTGCTTATTTGTTTACAAAACCCTAAAACTTCAGTTTATTCTGTTAGATTTTTGATGTGATCTCAGAATCGGAGACCACCATAAATCAATGAAATCTTTGTTGAAAGTATCATGTTCTGCAGCGCAATTTGATTAACAGTTTAAAGTTCTCACCATTTCTCCATCTATCTTCTTCTTTTTCTCGAATCCCCCCCAGCCCTTGCCCCTTTCTTTCTCTTTCGTTTTGCTTTCTTCTCCATCTTCTATTTGTATCACCATGATGGTTTCATATCTGGAGCCAATCTCCTGAGAAGAAAGCCTCCCACACTTTTATACAAAACGGCTGAAATTGTATTGAGTGTCATCCTGAATGAAATGGATGGAAACCTTGACCAGTTGTCGCCCCCTTCAAGAATCCAGGAGCCTGTGAGCGCACAAGCGAGTTCACCGCGGTTATTTGGAACACAGACTCAGACAAATCGACTCTATGCTTTTTGTAAAGTTGACAAATTAACGTCTTCATCGGCGCTCATAGCGGACGTGTTGCCTTCGGCGTATTGGATATTAGTTTCTTTTGAGCGAGAACCAAAGAGCGGGTCATGCACGTGGATGCCATAATCTTCCTCATGTTGCAAGGAATGTTTTTGTCATCTTTTAAAACTTTTTATGACTTACTACTTTTCACTGGCTGCTTGAATCATGACTAGTTGTCTGTTCAAAGCACAGCAGAGGACTGTTAAAGACTTTTATGGGTTGTTAGTTAGTTTTGAACCACTGATGGTGGAAATGGAAGTGTCCGCTCTTTGAAGGCCAGAGACGGACAGTGGCGGCAGCCCTGCCACCCCCTCCTCTGCTGGGCCGTGGAGAGACGCTCTCTCTGGGCCACGGCTAATTGTGGAGAGTTCAGGAAGACCATCATTAGCACTCAGTGCCACACATGGCCACCAGATGTGTGGCTGGCCATAGAGACTGCCACGTTTCTCTCTTTCCCTCTCTCTATCGCTGTCACTTTCTCTCGCTCTCACATGCCTCCCCCCTCATCTTCCAACTTAATAATCTGCCTTTTGTTTCCATGCAGGCTATTGTTCATTAAGATGGCCTCTGCCGTGTAAGAGAAGTCACTGGGTACTGAATAGCATTCTTT
>RJVU01079805.1:8971768-9016057 GCA_003731715.1 Anabarilius grahami | reverse complement strand
ACTGTGCATTAGCAATGGCAAGTTCAATTCATCAATCTCGCTGACAGAAATGTTGCAAAAAATAAATGTTTGTTGAAAGAACTCATATCACTTCTAGGCTGAAGTTTGCCTATAGGGATGTAACGGCTTCATTTTGCAGATATTTTCTATGACCTGATAATACCAAAATTTTTGAGCCTCAGGCAGTATGCAGCATCCCTGCAGTGAAACATGGTGGATACTTTAGGGATCCTTCTGGAAACTGGAAAACTCATAAGGATAGAGGGGGAAAATGGATGGAGCTTAGTCCAGATAAACCCTGGAGGAAAGCGTGCTGAAATCCGGACGAGTGCCTGGAGCTGGAAGATGATTTAGATTCCAACAGGACAATGACCTGTAACATACTGCAGTAGTCAGACTGGAGTGGCTTGAAACCAAAATAGTTAATGTCTTGGAGTGGTCCAGTCAATCTCAAACCAACTGAGCACCTGTGAAATTACTTACATGCTGTTGTTAAAAAAACTTCATGGGGAAAAATTGACAAAAATTAAGATACACGATGACAGAGACTTGGAGATTAACATCTGACATGACTGCTGACAAATGTGTCCAAACTCTGTTAACTCTGAGAGACAAATACTTCGCTCAGTTTCTTTTTTTAAATTATTTTACTTTATGAAATATCATATGATTCATATGATTCTTTTGGCCTTTTTCTTTACATTGCCGTTCTTGTTGTAACACAGTTCCTGAGGTAATGTCCAAAGAACATAAAGGCACTGTGCACATGCACACTAATCTGAATTTTGTAATGATTGTGTGTTGCAGACTGTTCAGAGCGATCTGGCCACACATTCACTGTCACTAGAGAGGAATGAAGACAGGTGAAGCTGAAGACAGGTAAGAATCGCAGCTCATGGTCACTTCTGGGATTTTACTATAAAAAATAAAACCTAGTACACAGACACATCTCATTTCCACACTATAAACGGTAAAATTGGGCTTGTTGGCACACGCGTAAGATATCACAAGGACTATGTCTTTGTAACAATAAGATTTTGTTAAATGTCCAATTACACGTGTTTCCCACTCTAGGCTATTTATGGTAGGTTCCATTGTGTCAACTTACTCCATTAAGTGTGACAAGTGTGGTATTGTCACAAGCGGTTAATGTATGTCCAGTGAACTGTACGTTATGTTTTTTTTCCTCTGCAATAACAGCAGAAATGTTCAACATCTTGTGTGTAGTCAAGACTTTTAAGGTATGTGTCTTTTCAGAAACTGACTGTTACACACGCACTGTAAGAATGTATCTAAAGAAAAGAAAAGATATTTAGCATTTTATTGCATTAGTCATTTGGAAATTACAGATCTCTGGTAGAAATATCAGTCAATTATGGACAGATTAGATTTCAGATTTTCCACAAGCTTGGAGTAAATGGGTTCATTTAAATATGCAACTTTTTAAATTCCTGACATAATAAATATCAGTCTGCTTGCAAATATGTATCTTATAACTTTGTCAATTATGTTATAGCAGAAATGCTGAAATTAATAACCGGCCTGGGCTCTAGTTCAGGTGTCTCGGCTTTTATACGTTTCTGCTCATTACATGCTGATCTTGTGTTTACACAACAGCAAAGGGAAAATATCCCTGTTTAAGAAGTCTCCAGTGTTCCCAATGTCATTATTCATTTTTTTTCTTTTAATGACTTTGAAATAATTATTTGGTTTGAGAAGTGCAATCCCTAATAAGGTGTATCAGGAAAAACAACAGGGGGAAAAGGAATCAGGGGAGCTGCGTCTTTTGAGTAGAGCCACTGTGTTTGTGTTAATGAATGCAGGTTGGGTTAATGACGAGGAATAGACTTCAAACAGCGCAGTGAGGCTGTCTGTCTCTGATGGGGGTCTTTTTGATGCTTTTTCATAACCGCTTCTAAGGATAAAGTCTTTGCATTGGCTGCTCTTATCTCTATATCGCACAGTGTCACATACATGCTGAACTCTGATCAGGGCTTTAGGTCAGCAAGTCTCTTGTAGAAATCTGGCGTAACACTTAGTGATTGGAGATTGAAAATGGCTCGTCCAATCACTGACTGCCGTCTTCATCTCGAGAGAGATGCAGAGTGACAGTCCGTGAAATCATTAAACAGGTCTGCTGAGGTTAACAATGTGGGCTGATTTGGAATTTTAAATAATTTAAGGCATCATATTATCATCAAGGTAGTTTTTTTTTTTTTTTTTTCTATAGGAAGCGTGTGGTGTGTGTAGTGTGTGAGTCGCAATACAAGTCAGACCGCATCTGTACCTAATATGTGAAGTGATCCTTAAATGCATAAATATATATATGATTTTAGGGCTGTCAAAGTGAATGTGCTAATTTAACTAAATGCAATTTAACACATTTACTGAATTGTTTTTTTTCCCATAACAAATCTGCATATACAGGTTTGTGTGGGGGTGGGGAGGGTAAATTAGTTAATTACCAAAGTTAATTAGTTAATTACAATAGATTAAGTTCAAGAATAATTGCTGTAGTTACATCTACATTAATGGGGTTCCTTGAAATGGGATCATCATATTTGGGGGTCCAAAATAACAGCCTTGGATCTGAACCCTCCTTCATACCTTTCTTTATCTGTGTCTGTTTTTACACCCTCTTTCAGTCTGTTGCATCCTATCAGTCATTCTCTTTTTATCTGTCTTGTTTGATAATATAAGTGCATGTTGTCTAGCTGACTGAGGGCTGTTTAATTTGATCTAACCAGATGAAAACAAACAGGCTGTTCCATCACTCATCTCTGTTCTATGGACTTATTTCCTTCCTTCCTTCCTTCATTCCTCCTTTTTCCGGTCTGCTTCTCCTATCATTCTTTTGTATACACACCCATTCCATTCGCTTCTCCTTCAATTCACTCTGTCTCTCTCTCTCTCTCTCTCTCTCTCTCTCTTTCATTTGTTCATTTTCTTTTGTTCTCTCAATAATTTCCTCCTCCTTTTTTCTCCCCCACAAGCTCTATCCTGCTTTCCCTCGCACTAATTGTGTTGTGAAACACCTTTGCAGTGTGTTCGGGGCCCGAGTCCATTAGGGCCAGTGTGTGTGCGAGTGCGCGTTTGATGTGTAGTGCTGTCCGCGCTGCTCTGTATGCTGGTGAGAAGGGGATCATTATGTGTGCTTGTATTCAAGTCGTTTTTATTTAAGATGCCAGACAATGGACTGGTGATTGAAGAAAACAGCAGGCTGACAATGAGTCTCTGTGTCTGATAATGCAGCACCATCCTGCCGGGCAGCTTTAGGAGGGCCCCGGCTCATTGTGGCTCAGAGGAGAAAGGGAAAGAGGGAGAGAGAACAAACCCGCTGCTTAGTAGGAGGAATATTTTGTCGTGGTATGTCATTATTTTGCAAATTTGTATTATCTCATCATGTTGTCTTCATTGTAATTGCGGCTAATTAGAGGGCTAGTTAGAGGCCGGGCTTTGAGGCTAGCTTTAGCGTGAAAGAAGCCTGCCGATTAGCACTCTCCACCGGAGGAAGCACAGAAAGGGGAGATTAATCTGGTTACCTTGACGACACTCGCTTCCATCTGCGAGGAACAATGAGGTTTTGTTTCTTTGGATCAGTTCGGCTCAACAGAACGTGGTGCTCTCGCTTTAACAATGCCCAATTCTGTCTAACCTTCTCTGCCGCCCTCCTGTTTTGGGCCCCCCTGCCACCTCCACTCCTTCTCCTTTAAATCTTCATCCCCTCATTTCTTCAGTACTCAGTTTGCTCGCTTCTTGATGTCCCCGTGATCTTTCAGACTTGTGACTTATAAAGTCTTTAAAGTGTGTATTAGGGATGGACATTGTGGTTGTTTTGTCTACTTGACAGATAAAAGATAAATCATCCAACTACTCAAGTGCTCAACAAATACATTACCTAACTATTTGACAAGTAAATCATCTGACTTCTAGATGGGTAAATCACCTAACTACTCGACAACTTGACAGATAAATCATCTGACTACTCGAAAGGTATACATCATCTGACTACTCACACATTCAACAGGTAAATCCTCTGACTATTTGAGAACTCAACAGATAGATTTTTCGACTTGTTGATGGGTAAATCATTTGATTACTTCTAAGCTCGACAGATATAAATCATCCAACTACTCAACAGATATATTCTCGGATGATTTATTTGTCAAGCTCACAAGTAGTCACGATTTACCCGTCAAGTATGTGAGTAGTCAGATGATGTATACCAATCGAGTAATCAAATGATTTACCTGTCAAATGGCCAGATTGTTTATGTCGAGTAGTTGTATGATTTATATCTGTTGAGTTTGTCAGTAATCAAATGATTTACCCATATAAAGAAGTCGAGTAATCTATTTGTTGAGTTCTCAAATAGTCAGAGGATTTACCTGTCGAGTATGTGAGTAGTCAGATGATGTATAGGAGTAATCAAATGATTTACCTTCCAAGTGGCCGGATTATTTATCTTTTGAGTAGTTGTATGATTTATATCTGTCGAGTTCGGCAGTAGTCATGATTTACCCATCAAGAAGTCGAATAATCTGTCTGTTGAGTTCTCAAATAGTCAGAGGATTTACCTGTCGAGTATGTGAGTAGTCAGATGATGTATACCAATCGAGTAATCAAATGATTTACCTGTCAAGTGGCCGGATTATTTATCTGTTGAGTAGTTGTATGATTTATATCTGTCACGTTCGGCAGTAGTCAAATGATTTACCCGCCAAGAAGTCGAAGAATCTATCTGTTGAGTTCTCAAATAGTCGGAGGATTTGCCTGTCAAATATGCGAGTAGTCAGATGATGTATAGGAGTAATCAAATGATTTACCTTCCAAGTGGCCGGATTATTTATCTGTCGAGTAGTTGTATGATTTATATCTGTTGAGTTCACAAGTAGTCATGATTTACCCATCAAGAAATCGAATAATCTGTCTGTTGAGTTCTTAAATAATCGGAGGTAGACTTGTGCCAATATTCGGTAATGCGATATATCGCGATAATGAATATGCACGATATTGTTATCGTGGGCATTTCAAAATACCGTAAATAATCATTTATTACCAGTTTTTACATTTTTTATAATGCATTTAAAAATACTTTCCCCATCAACCGTATAAAATGCACAAACCCGCTGTATTCTGCGTCAAAGGGACACGCGCTCAGATGTTAACAAGCCAAACGTGCATGAGAAGCACATGGCGTAACGAACGAAGGAGACGCGCTGAATGAAAGTGCGCGTTCACTCTCTGACAGCAGAGGGCGCTGATGGAACAGCAGAATGGAGCGGTTACCCTGGAAACCGCGCAAACAAAGCAACTGTGCTAGTGAAGTTTTTAAAATGCTTCAAACAGCCATTCAGTTTTTTGTAATCTCAATGTTGTTCATCACAGCACCAAATACTTAATGCTTAAAGACTTAATAGGCTATTTATTTTCAAACTTAAACATTTTTATATTTTAATCTGGACTACAACATGCCCTAATGATTATAAATGTTCTGATTATTTGTTATTGTTCAGTAAAACTTTGAGACATATGGCTTCATTAGTTAACATGTTAATTCTTTATTACCAAACTGACAATAAAAAATACTTATAAAGCATTAATTATTCTTAGTTAATGTTAATTTCTTAGTTTAATAACATTACTAAAATCAAAAGAACTTATTTAATGGACCTGAGATAAAACTAACAATGATCAGTTGTATTTCTTAACTAACATTAAAATAATACTTTCTGTAACAAATGTAGCTATTGCTCAATCTTAGTTAATGCATTAAATAACGAGACCTTATTGTAAAGTGTTAGCTGTTGTTCATAGCCTAATTCTTTTGCATTTTAATCTGTTTGAAAATGTTGCTTTATGTACTTTTTGTTGTATTTAAACATTCAGAGTTATTTTTATTACCAAAAGAGCTCTTAAACCTGTTATACTATGACAACACTTTTTTTTTTTGCAACTTATTTCAATATCGTGATAATACCGTATACCGTGATAAAAGCTTCAGCAATTAATCGCAACATGAAAATTTGATACCGTCACATGCCTAGTCGGAGGATTTACCTGTCGAGTATGTGAGTAATCAAATGATTTACCTGCCAAATGGCCGGATTATTTATCTGTTGAGTAGTTGTATGATTTATATCTGTCGCGATCGGCAGTAGTTAAATGATTTAAACCTCAAGTACTCAGATGATACATCTGTCAAGTTCACCAGTAGTCAGATCTGTCTAGTTATCAAATAGACAGGTAAATCATTTGACTACTGCCGATCTCGACAGATATAAATCATACTACTCACTACTACTAAATCATACTCAACTACTCAACAGATAAATAATCGGACCACTTGACAGGTATCATTTGAGTACTCGATCACTCGGCAGGTAAATCATCTGACTACTCGAGTACATGACAGATAAATCATCTGATGACTCGGGTAATCAACAGATAATGCTACTACTTTAGTACTTGGTGTACATGTGCACATTTAAAATAATTTTGTCTATGTACATATATGTCAGACTGATCTGATTATTGCTGTTATGATTGAGTACTCTGGTACATGTGTCCATCCCTAGTGTGTGTTGATTGAAAGGCAGGAGAATGGGGTTGTGTGTGCTGTGACAGGCAGAGGTTACCAGAGGTTGTGACCTTGTCACTCCAAGTCTGAAGATTTGTCCCCAAATCCCCCTTTGGGCTGAAAAGCACTTAATGAAATAATACACCCGCCTGACTGTAGACCCAGCTCAGGGACACCCCTACAAACACCAGCCTCAGAGACTGTGAGCTTTGAGCTTGTACATTGGACTGTTAAAGGTTAAAAAAAAAAAAAAAAAAGGATTTTGTTTTCTTTGTGACGAGGAGGAAAAGAGAGAGAAGGAAAAAGAAGAAAAAAATCAGCCTCGCAGATCACATGTAAGTGTTCATTGTGATGAGCAGTTAGAGTTGGAGCACAAAACGCTGTCTCTCCATCTGGTGTTCACTTTGCACTCTGAACAGAGAGAGAGAAAGAGAGAGAGAGACAATTGAAAGAATGCCAGTGACATCTGCTCCCATGGGCGCCACAATGGAGATCCATAGAGATCATACTCACACAGCCCTCACTTACAAAGACACCACTGTACGTGTGTGTGTGTGTGTGTGTGTGTTCACAATCCATGTGATCTGGGACTTCACAGCATCTTGACAAAGCCATGCCCATTGTGCCATCCAAAGATGAAACTCTCAAACTTCTGTTCTGTATTCTAATTTAGAGAAATGTAGCGAAATACATTTATTTATTTGTGTTTGGATATTGTTGACAGTCTGTTGGTCTGACAACTTTATGCCATAGTTAAATATATAACATATGTGTTTTTAAATGAGTTAAGTAAGGCATACTGTACAGTCAGCCTGATGTTACTGCAAAAATAAACCCAGACAGGATGATCAAGCTTCTTTTTTAGAGATTATTACCGGCTTACTGTATTATTCTAAAGTAAAGATCACTGTAACCTACTTGTAATGACTGAAGTATTACCGAATCTTTCAGAAGAAATTACTAATTATCTGGAACAGTATTCTAAAGTGTAAAGCAAGATAACTCTTTCAAAAACATTAACAAATCTTACCAACACCAAACTTTTGAATGGTAGTGCATACAATACAATATATTTTCATTACTTTTTACTTTGGACATTATAGTTTTTAAATGTACCCGTTTTTGTCCATTCTTCCAATTTCAACCTGAAGTATCTTCAATCCAAACAAACGAGGGTAAGGCTAGTGCACGTATGTGGGTTTGTTTGTGCGGGGGTGTGTTTTTGTGTGTTTCTGCATACTTATCTTTGAGGAAAATTTCCCCTGTTGTGTTTCATGTGCATTCAAACCGGAGTCTGACGATACGCTCGTAATTTTCGTAAGTCATCTCTCTCCAAATCGCTTCAAAGATTTACAGAGTGCCAAAGATTTCCACCATTTTTCCTTTGGCCAGTTCTGGCGCGGTGCAGCAAGGAGTGATGAAAAAATAAACAACAACAACAACAAAAAAGAAAAGAAAAGAAAAATGCAAAAAACAATATCTAAACAGAAAGTGTTTTTTAAAGGACCTCCGTTGAGATGAACTTTCAGATGTGTCTCCAACGGCACACATCTGCTGCGTGTGGTACATCTGTTCTTCAGCCACTGAAAGCTGACAGGAAATATCCTCATTATTGAAGCGTCGCTGATTATTCATACATTCACTCAATCATTTGTTCATCCACCTGTTTATTCGTTCACTCCTTCACTCTCCAAAATAGCTGCTTGATTTGAATGAAGAGTGTCTTGTGTCTTCACAGAGGAAATGAGGGTGTTTTGTGTGGAAAATTGCTGTGGTTTGAGATTACATATGGAAGCCAACCGAAATGTTGGAATTTGGAGCCAAGATGGCTCTCATCATGCACTTGACCAGATAGAGCTGTGCGTGTGTGTGTGTTTTGTGACTACACCTGATGATTATGCCTGTTTTGGCAGAAGCAGTGGGGGCTATCGTGCCACGTCCTCTCTATGGTCTGCTTACCGTCATGGCAACCCAGCCATGGCCCCACTCTCTTAATGGCAGCGTTTATGACATGATGTCACCTGTGTGAGCAAGCTATTGTTTGACTCCTGCCCACGTGGCATTTTCCCCCCAAACACACAGCCTCTCTGTTACATATACACTCAGAGGAAAGGAAAAAGAAATAGGAGCTGGGCTCGCATGTTTCACAATGCTTTCAATTCTACTGCTTGAGTCACGACTCCTTAATAATCTACAACACTTCAATGCAATTTTTTTTTACTCATCCTCATGTTGTTCCAAAAATGTATGATTTTCTTTGATAAGAATACTTAAGAATGTGCTGCCTGTTCTTTTCAGATATATTTGCTATATTACAAGTCTTCATAAGTCAAAGCATTGTGTGAGAACCAGACAGATATTCACTGAAAATCTCAGTATCTGCCCTAGCTCTTACTGGCACATTCATGATGATGTATGAGTCATGGCAATGTCTGAATTGAATTGTTAAAAAAAAAAAAAAAAAAAAATCTTTTGATTTGAATCTTTTCACTGATTCAGTTAATCCAGTTCACCAAAGGTTAATGATTTGTTCACAAGTCTTATTGATCTGGTTGTTGAGTTCAACTCATTGACTCTGTTGAGCCTATAACAGCAGTTAAAGGTTTAGTTCACCCAAAAATGAAAATTCTGTTCCACACCCGTAAGTCCTTCGTTCATCTTCGGAACACAAATTAAGATATTTTTGATAAAATCCGATGGCTCAGTGAGGCCTCCATTGACAGCAAGATAATTAACACTTTCAAAAGCCTAGAAAGGTACTATAGACATATTTAAAACAAATCTTTTGTTTCGAATCAGTGGTTCAGAGCACGTATCAAACTGCCAAAGTCACGTGATTTCAGTAAACGAGGCTGCTTCTTTATGTCATAGGTGTTTCGAAATTTCAATGGTTCACCACTGGGGGGCTGTTGGCCGTTTGATACATGCTTCGAACCACTGATTTGAAAAAAAACATTCGTAAAGCTTCGTAAAAAGTATTCTCGTCGCTTCATAACATTAAGGTTGAACCACTGTAGTCACATGAACTGTTTTAAATGTCTTTAGTACCTTTCTGGGCATCTGAAAGTGTTAATTATCTTGCTGGTAATAGAGGCCTCACTGAGCCATCGGATTTTATCAAAAATATCTTAATTTGTGTTTTGAAGATGAAAGAAGGTCTTATGGGTGTGGAATGACATGAGGGTGAGTAATTAATGACAGAATTTTCATTTTTGGGTGAACTAACCCTTTAACTGCAGAAGTTAAAAGAGAATATCACTGAATAATGACTTCAATTCCACACAAATCTATTGTACATTTTGACTTCAGAAGACTTGAAATATAGTGACTGAGTCTTATGGAGCAATTTTATGAAACTTTCATGGTGCTTTGCTCCTTTTTGACCTTGAAATCTCCAGTCCCCATTCATTGTAATTGCGTGGAAAATAGCAACCAGCATATTATTCAACATTCCAACTCCTCAGCTAAAGTAGATCACCTTTTTTTTATAGGTTTTTTAAATCTAATAATACATTCTTGCCACCTACATATCATGGATACTTAATAGAACAGCCTTGAATCCTAATGAAACAATCAAAAGTGTGTGTAATTATGAACGGGGTGTCCGTGGAGATCAGCGAACAGATGGGAATTAGTCGTTGTTGAATATCAAAGAGTGCATGGCATCGGAAACAGATCCTACAATGAGAGGAAGTGACATGGGAGAGAGATAAAGAATGAAAAGTACAAGCAGTAGAAAAAGATGCAGAAGAAACAGAGTAAACCCTGTACCTTGGTATTGATAATGAGATGCCTTTTTTGGGGGGGGGTTTAGGGTGATTGAGAGTATACCAGGGTATTGTCTACCCCAAACACACACATAGACACACACACACACACACACACACACACAAACACACGTTCCCCTCCCCTCCTCGTGCCATGCAGTCTGCTTGGCGATGCCCTCTGTGCCATCTGTAGCCTGTGCCCTGTGTGCGTGCCCCTCCCCCGCCCTCCTGCACTGTGCTGGGTGGGCTTAACCATCTGTGTGCCAGAGGGGGATCACAGGAAATGGACATAACACACAAACATACACAAGCAAATATACATGCATGTATGAGCCCTAGTTATGTAATTATATATGAGTAGTTAAATTAGGTTTAAGTTTATGCATTGTAAGGTAAAATGTAGTGACCAGTTGGTCAGGCCAATTAACTGGCTAATATTTTGGCCTTTTATTATCTCAATGATGATAAATAAATTCTATAAATAAAAATGTATTTTTATAATATTTAATTATACAACATTTGTAATATACATTTATTTAAAGGGATAGTTCTCCCAAAAATTTTAATTCTGTCATCATTTACTCATCCTCAAGTTGTTCTAAACCTTTTTGAGTTTCTTCTGTTGAACACAAAATAAGATATTTTAAAGAGTGTTGCTAACCAGACTTTTGACGGTAGCCATTGTAGGGAGAGAAAAAAAAATACTAAAGTCGACGGCTACCCTCAACTGTTTGGTTACCGACATTCTTCAAAGTATCTTCTTTTGTGTTCAGCAGAAGAAAAAAGTCATACAGGTTTGGAACAACATGAGGGTGAATAAATGATGACAGAATTTTTAATTTTTGGGTGAACTATCCCTTTATGTATTTATTTTATTTTTTTATTTCATTTTATTATTTTATTATATTTATTTTTGGGGGGGCATTTGTCAGTTATATTCTTAACTGGTCATTCTTTTAATGCACCAAATGATACAATTATAATATTTAATTATACATTGTTTATATTATACAAATATTTATTAAGTATTTTTATTTTATTTTATTTTATTTATCTTTTCTTGCCAGGGACATTTTTCTGCTATACTTTAATTGGTCAGTCTTTTAACATATAAATACTGTAACCTTATACTGTAGGCTAAGTAGCTTTGCAATGTCCCCATTTAGATAGCCAAGTACTGAACACATATTGATTACATTGTAATAATTCCATTGCAAAAACATCGCCCCTTCAGTCTTTTTTGTTTTCCGTTCTTTCCTCCCCTCTTTTCTGTTTTTCCGCTTTCCTCCTTTGCATTCCCAGAACCCTCCCTGAGGAAGTTAGTGCTGGATGGCAGTATTTGAGGGTATTTGGCAGTCTGGGAATGAGGAAAAGTCTTGGATGTTTGGCAGGTTTAAGGTGTGTGTGTGTGTGTGTGTGTGTGTGTAAGGAAGGATCTAGGATGTTTGGATGAGATTACATGGCACCATGTCTGACAGTTTGGCATGGTAAGTGTTAGCCGTATGTGTTTGTTAGGTAGTCTAGGAGATTTGCTGCTCTGAGGGTCAGCAGTGTCAGGTGTTTGGCTGGAAAGGGGAGGTGGTGTAGGGCTTTGAGCTTGTAGTCCTCAGGAGTTGACAGGACCATGGTGGGCAGAGTGGAGTATTTGGCGGCAAGAGCGTGAGGGGCATAATGGGTGTTCTGGCAGCAGGGTCCAGGATGGACGGGGACGCCCATGGCATGGAGAGGAAACATGGCTGGAGGATTACGCAGAAAGAGAGGGAGAGGAGTCTGGGTGGCAGAGGGAAAGCTGAGAGAGAGAGAGAGAGAGAGGATGTGCCTCCAGGTGAACAGGATTAAGAGAAAGATCTGTTTGGAGTTCCCCTCAGAACTCCTGCTGCCTCTCTCTGTCTTCTCGCTCTCCCTCGAAGGCTAATCGGCTTTCTCAACAGTCATTGCAAACATTATAGTTCCCCAGAACAAACAGCAATACCACCGCTGTACCTTAACTTTCTCTCCCCAGAGGAAAGAAAAATTACAAATGAGATCCCTTTGATATCAACATTGTTTTATCTAGACGGCAATAAAATGACATGGAGAGCATTTGGAATCTCCTACTTCTCAGATTTTTCTCCCATGAGAAAGACTGTAGTCTCACGTGTATGGAAACTTGTTTTCACCTCAGAGATTTTTCAAAAGAAATAAAGTCCCATTGTAAGAGATGAAGAAATATAGTTCGTCAAGTCACCTTTATTTATATTATGCTTTGTACAATAGAGAAGGTTTCGAAGCAGCTTCACCGTAATAAACAGAATCAATGGTGCAAACATCATCAAAATGAGACTAATTCAAATTCTGCTCAAGTCAGTTCAGTGTGGATTCAATTCAGTTTCTCTGTTTTTTTTCAATTATGAAAAAAAAATTGTTTCAGCTATACAGTTGCAATTACAGGCTTCTGTACATGTGTCTCCTCCTGAAGTTCCTGAGGAGATCTCAACAACATCTCAAACTAAAACCCTTTAACAGTAAATAGTTGCTCCAGGTCGTTTCTCAGGTAGACTTTTTAAACAATAAACTCTATTTTCATCTTGCAGTAGAGCTTTGGTCTTTGCTTGATTCACCGTTAAAAGGCGATTGCGGTGGCAGCATCAGTAGAGGCGTGGAGGCAGGCGGAGGATGAGGAGGTGTTGTAGCTGCAGGCTGGAGATCTGAGAGCTTCGCTCCATCCAGCTTCTCACAGATGGACTTTTAGGAGCTGCGCAAAGCCACTGTGGAGAATCATCTCAATGCCGCATTCTCCCTCTCTTGTATTCCTTTCCTTTCTCGTTCCTGCCTGTTATTTGTCAACACAGATCCGCAGGCACAGAAGTACAGAGGCCGTGTAGAAGCATGTGCTCTTGAGTTTCCTGGAGAGACCTGCCAGCTTCTCTCAGCAAACTGTGTCACATGAAGAACTCAGGACTGACACTTAAATTTAAAAGTGTCTGGGCTTTTGTGAAGAGTATTATATTCTATGTTCTGTGCTGTAAAAATGAGTCAGCAGTGGGTTACACAAAACTACCCAACACTTTGAATATAACCCAACAAAATGACCCAACAGGCAGAAACCAGCAGTCTGGGTAAAAAATAACCACGAAAATTTTACAGTGTGGCGAGTTTATAAGGCATCAGACTTGTGTAACCAAAGTACATTTTTTAGCACTAATAAGCTTTTTATTTGTTGGGAAATGAGAAAAGAGAAAGAAATATGAAATTCCCCAATGTGTCTTTTTTCTGTCTCTAATGGCCACCAATGATTTGTTTGATCAACAATACAGTAAAAACTGTTCTGTCATGACAACTCTCATCAGTGTTTGGCATGGTAATGGGTATGACAATGTTGATGTTTGGTCTTTGGTGGAATAGATCTGCTATGCTGCTGCTGCTGCTGCTGCAGAGCAAGTACGGGACTTGCTACTGCCAATACATACACGACACTCTGCTCTGAGCAAGTAAGACATGCTGCTGCTGTACATTATAGCATACATGAATTACCCATAGCAGATCTATACAGGTGGAGCTGGGGAAGGTGGAGGGTTTCTGAAAGTACACTGCACTGCTAAGGCAAATGCTACCAAAGTATTTTGAATGTTGAGCAGCGAGCTCATTGGCTACTGATACAGCAGGAACCAATCATCTGTGTCCTATAGATAACGATGTGATTGCGAGCAGGTTGAGTTAAAGGACCTATTAGCCTGTGCCATCTAGAGTTTCATGACAGAACTTTGTATTTATGTTTGGAAATATTATTACAATTTAAAATGACATGTTTTCTATTTTAATAGATTTTAAAATGTAATATATTCCTGTGATGGTAAAGCTGAATTTTCAGCATCATTACTCCAGTCTTCAGTGTCACACGATCCTTCAGAAATCATTCTAATATGCTGATGTAGTGAACGTTTCTTATTAAAAATGTTGAAAACAGTTGTGCTGCTATATATATATATTCTTTGATTAATAGAAAGTTCAAAGAACAGCATTTATTTGAAATGGAAATCTTTTGTAATGTTATAAATGTCTTTACTGTCAATTTAATGTATCCTTGCTAAATAAAAGTATTAATTTCTTTCAAAAAGAAAGTAGGTTGAGTCTAACACAGCAGTTTAGAGATAGGAAGAGTAGAGGAATGAGTAAATGAACAGAGTGAGGTACGGATGAAGGGATTGAGAGAAAGGATGGATGGATGGGTTCCAGAGGGGCATTATCGTTCATCATTATTTGAGCTCATGCAGTGCTCCATCGCGGCTCTAATGGCGCGAAGACACTTGGTGTTTCTTTCCTCTCTTCTTTCTCTCTCTTTCATTCACACTATTCTTTCCCAAGCCTGGTGCTGCAAAGTAGTTTAGTCTGTTATAGAGCTCGTTTCAGCCTTGTTATGCGAAGTGAAACACAACAACTGTCTTGTGAGTACCTGTAATCCAGACTGGTTCTTAGTAGTGGTGTGATGTCTTTGTTGTAATGCTTTTTTTTCTTTTTTTTTAGCGCCTGAGTTGTGTGAGGTCGTATGTCTCTTTGAAAGTGAAATGAAGCGTAATTTTGCCCTCCAGGTTGTGAATTTTCTTCCCCTACTGAGAGCTTCAAAAGACGCACATCTCACTGGACTTTCAGAGAGAGCAAATGTTTGGTTGTGTTAATATTCTTGCCTGTCCTGTACATGCATGTATTTGTGTATCAGGAATTGGACACTACAAAACAGTGTGTCAGAATGTGTCATTGCAAATAAAGCAGGGAGTTTTAACCTTAACAGACCCAGAGACTCCCATCCAAACCAGGGATCATTTGTTAAAAAGGTAAATTTCATTAATAAACTTTCATTAACCCTTTCACACGTTTAGCGCCAGCCAAAGCGCACCCGCACATTTGAATTTGGCAGTTGATCACGTGATGCGCTGAACGTTCTAATCACACCGGTGTGATCGTACAAAGACATCAACATTATTATGTTCTGTAATACTGCACTGTACTGCAAAAGAATTGTTGATTTAACTTAAAGTAAGTCAACTGGTTGCCTTAAAATTGAGTTCATTGAAATAAAAAATTTGAGTTAATACAATAAAGGCGATTGGTTTAATCAACAGAAACTCAATATATACACACATATATACAGATCATTTTTATCTGTATTTTTATGGTAAAGTAAACTTTATACAGATGCTCAGGTAGCCGCGATCAAAATGAGTAGACAACCTTTGAAACAAAGCTTTAAATAAACATTGTATCTGTTATATTGTTATGCCAGTAGGTGGCGACCAGACCGTTAAAAAATGAAATTAATGAACAAAATGAATTCTTTAAATTAATAATAATTATACAAAATATTAGACTCATCTGTAACAGTTTAGACATTTAGAAATTAATTTTGAACATTAAATAAAACATTTTGTCAGAAACCTCATGTAAATTAGCCCTGCATATTATTTTGTTTGATTGTGTAATTTGCTTTTTGAATCGTGAAAAAACCGTGATCTCTATTCTAAAAAATACAGATTATCCAGAGTCATAAATTCCCAGAGCCATTTTGATTACTCTCATGCTGATATAGTCCTAATTTGATGATCAGTAGTGTTTCGCTAAATATAATAACTCAATAAGCATCTATTTAGGCTACAAACAAGCACTTAACTTTAAAAAACATATATTAAATAGGTAATAAAAATATCTAGAGAGCTGGCTGACTAAAGTAGGCGAAGTTTGAAAATGATATAATTTGTACATGGAGTTAAAAAGATACTTAATTTCTTTACAATTTAGATGTTATTTAAACAGTCAGTTATGTAAGTTTAATGGTTGATTGCTTCTAGCAACATTAAATCCAGGAGAGAAGACAATTCTTGAGAAAAAGCATGTTTGATTTACATGAAACAAAGTTTGAGCACGCACAGCCGCACACGCAATATCTGAGCGAAAGCAAATAACGCCACGGAAACGGCCTCAAATGAACTATAACGACGAGAAGAAAGCTGTGTGCGCTGCAGTTAGAGTTTCTTGATTCTCTAACGACTTTTTATTGGTTAAAATGAATGGAGAGTATCTGAGCCCGAGCAACCACCGTATTTCACTGCATCGAGATGCGCGTCCTGGAAACGGGAAGCCTCGGGTGCTGCTTCACATTGCCACTCACCGCATAATCATGAACTCTCACGCGCAAAGATAATAACAGCAGAGTCTACGCGCAACACGTGAAATAATCAAACCAATAAGTCTAAAAACAGCTGTTGCATTTTACCGCGCAGCATGCGTCAGTGTAACAAATCAACGTGAGAATAACAAATCGATCAGAAATCTGGGGGGGCCTACATGTTAATGAGGGGGCCAAGCTACCTATCTGAACAACATTATCTAAGTTGATTTGATAAAAGAAAAAAAAGTGATAAATCATGAAAATAATTTTTTACAGTGTGAACAGATCAAAAAGTGGCAGAAAAGACATGTATAGTATTACAAAAGGTTTCTTTTTCTAATAAATTCTGTTCTTTTAAACTTTTCTATTGTGTCACGGTTTCCACAACAATTTTACGAAGCACAACCGTTTTCAACATTGATATAAGAAATGTTTCTTGGGTACCAAATCAGCCTATTAGAATGATTTCTGATCATGTGACGCTGAAGACTGAAGTCACAGCTGCCGAAAATTCAGCTTTGCCATAAGAGGAGTACATTACATATTAAAATATATTTAATACTTAATTTGCTGTTTTTATTAAATAAATGCAGGATTCATGAGCATGAGACTTCTTTTATAAAAAAAAAATAAAAATAAAAAACTGACAATAAAACAGATGCATTGTGCAATTTCATATTTCTTTGTCCTCTACTCTTTTCATTTTCATGTTGGTTTAAACCCATACTGTTGTTGTTGTTGTTGTTGTTGTTGTTTGTGTAACACAAATCTGTGCATCTGGTTGGTGGGCCATTCATGACTACAAACAGGCAATATAGACAGCCAAGTGGGTGAAACAGAGAAAAACAGTCATTACAACCCCAGATCGCCTTACAGACAAGTAAAACTGTAAAACATTTTAAAGCAGTTGTTGTGTATTTTGTGATATGTTGATATTTACCATTGCAAGATGACTGACAGCAGTAGAGGACAACAGACAGATTTTTCAGTGTATGTGTAAAGCCGGTCTTCTGCTGAGGAGGGAAGATAAGGACTCTATCTTAATGGCTTCTCTCGTCTGCCACTCAGCCATCAGACAGAGATTTCCTCTCTCTCAGTCCAGATAAACGCACTTCACAACCTTGTCACACGCCTCACACAAGCCAAAGAGTGAAAGAAAGGAAGCGAATGAGAGATGGGCAATCGTAGAGATCCAGAAAGGTTTAAAATTAAAATTAAAATTCTGTCATCATTTACTCACCCTCATGTCATTCCAAACCTGTGTCATTCCAAACTTTACTTTTTCTGTGGAACACAAAAGGAGAAATGTTTACGAACGTGCTGCTCACACTTTTCCATACAATGAAAGTGAATGGGGACTGAAGTTTTCAAGCTCAAAGGAGTCCTAAAAAATATCATAAGTGATCCATATGACAAGCCAATCACAGAAGTTTTTTGTAGGCTTTTCACTGGCTTCATTCTGTTAAAGTAGTAATATCCAATTTGTGAATGAATCAGTTAGACAGGATGAAGCAATTTATTGAAAGAACCTACTCAAAAGAACAATTCAGTGCAAATTGGGTGGATGCCAATATTCTCAGTAACCAAAAGTGTCATATGACTTCATAAGACTTAAAAAAAAAAATTGCAGACACATCATATAAACCACTTTTATTATGATTTTGTGTCAATTAACAATTCAGTACTCATTTATTTATATTATATGGAAAAAAGTGACCTGCACATTTTTCAAAATTTAGTTTTTCATGGAGAAAATAAAGTTTTATCCTCCTCAGACCTAAGCACAGACGTTTGTCCACTCTAGTGGACGTTATTTATTAGCGAATATCTCTGACACTGTACATGTCAGTCTGGATGTCCTGTAAAGACCAGATTCAAGGCTTTTCAGAGACACCAACTTTTTGGAAGTTTCACAATGACAACTTGGTCTTTAAATATGACTGACATTGATTGAAAGATCAAATTTAGCGCACTTCTGGAAATATGATAATATTTTGTAATTATCATTTAAATCTGAATAATTTTCAAACTGTCATAAATCAACATCTCAGAAAAATGTTATGGGGTTTCAAATCAGAATGACTTTCTCTTACGAAACAGGACATCAATTTTTATACATGCTTTTTATACATGCTTTAAGTCCTAGTGTCTAAAATACACAACTGTAGTGGACACCAGGACTTAAAGCATGTAAATTAGATATTTTGGGAGATATATGAATAGGTAAAGAAATTATCAATATTACTATGAAATATTAGATATTCTTATGAAAATGTTTATTTTTCATATTATTAGTCCCATTATTACACTTTTTTTCATTACGTTGCTCCAAGAACACGTTAATATGCAAATTAGATACAATATATCAATGCATTGTATAGAATGGGAAAATCCGCTTATGGCCATTTTACACATATATCGCATAAAGTAAAACCGTATATCAAATCATTCTGTTATATTTTTTATAACATAGTTGAGAATCATCTTTATACAATGTTTGGTTAAAGAAAATTTTGAATGAAAAATATCCATTGTTTTTGCCTATACATGTCTATTCATGCCTTGTTATTTTTTGAAAAACTAAGTCCTGTTGTCCAATACAGTGGACAATGCATAACATATGAATAAAATAGCTTTTTTCAAGATTTTTTCCCCCATTTGTTACTTATGCTTCAAGTAATGTAACGACAATAAAAAAAGAAAAACTAAATTCACAAAACTTTTTTTTCCCTGGGTCTCAGGAGGATATGGGTTTTAACAATGAGGTAACGTAAATAAGGTGCAAAAATATCAGATTTTGAAGCACATTATTTTGATCTGTTTGATTTTGTGTAGGATATAAAAACTGTTGCGCTTCAGCCGAAGAACTTTCCTGATTTAGGCTCTTAGGGGGTAATAGCTGAATTCTAGTGGTGTGTGTGTGTGTGTGCCTGGTATTCCATACTTTATGGTGACCAATTGTCCCCACAAGGATAGTAATACCAGAAAATGTTGACCTTATGGGAACATTTGTTGGTCCCCATGAGGAAAAATGCTCATAATCATACTAATGAGGTGGTGTGAAAATCTGAAAATGTAGGAAGTTTTTTTGTGATGGGTAGGGTTAGAGGTAGAGTTAGTGTAGGGGAATATACAATATAAAAATCATTGTCTATAGAATGTCCCCATAAAACATGGAAACGTGTGTGTGTGTGTGTGTGTGTAACAGTGTAAGGGAATTGTTTACTGCCTGTCTGTGTCAGACCCTTACTACTTGGGGCCTCTAATGCAGCACAGCTGTGAGGGGGCTTGGACACTACACATCTGCTGAAGGGACCTATTGTGTGTTTGCATATGTGCGTGTGCTGGATGCACGTATTTGTGGAGATAAACAGATAAAGACCGAGCACACATGCATGTATGTTTCTTTACATTTGTAGCATTTTTTATTTTTTTGCGTGTATGCAAATACCTGCTTGAACATATGTGTGCGGTGCAGTTTAATTCTCACATAAAAGCCTGTGGTTAGAATAGTGAAGTTTGTAGATTTGTCGGAATTGAACGAATCAGCCCATCTGGAGAGTTTGAACCTTGAAAGCACCTGCCTTCTCCATTCACACTCTCGTTCTCTTAAAAAGCCATCTTCATCAATAGCAGCTTTTAAAGTGGATGAAACTGTTTGGAACTGCTCTTTATTCCTGTTCTGATGGATTTTCTGCTCTCGGTCTTTGTCTCACTGGCTGTTGTTGATGTTATTTCAACTTTTTATTTTATTTTCATCTATTTCTCCATCACCTTGCAGCCTTGACTCGAAGGATCGTTAAAATGTTTAACTACAGATAATTGCTACCTGAGAGAAGCTAATTAATTTGCCGCTTGTGCTGGTGTGTATGTATGTATGTGTGTGCATTTTATTCTCGACGCTCTTTTCCCTTTGAAACATCTCTAAAGTATCCTGTCTTCTGTCACCACTTTGTATTAGTGCTTTCCAAAGCAAGCAAAGCTATATTGCTCATACATGGAGTTATAGAGATTTTTAAAAACCCTTGACCCCTAATATTAAATTTTGCCAATGTTGTCCAGCACATTTTGTGCTATGGACATATATGAAATTGTGTGGCTTATTGACTAGAATTGTGCTATAATGTTTCTAAACAATCAGATGATTTCTGCATGTTTGGCAATTATCTGGCACAGACTTATTCCCACAGACTTACACTGAAGGGGGGACTGAGTAAAGATTTTCATATACTTATGTATGTATGTATGCACACAAAACCTATGGAGTGGTTTGTAGGTATCAGGGCTGTTCTGCAAGCGTACAGTCTAAGCAGGGGTCAGACTGGGTCGGTGTATGCCTTGAACATTGTCATGCTGCTAACAATTTCTTCAGTGATCAACAGGAAAATGCACAAATAATGTTACCACAATGCCCTAACAACATTATTACAGTGTGTGCTGGAGAGGCCAAGGCACAGTGCTATTCTAAGTTCACTAACTTACTCAGTAAATTGGATTACCTACCAAACATTACATAATATTTTTTCATTCTTATCATAAATTAAATACCAATGCAAAGACATTTTTGCTGTAAATATTACAGTGACTTTAGGAGACTTAAAGGAAATAAGATATTTCCTGCATGTATGTGTGTGCAACTTCAGAGATGTACACTAAATGTGTCTGCAGTATGTTCAGAAATTGGACTGCAGTGCGTGTGTGAGGAGGTTGAGAAAGACTGACACTCTGTTTAAAGTTCAGCGTTAAAGTCTTGCTGCTGTATTTCAATCTGTCAGACGTGCTTTCCTCCGTTTAGAAGAATAGCTCCTTCTCTCTCCCTCCGTATAGCTATCTCTTTCTCTGTAATAAAGAGTGACAGGGGCAGTGTGTTAGTTACACTATGAAAACACAAAGCATACAGCTCGCTTAAACTCAGATATGTTTGTATGTGGTTGACGTGCTTAAGCTCTGCATTGAGGGTGAATTCAGGTAAAATGGGCAACTTTTTGTCATTCATTTCCATTTGCCAGAATTGAACCTAAAAAGGGGTTTGATTGTTCACGCCTTCGTAATATTTTCTTATTTTATTTTAACATTTTTGTTTAGTTTTAAGACAAAAACAGCCCAAAAAGTTGGGTCATTTTGCAAACCTTAGTTTGCAGACATCTGAGGACATCCTAAAATGGAAAATGACTAAAAATGTCAAATAGATATAAATTTTTTTAATTCTAAAATTGAAAAATGCTTCTTTTACGAGTGTAGTCATTAATATTTATTATATAAAAAAAAAACAATAGAAGCCTATGATATTGTACAGCCCCATTTAGATAGGCAAAGTATGTGTGTGTGTGTATGCGTTTGATCATAAGTGTGTGCATTTGATCAGAAGCACAACAGAGGGACACTGTGGCTGAAGGAAGGGGGCAGTGGTGCTGCGTGTGTGTGTGCGTGTGTCTGTATGTGTGAGTGTGAAGCTGCGCTCTGCGCTACACCATGTCATGCTCTGGCCCTTTAAGAGGCGATCTAGCAGCTTAGAGCCATAGAAGAGGGGTGGAGAGAGAGAAAAGAGAGAGAGGGGAGGGAGGGAGTGCGAGGTTCAGCGTGTGAGAGTGTGTGTGCAGCAGAGAGAAACAGAAACAGTCTTTGGTTTTGCGAGAGGTTAGAGGAGCACTAGGCAGCGTGCATGTGTGTGTGTGTTCTCGGAGGTCCCTGGGTGTTGGACGCGTATGTTGTCGTGGAAGGACTCCTGCATCTCAGACCCCTTGTTTCAGCATGCTTACTGAGCCTGAGCTTCCTCAGGAGTTTAACAGGTACGTTCACACACTCACGCACGAGACATTCACTTTTCCAAGCCGTACCGGGAGGAGACAGCGAGGGACAGATAAGCAAAAGAAAGTGTGTGTATGTGTTTGTCTAGGAAACAGGCTACTTTATTAGTTTGTGAGGCATGTTTAGGGCTGTCTGTGTGTGAATGTGTCTGCGGTTTAGAAAAGAGAAGAAAGTTCAATGTGACTGCAAGATGTGCGTGTTTTCTAGATGCACTCTGTGAGCATGGAACGCTGGGACTGTCTTGTCCATATCCCACTTTGAAACTAAGTTGTAAATTTTTTTAGTGTCTGGTCTAACAGGTTACATGTTCTGTCTGCATGTGTTTGTGCACTATATGTCTACCTCACTGTATATTTATATATGTTTGTGTGGGTTAGATGGTGTTTGATAACGATCGGTGATCTCCGTCAGTGTTTCCCTGGAACAACCTCTCTTTTTTTTGCTCATGTTGCACTTCTGTGTAACACACTTGGCAACCAAAAGACAGGGTGTTTTTGTACAGGTTCTTTTGTACAACTTTCTTGCTTTGCAAAGCCTCCCATTTGTCCGTGTTGTTTTAATCTCTGTTTGTGTTGTTTTGGTGTTTTATTGTGGCCAGATGTCTGCATTGGCCTTCTGTTGTGGTGGTCCAAGGTGGGAAATGTTCTCACCTACTTTAATATGTCAACAAAAGTGGCTTTGCTGCCGAATAAAGAAGGTTTGACTTTAAAGCTCCATAGGGAAGATTATCCATAATACTCAGTTTTAATGCGAGCTTCACCCCCCAACACACACACATTTTTTTTTTTTATTGCATTAGAGCACTGCACTGTTTTACCAGATGAAACTAATCTTTTGTTCAGCGATAAACTCTGGGGTTTTATCCCTGAATTAAGAACACATTTATACGTCAGGAAAATGTGTTTTTAATAAATCATCACGCTCTCTCCGGGGGGAGGATGAGGAAGGGGCAGAAAAAGATAACAACAACTATGAGGAATTAAACATTTAAAGGATTACATAGGAAAGCAGAATGTATAGTGATAAATGCAGGGATTACAATGACTTAGAAGAAAAGGATGGTTAAACTCTACTTTCCAGTAATGCTGGCTGTCAGTGGTTAAAGAGCATGAGACTGAGTGTGTGTGTGTGTATGTGTGAGTGTGTGTGTATGTGTGAGTGTGTGTGGACGGGAGCGAAAGCGCTGCGTTTGTCCGTGTAGAGTGTATGTGTGGCTGTGTGTGTGCATGTGTCTCTTCTGTTCTGATGCTGACTGTTTCTGAAACACTGCAAGTTTTGGTTTAATTTTCAATTTGTGCAGAAAAAAAAAATATATGAGAAAAAATTATAAGACAGAAAGGAGGAAATCATGATATTTTACAGTTATGTGATTTATAATTGTTGTTCGTATGTTGACACCCAAGAACACAAAGTATTTGCTTGATTTCGTCTTATGAATACTTAATTAAATTAAAACTATTAACCTAAATTTAATTGTTTTCCTTAGAAAACTAGTACCATTTAAAATGCAAGAGGTTTTTTAAAAAGAAAAGTTGTAATAAGATATTAAATTAATAGTAAGATGATGGACAGTTATTCATTAAGAATATGTCCTGTTTGATATTGTTTATTTTATATATTTGACATCTAAAAATACAGGATTATTAAGTGTTTTAAGTTATTAAGTGCAAGTTATCTGTAATATAAATAATCATATATATAATTCTAGGAAATATTGCTGTACCTTAAATATATTATTAATATTATTATTATTTGGTGTGGTGGTTTGGGTAAGTTTAGTTTTATTAGAGTAGCACAGATGATATTCTATGGCCAAACTGTCACATTCCTCAAAGAGAGAGAGAGACAGTGAGTAAAAGTGAGGGAGGGGGAAAGGGGACTTTAACACTTCTCCATTTGTCTCCCTCCTTTAATGGATGGTTGTGTTACATCTCACTCTCTCTCTGTCCGTCTCTGGGTCAGTCAATTGTTCCTGGTAAATATACACAGAAAATACTGAGGGTTCGTTCACCACTAAGCGTGTGTGATTGAACTTGCTGGTGACATGTGGCTGATGCACTCCCATTTTTGATTCCTTCATGTGGAAGATAAATCAGATTAAACCACCAGCCTGCCTTTACCTCCGTCACTTTAACACATATTATAGCAAGCAAGCTGCTTTGTAGAATACACAAAGTATCTAGTTAAAGGAGTGTGTGTATGTACTTTAGTATAGAGACAAAATTGACCATAAAAGCTGGCTAAATCTGACAAAACCTTTCTTTGGGGACATTCGGAGAACTAGTCATTCATTAAAAAATCATAAATAATGTGTTTTGTAAGAAAAAAATATATATATCTTAAAGGTAAATAATGTGTTAAGGTCAAAGTTTATCAATATTATTTATAATTAGCAAGTCTGTGGTTGAATGACTATGTTAAGACTATATCACTGTATATTAAGGGGACTAACTGTCTATTGTGTGGACCAGACAGTCCCCTTGAGGAAAACATACTAAATAATGTCTTAATTTGGAAAGGTTTCTTGGGAACCTATATATATAAAATATATTTAGCTTAGAAAAAAGTCAATGGAAAGTCTCTATAGTGATAGAAACACAAACGTGTGTATATGTACTTAGCTATAGTTTGGATACAAATTTGTTCCCAAACAAAAGCTAAATCTGACAAAAACTCCCGTTGGGGACATTTAAGAATGTCCTCATTTGAAAAAATGATTAATTTTTTTTTTTTTTTTTTTCCTACAATGCTGAAAGTTTCATTTTTGGATGTTAGAGTTAAGATGTGGGTTCATCTATAGCAATTATAATTAGTTTTATTTAAAAATCTATGTTATGTCCCTAATTTAGGTTTTGTGTATGTGTGTGAGTGTGGTTCGGGCAAACCCTATGTTATGGGGACAAAATGTCCCCACAAAGATGGCAATATCCAAAATCCTTGTGGGGACATTTTTTGGTCTCCATTAGGGAAAACCGCCTATAAATCATACCAAGTGATGTTTTTTGGAAATCTAAAACTGCAGAAAGTTTTCTGTGATTGGTAGCTTTAGAGTTAGGGGATAGAATATACAGTTTGTATAAAAATCATTGTCTATGGAATGTCCCCGAAAAACATGAAAACCCTGTGCGTGTGTGCATGTGTGTGTCTGTGCGTGTGTGTGTTCTGTCTGATTGATGTTGGTTCTGGATCTTCTCTCTGGGTCATTCATTGCAGACTGGCTCCATTGTGTAGTCCGTGTTATGAGCTCTCGCAGCGGCTTGATAACCGTGTCTCCATGAAAAAAAATGAGGGTCAGCAGAGAAGAATGCTGAAGTGTTTCCTCCTCCCCCCTTCAGAAGTCTTCCCAGACCTCCCCTGTGCGATCAGCTGACCGTCGAGACATCCTGTGAGATAGAGGGGAACTGAGTTTTGCCGTTTAGGTTAAAGTCTTATTTATCAAGACCGAGGGGATAATAACACAGAAACCGTAAGACAACAGGTCAGAGGTGAGGGCCCAGACAATTGCATCATGGGAAGGATAATAAACATCAATGGACTGCTTAGCTAAATGCTTTCTTTTGTATCCGATCCCTCAAGCTGTATAATAACAGCTCTGTACGTGCAGGTAAAGGAGGAGTCTGGGTGGAAGGATGTTGTATACATCTTTTAGACCCAATTACTGTTGTACAGTCCTATATGAATGGAGTAAATTATACCAGCACACGTTTTCACAGCAGCCGGGGCTTCTGGGAGCAAATCACGATGCATGGATAAACATTTGACGGGTTCATAGACCCTCGCGCACTAAAAGAAGACAAGCAGAGGCTGAGGAAGTTTTCATAGAAGTTTGTGTGTGTAATATGTAAAATGTCAGTGAAAACATGAGTCAGTCCAGAGAAAAAAATAATTAAAGACGAGAGATGACAGGAAACTATGCAGACAGATGAAGCGATGACTAAAATACTGGCAACCCCCCTGTATATGTGTGTTGATGCAGCAGTTGCCTTGGCGCTGTGGGCACGACGCGTTCACTGGTGCCTTGTGTCCACCCAGCGGCAAACACTCACCATTGCCTATTATGCGTTTGTGCGTGCAAACGGGTTGTTTTTGCTTTGCTCATATGACTTTTGATTGTGTGTGTGTGTGTGTGACTTCACCTCCATGCCTAAACAGTAATGGCTGACAGTGACATTAGGCTCTGTGTTCTTGCCTTTTGTGGCGACGCTGGACAGGAAATTGGGGTGGCCCTGGAGCCCTCGCGTCAGAGGGGAAAACAGAGGCGGCATTGTGTTTTCCCTGAGTACGTGTGTGAATAATGAGTGTATGTAGAGACACGTACGCATGTGTGAAATGATTATTCAGTGACTTTAAGGGTGATTTTTTTCAGACAAAATCTTTGTTAGCACAGTTAGCTAGCCATCAGCTACCTTAAAGACGTTGTAAACAAAAGAAAAACGTTTTTTGTTATAGATTTGTGATGTGTAAATCTCGAATAAAGTCAAACTCAAGATCCTATTAGCATATTTTTTCTGATGTTAGTTCAGGTGAGAGCACTCTACTGTTACTGAGATGTTGTTTTAACGTTGTTAAAAGTATATATATGCATTTCTTTTTTCTTCTTTTTTTACTCATTGAAGAGTGGAAATGTAATCTTTAGATGATGTTCTGGCAAATTAACCCGCAGAAAATCCAAGTGCCCTCACAGCAGTGGCGAACACTGTGATTAGTGATTACAACGTGAATGATGAAGAGCCCTCACAAGTTTGCACTACGGATGAATTTACTTCAGCGGAGTCGCTCTCTCTTCACTCACTCTTCGCTTCCGCCCTGCTGCCGGCCGCTCCATTCCCACTGAGAGAAAAATTGAGAGAGCTATAAATAGCTGTAAAGTAATATACTTAAAAGACTGTTCAAAACAGAAAGAGTTAGGCACAAATGGTTGATTGTGTAAAGGGGAACGTCCTGACGGGACTATCTGCGACTTTATCGTCCTGGGAGCAGAAGATAAAGAGTAAAGAGAGGGATGAGCACATCTCCTAACGTCTGAGTGGATTGTGAGGTATTCTCAGTTTCCTACCGAAGGCATCGCTGTTGTTATCTGTGCTGAACGGGCTGATTGTCTGAACTTTTGGACACACTTCGTTTCATTCCCACAGTCTGATAACAAAGAAGAGCTGACCTCTCTAATCAAATAATCATATTACACAGGAATTTACTTTCACCTGGTGTAATGATGTTTTTATTCGATTTTTTTAAGAGTATAATGCCTCACATTAAAAATTAAAAACTAAATAATAATAAAAAAGTTTTGTTAGAAATATGGCAGTGTTTGTGTTGATTTACTTGGAAGACATAAATGCTGCCACAATTGAGCTAAATCTGACAAAAACTTCCTTGAAAATAGTAAAAAATGTATTTAATGTTTAGTGATTTATTGTACAATATTCAAATGTTATTCGTTTGCAGTTTTCTTTCTACAGGTAACAGTTAGTAATAGGTAAAATTATTTGCATTTTTATAAAAAAAAAAAACAATAGGTGTCTATCATGACTTTTTCAACTATTCTCTGTATATCTGAATGCTTTCTATCGTAGGCATGTATGCAACATCCGCAAAGCATCATCAAACAAGTTTTTCTGTGGGCCACGCACATCCGAGTGTGTGCGTATGTGACACGTTTAGCCTCTAAATTATGTCCTGTCATTAGAGGCACTTCTGGAGTGTTAACCACTGCTGATGGTGATTAGGTAAAGCTCCTAGATTCAGTATTTAAAGTGCAGCTCCACTCCGCTGTTTAATGGACCCTGTATTTTGGACGATTAGCGTCTGCGGAGAAATGTACATGTGATATGAGAGGGACTTAGAAGAGCGCTCAATCTGTGTCTAAGCTCATAGGGGAAGTGTGCCTTTAATCTGGGCTTAGCGTACGCAGCCGGCGGGAGGGGGTCGAGCGGCACACCGGTGGGGCGGCCATTAGCTTTTAACGATTAGCCATGAAAGTTAGCCTCTAGATCTGCAGTTCATCTGCGATGGGACTGGGTGCAAATGCTAAAGTTCATGAAATATGAAAAAGTGGTGGTATTTTCTTTGATAATACACCATGAACTGAATAAGACTGGTGTTTGGAGATTATACGGACATCATTTGTGTTTCTTCATAAGTACTGTATGTGTTTAGTCACCTCATCCGTATCAGCATGTTCGGCTTTGATATTCACTGCTGTTTATGAATAACATAATTCTTGTCCTTGTGAAAATGAATGGCAATAAAGTTATTAATCCACCAGATAATGAGCGAAGACTGCTGTTAAAGTTTACAATGCAAATTAAGCAGACATGACTAGCCTGCAAGGAAGCTTCAGAGACTGTTCTTTGTGCGTCTGTGTTGTGTTAGCGTGTGTGTGTGTGTCAGTGGACAGGGTCTGTGTGTTTGGCAGGCCGGCCTTTATTGGAACCACAGAAGGATGGAGTGAAATTATGCTAATGGCTGCTAATTATGACCTTGGAGACCAGCTTTTCTGCCAATTTATCTGCTTAATAAAACCCTCTCTTTTTTAATCCCAACATCTCGACAAGCTTTAAATGTTTCATGTAGACTCTCCACCATGACAGGTCTGCCAACTTTAAATGAAATAGTGGCTATAACCTGCTCACCCGGGGAGCGGAATTGTATAGTAATTATACTTCAAAGGCTCGCAGGAAAATAGACATTTTATTGCACAAGAGGAGCTGTGAAAAGCTTCTGTCTGTGTGCCGGCAAGGAAGTAGGAAAGAGAGAGGCGAAAGGAAGAGTGCATGAGACAGGGACGAGCGCAAAAGAGATGGAGACGTGCGCACAAGTAGGAAACAGGAATGAATTAGTTGTAAAATGAATGTTGAAGCTATTTTTATATCACTCACCTGTTTGTCCAAGAAATATGGCACTGGGAATGGGAAATTATGGTTCTGAAACCATATTTTATTTACATATTTTAATATTCTCTTTTATGTTAAGTATTTTTACTACAAATCTCTGATCTGAATGTGTATCTACTAGCTTTCCAGCTACTCATTACGCTAATTTAAGTCTCACAAGCCTTAACTAAACAGTTTGTAAAACAACAGTTCTCGGTTCAAGTTGGATGTGACAAGCAATTTGCTGGTTCAAATAAGAACCGTTTCTCGATTGCCTACGTTTAGATGAGGGTCGTGTGTGTGTCTTTGTTGGACTTGATGTGTGTATTGGGGGTTGGTGTGTTAGAGAGAGCGGCACAGAGGTGTGTGTGTCAGAGTGAAACAAAAGGGCTCAGTGTGTGTGAGTGTCTGGAGGTAGAGTAAACAGAGTGCTGGTGGAGGGGCAGACAGGCCGTGTGGCTCTGACGGCCCAAATGCAGTTTATACAGCTGCGCTGACTGCTTTTACTGCCCCAGTGTGAACCAGCATACAGCCATGGTACCCCACACACACACGTTCACATTCATACAGCCAAATTAAAACAGATATAGTCTCTATTACTCACATTCGTACATATAACCCACCTGTGTTACAGAATTTGTTATAAAAGAGCAGTTGATGTCAGACTCTGCATCATAGTTTATCATTTAAATCTCACCTTTACAGTCAAGACTGTCTTAAGCATGTCTTCATCATTTCCATAGCTGCGAGCCGTAGGTTTGGTTAAGGTGAGTCTTATTTATCCCGTCCAGACGGTTAGAAACTTTATATGATGTTTGTCTTTACAGCTAATCTAAACCAAATAAGCATTAAATAAGAGAAAGAGAAACCTTAGCAGCACTCAGGAGCTCTGCCAGATGTGGCTTCTGAGTCAGACCAGGTCTATGAGAATACCATACAGTTCAGCAAACGCAAACTGGACCGTACCGAGACTTTGGATGCTAGTTGGTGAAGGATATTTGAGTGAAAAAAGTAACTGCACCTATGAAAGTCTTCAAGTACTGTACATATGAAAGTCTCAGATTCCACCTCAGAGCATAAAATAAAATGAGCAATTGTGAGATAGTGTAATATTAGAAATAACATTTGGTATAAAAGTGAGCTATAAAGTCAGTTATAAAATATATAAGATATAAAGTCACATTGTAAAAAATAAAGATGCAGTTACAGGAAAAAAGGTTACAATTGTGAGATATAAAGTCACAGTAATGAGAAATAAATGATGAGATAAGTCAATTATGAGTCATAGTTGCAATTGTGAGAGAAACAAAGAATTAAACTGAAATAATGTCGCACTTATGTGCAATAGTCGAAATTGTGAGATATAAAGACACATTGTAAAAAATAAAGTTGGAATTACAGAAAATAAAATCACAATTATGTGGTGTGTATATATATATAAATAATATGGGCTTTCATAACTTAAAGCTTCCATAGCTTATAAAGCTTATGGAGGAAATCAAAGTTACTACGACACTGCAGTCAAATAAAATTAGTTTGCCAAGTCTTTTAGTTGCAGAGTAGAAGCCAAATAAAAGTACTTCTCTCCATCTCCCTTTATCCTTGTCTGTCTTTTTTCTTTAAAAGAGTGGTACTTATTCCCCAGGGCCATAGTAACACTAGCCCCAAGGCTGAGAAGCGTCTATGAAAGCACTTAGGCAATGCCGTAAGCCAGATGAAATCTTATTACGAGAGCATATTCATTTTTCCTCACCATGCATTGTGGGAGAGAGAGTTCATTTAATAAATGCTTTTTCTTCCTGACGGTATCAGAGGAACACAGACCGTCATCAAGGCCTATTTTCTCTGGCATTGTCAACACCATATACACTGTCATTAACATCTACTGTGGCACACACGCTCTCACACACACACACCATTGTCTGTCTGTGTTCTTGGCTAACGCGATATTTGATGTGCGCTGGGCCGTCTGCACTTTTCTTTAATGGGCCGCTCGAGTCTTTACATCAAACAGGCTAGCTAAACACATTGTGCGTGGTGCTGCTACGGTAAATGGCTCTGTGATAGTGTAGGTGGGACATTTCTTTGATGGAGGGATGGATGTGGACAAAGCTATGGCGTTGATGGCTGTCATTACACGAGTAGTGCGTGTCAGGTGTGTGTGTGTGTGAAATGCTCCTGTATATGTCACTTACAATTAAACAACAGCCACGTCTCTGTCTCTGCCATGTCTTTCCTGAATGCCTCAGTCACTTTTCCTTTCTCATTTTTCCAGGATGTCTTCCAAGCGACCAGCCTCTCCATATGGGGGAACAGATGGAGAGGTAGTCATGGCGACGAGCAGACAGCGATTGGAGGATGAAGAGGTTGACGGACATGCTGTCATTCACTTGCCCCTGAGTTCGTACTGCAGCAAAGTGTCTCCGCGATCTCCTCGACTGCTCGACAGCCCCCCAACACTACACGCAAACATGGTAAGTCACCCCCCAGGAGGCGTCTATACGCTCAAACCCCTTTCACACTACGATTGGATGAAGCCCCTATTAGCCCCTCCCAGTTGATTAATATGCATTTGATTGACTCCTCCCACATAACTTGTCTCAGGATGAGTCCCTCCCATTGTCTCTCTCTCTCTCTCACTCACTCACACTTTTGGTGTGGAAATGCCCGTCACGCTCCAATGATGTCATAGGCAGCGAGACAAGTCGTCTTTTTGAATGTGGCCAAAATGAATCATATGCTTGACTGTTCATCTGTCATTGTGGAGTGTGAGTTCATGATGGGTCAGTGTAGTCATGGAGGATACAGAGTGTATTAGACATTCAGATGCTGTTTGTTTAAAGCCCAAGATGAAATATAAGTGAGATGGACCCTGTAACCCTCGCATTTCCTCACGTTAACACGCACCTGAGCTGTAGTATCTCTCAATGACCTTTCCCCCGACTCCGCTATCTCTTTCTCTCTCGATAAACTTGTGTCGCCACAGGTTTTGAGAAGCAATTTGGCTGTAAAACAATGAATCAGTACTTAAGGAACTTAACAGTAAGCTAATTCTGCAATTAACTGTGATTACAGGGCACGCTGGACTCTGCAGCTTTGGAATCGTTTCCCACAATAAACCAAAGTCCTCAAGCTTTCTCACTCGAGCGTTTCCTTCGTTCTCACTTTACACACTCGACTGGCAGCGTGGTGTGATTATGACTGTCAGTTCTCTCTTTTAAAGTCACTTGCAGTAAAAGTACTACTAATGTGGGTACAACACTTAAAATTAGGTACCTATTCTATCCTTAAAGGGGAGTGCATATTTGTACTTTAAAGTAATAATATGCCCCATTTACACCCTTAAAATTGGGGTGGGAGGGGGTTGCAGCGATGCCAAAGAACCATTTTGGGTTCCCCAAAGAACCTTTTAGTATAGAGTTCTTTGAAGATTATTTTAATAATCTGAAGAAACCTTTTTCCACTATGAAGAACGTTTTGTCCATTGGAAAGGTTCCATGGATGTTAAAGGCTCATCATGAAACCAGATGCCAATAAAGAACCTTTATTTTTAAGAGTTTAAGGGGTATGTGAGGCACAAAGAGGGTACTGCCCTGTTGACTAACTAAAAATGTACTCTTTTTTTGGTAGTGTAGTATGTTTAGATTCAAGCTCTGCAATGTGTCAGTTTAGTCATTCAAATAGTAAAGTTCCAGATGAAAGTAAACAAATGTTTATTGTATACAACTGATTGTTTTTCTTATGAATCGTAATGTGAATAATTTTGTATCAGCTGCAGTGCAGTAGTTGTAATTGTTGTGTTATCTGAAAGACTAGACTGCTGTCTCTGTCTCTCGCACTGACATGACAGACATGGCATGAAAAAGCAGGCGCACTGTATTTGATGTGGATTAATAAAGCGTATCCGTCTCAAGCACGGGCGGATTTTGGGGAAAGCAGGCTGGCATGTGTGAGACATTAAGTTTCCCTGAGCCGATCCGCGCTGACTGGCAGAAGTGTTGAGTGAGAGAGAGATTTACACGAGTGGGGACTCGGAGGGGCTTTGTCACGGCAATTGTATAAAGTGATAGGGAAGTGTAAATCGACTCGGCGAGTCCCTGGGTAGCGCGCAGCGGAAGATTACCGCTTTATCTTGTCATTGTAAATTAACATGGCAGCGGCGCACACGCACTTCAGACTCCGCTGACCTCTTCATCCTGAGAGGGAGAGAGAGAGACGCGCATTCGTGACGATGGGGTCAGCGGGGCTGCAGCGCACAGAACCTGCTACAATAGAAGTTGGTGTGGTGGTGCGCGTCCATGGCGCTCTGTAAACTCCTGCCAGTTTTTTTTTACAAGCGGGAAGTAGAAGGCTTTGAGACCGAAAGGTGGAAAGAGCTTTACACGCAGGTGATAATAGCGAGGTGTTAATTACTCTCCCTTTTGTCCGGTTAATGAGGAGAGGCATTAAGAGTAGACATGTTCCTATGTGTGTTTCACGTTAAGATCTGTTCTTAGATGCGTCAAATTCAGCCTTTCAATGTCAAAAACAACAAAATACCCATCAGCCTGGACTCTTGTACAGTGTTCTTAAAAATTGCTTTTGTAAAAATTAACACTTTCTATATAGAAAGTAAATCAATTTAATCTTTTTTCAGTTTTCCAAAACATAATTAAAAATGTGTTGTCATACTTCTAACTTTATATATATATATATACAACCCTGGACCACAAAATCTTTCATAAGGGTCAATTTTTTGAAATTGAGATTTATACATCATATGAAAGCTGAATAAATAAGCTTTCCATTGATGTATGGATAGGACAATATTTGGCTGAGATACAACTATTTGAAAATCTGGAATCTGAGGTGCAAAAAATCTAAATATTGAGAAAATCGCCTTTAAAGTTGTCCAAATGAAGTCCTTAGCAATGCATATTACTTAAATTATTTTTTGATATATTTACGGTAGGAAATTTACAAAATATCTTCATGGAACATGATCTTTACTTAAAATCCTAATGGTTTTGGCATAAAAGAAAAATCTATAATTTTGACCCATACAATGTATTGTTGGCTATTGCTACAAATATACCCGAGCGACTTGTGACTGGTTTTGTGGTCCAGGGNATATATATATATATATAGCTTTTGTAAAAATTAACATTTTATATAGAAAGTAAATCAATTTAATCCTTTTTCAGTTTTCCAAAACATCATTAAAGGTTTTATTAATTTCAACAGGGATGAGACAATGTAAGGTCTTTGAAACTGTATGAAGCGCCTTCATCCGTGTGTGTGTGTTCACGGCAGGATCAGGGCTGACAATAGCTTGGTTGAGCCAGGTTTAGAGGTGAGCGGATTGCGCACACACGGTAGAGATCAGCAACACGGGCTTAAGACAACAGACGAGGCGTCAGCACCGCATGAGAGGAGAGATGTCCAACTCGAGCGTGTGTGTTTCAGCAGCGGGACTCTTGACAGTTTAACTGATAGCAAGCATAGAGGTTAGTTTCCTAGCGCGTGGTGAACGCAAGCCAGGGAATCACACTGCCATGTATTGAGTTAGACTCATTAGCTAGACGCTACCTGTGCCTGTAAAATAAATGGATTTAAGTTAGCATATGGAAGCGTGCTTTATTTAGGAAGAGAGAACGAATGAGAGAAACGCTCAGGGAAAACAGGTTGGAATCCTTCGGAGTACAGGAAGGACAAACATTTAAAAAAAGAAGGGAGAAAAGAGGTGGCATTTGGAGGAATGCTGGCATCTGTGCTGAAGGGAGAAGACGAGAGGAAAAAACTAGAGGGGGGGAAAGAAGGCATTTTGCTTTTTTGGCAGGAGTTGAAGTGTGTTTAAATGTGCTCCTGTCACACATGAGCTTAAGAGGACAAAAGTTGTTTAATTCTGTCGCCATGCTGCCGTGGTTCAAGGATGAAGAGAGGGTCGTGGAGAGAGGCGCAGTTTCAGCCTTTCCACGAAGAATTGACATCTGCACAACTAAAAGCAGAACCGCCCACACCGCGCAGAACGGCACATCAGAAATGCATATAAATACATATACTCACAAGCACAGGCTTTGCACACTTATTCATATGCGGCGTAAAATCGAACGCACACACAACGAGACGAAGGACAAAACAGGGGTATTAACCTGAATATCTAGACCTGTTACCCATTTAAAGATGGGGGAAAGAAAGCAACACATAAGCCATTAGCTCTTTAAGAAAGATGCTTCATCTGTCCGAGACTTAGTGTCACGGCCGAAGACTTTAAAAAGCGAAGGAATACAGTTTCCTCCGATGCCATATCACCTTCTATTCGAATTGTTTTCTAGACATCTCTGGAGAAAGACACGAGCTGCGGTTTGAAGTATGCAGTGGATTAGATAGATTGGAAGTGACAGGTGTGACCGTGTTTTAAGATGCATGCCACACTAAAGCAGGCAGAGAGAAACGCCTGCCATTCTGCCACTCGCTCCCACTCTCTCCCTGGCTTTCTCGCTCTCGTCCTCCCCTCTTCTTTCTATCTTTCTTCTCTGTTAGTTCTTTAACAGCAAGTTGACAGTTTTGTTTGCGAATGACGGGGTGATCTCGCACCTCTTTGGTCATTTATGACTACAGAAGTCTCTTAATCCCAGTTCAACTGGCCTGACTGGAGCTGATGGGGAAGAAGGGATGAAACGAAGGGGTGTGTCAGGAAAAACATGCTTTTTTGCAGACAGATTACAGAAATGGGAAGAAATCAGTATGCAAGCTGTCATATTTTCCATGTATCTTAAAAGCCTGTTAAGATCTTTTAAGCCTGCCAGTCATCAGTCTGTTTGTGAATGAGTATCATTGTGAAATGTCTCTCGGTATGTGTTCGTAGCGAGTGAAAGTGTTTCAGTTTAATTAGTTCTACAGTAATTATTATTATCATGATGATGATGATGGATTGTGGCGAGTCAATCTGTGTGATTATATTCAGTATAACTGGATATATGAAGTGTTGACAACTGTATGTATCTGAATATGGTGTTTGTCTATTTTGTGCAAAAGAAAGTGGTTGATGTCATTAAAAAGAAATAGCATATAAATAGCTGAAATTAAGTGGCAACATTTAGTAATTAAATCATTTATAGATAGTTTTGTTGACATTATTTATTTTGACATCAAATAAATATATAATCGGCTGATGTTAAATGTCAAAAAAAATTATAATTTTACAACATTTAGTCATTTTATAATTTCTCAACATAAAAATGTATCATTATAATTAAATAGTAGGGAAAAAAACTGTTAAAAATGCACATATTTAATAAAAATTGTATAGAATGAATTGTTTTTTTGACAGGGCCCAATCAGATCACTCTACCTAATATCTATGTATTTGCCACTGTTCTGTATCTTGTGAAAGTCTTGTGTAACTCGTTGCATTAAGCTCTAGCAAATGAACCATCTGCTGCTCTCTGTTCACTCTCTGAGTTAATGATTAAAAACAGATGTCATTATTAAAATCTAAGCGGGTGATAGACCTGCATGGAGAACTTGATCAATCCTGTGAACTTGAGTTTGGTTTGACGATATTTCGCTTTGCATGATGCAGGTGGCACGGAGGAGCTGATGTTGATTGTTGAGGTGTAAATCTGGTCACTGGATCCAAACACGTCAGTGGGATTATACTATTGTCTGATTGGCTGAGGCTGCTGTCAGTCACGCTGGTGGTAAGGTAGATAATAGATGAGGATTAACCAAAGATTAACCCTGATTAACGGACTTGGACTGTTGACCTTGTCTCCAAATACCTGACTTGTTTTGTAATTAAACTTTATAAAGGAGATCCGGAGCTCGGTGAAAGTAATGTGGCGTGTGTGTGATAATTCATCATAAATCTCCACATCTGTCATTTACCCAATTTACAGTATGTGTGCATATACATAAGTAAAATGATAAAAATTAATTATGTAATTATATTGTATGTATATACAGTTTATAGCATTAGTGTTTTATGCTGTTGCATTTATGAAAGTTTTACTGTAAAAATGCTGTCATTTGTAAACAAAATCTGTTTCATGAACTGGTTTTATTCAAGTCAAAAAGTTATTTAATTCGACTATATTAGGTTATCCCAATAAAAGTTGTCTTAATGGCCCAGATTGGGTAGAAATAGCCCCTTGAGGCAACAACTGCACAATTTAATTTATTGCAGTGTACAAGCCTAATTCTGAGCCACATTACATAAGAAACCATAAGATGGGATCTGTTATATATTTGGACAGAAGATCAATGCATGAAACATTGAAGATGGTGATTGATATTGCAGCTGTCATGTTGGTCAAGAAGAGAAGAAAAATGTGGTTGAAAAACTTGGACGGTCTTGTGTTTGGAGCTGATTCAAAGTAGAAAAACTTCCTTTCTCAGAGGAAGAGACCGTTCCTGTGATGGTGAAACGACTGAAACTTTTTGCAGCTAATGATTTTGTCTAAAGAGACTTCAGACTGACAGAGGCAGAGAGAGAGAGAGACTTGCTACAGTACAGATGGGCAGATGAGGATGAAAGCAAATCTAAACATGCCTCAACACTCAGGAACAGGACGAAATAATTAGTGAAGGCCTGTTTATCGCTTTGTTTAACACCCTGTCTCTCTCTCCGTCTCTTTGTCAGGATCAGGATGGCTGTAAAGGCCTGGCCCTGAGCCCCTACCCCCAGCACAACTCTTCTACCTCACCCAGTAAGCAGCAGCAGGAGGAGGGGTCCATGCGGCCAGGGAGCGAACCCAGCTCCGCTTCAGCTCTGGGCACTCCGGAGAGACGCAAGGGCAGCCTGGCCGACGTGGTCGACACGCTCAAACAGCGCAAAATGGAGGAACTCATCAAGAATGAGCCAGAAGGTGAGTGATGGAGAATTTAATACACATTTTGACACACATGATTGTGAAGTTCTCACAGAAAAAGCTGTTCTGAAGCCTCAATTCTCACCTTGTTTACAACGTCTTGAGAGCCGAACAACGATATAACCTCTCCACTAATGAACATGTCATTTCGTGGTGATTGTTTGCGTATTTTGAGAACATTTATTAACACCAACTCCTTTAATTTAGCATCTTTATCACAAGCTACTTTTGGTGCCATGGAAAGAAAGATTGATTTAAAGATTTAATATTTATTTTATAAAGATGTGTAAATGCTTTTGATACCATGGGAATTTTTTTATTATTATTATTTATCTATTTAAAAATTAATTGCAAATAAATAAATAAATACTTTTGATGGCATTGAGTTAATTTATTAATTTATTTAATGTAATTTTAAATAAAATTCATAGCAATAAAAAAAGACATTTAACATTGTCACATCTGACTTTTTTCCAGTGTAGAGAGTTTCTTTGATTAGTGGGAGCTATCTAGCTTTAACTTGTTGTTGTTTTGAAAACTTCCTGGTTGGAGACCAGCAGGTTTTAGGAGTCATTGCACAGCCAATTTTTTCCCTCCAGAACCAGTTTTTCTGTATGGAAAAAGCACATGGAATAGATCCAGATTGGGCACCGGCTCCGAAATCAGCACTGGCACCCTATCAGTGGAAAAAGTTCACTGTATTAGACAGTCAAAGGACATTGGCACACGTGTATGTCTTATTGTGATGAAATTACAATGTGAAACCGACTGAAAGTGTGAAGGATTTCATGGTGAGCATCTCTGTCTTTCTCTCCCTCACTCGCTCGCTCGCACACACTCATTCTTTCTTCCATCTATCTGTCCTTCATTCCTGACTAACAAATTCTGCTTAATGAGAGCTGTTGATAAAGTCAGGCCTTTGTTTAAGCAGGCAGGGATCAGCTGTTCGGAGCCATTGTGTGCCACACTTTGCATATTCATTTCAGACTGATTATGAGAGAACGGCTCTCAGCTCCTTCCACAGGATCTCTCTCTCTGTCTCTTACATCACACCACACTCGCTCTGTAATTAGAGGCCAGTTCCTCATGAATAATCAGAACCTGCTCCCTATGTGAATTAGCCGATGTGTGTGCAAATAAACATGTGAACATACTGATACTGGACGGATTGAAGAATAAATGGATGGGTCGGTCGGTCGGTCTGCCGATCGATAGATAGATAGATAGATAGATAGATAGATAGATAGATAGATAGATAGATAGATAGATAGATAGATAGATAGACAGATAGACAGATAGATAGATAGATAGATAGATAGATAGATAGATAGATAGATAGATAGATAGATGGATGTGTGATTTTACAGTATTGTTTTCTTCACCCGTGCACACTGAAGGCTACTTAAAGCTGTCAACCATGTGAAGAATGCAGGCAAACAAAGCTAGCATTCACTGATTTAGCTCTCACTGTAGTATTTACATACAGCAGGGTTTAGCACGCTCTGTTTTCTCTGTCTTACAACTGTTGAATTACTCCATGCTTTGTCTTAAGCTGAGGTCACACTAGATTTTGCTCCACGGTCTGACTTCCATTCAGGTCAGCAGTTTTAGAGGAAAGTTTTACAATTGTATTATACTTTATTTTATTTTCAGCTCTGATTTGGAGAAAAATCTGCAGAATGGATTTAAACATGATATTGGTATATAAAAGACAAAACATTTAATAGGCAAGGATGTGTAAGATTTCGTAAATGACAGGCAATGGAGTTTTGCTGGCACTGGTTCTGCTCATTTGTGTGAATATCATTCTATTCTATAAAAACCATGCAGGTTTTTGCTTCATTTACATTTGATTTTAATAGTCAGACAAAATAGTTACATTAGAGAAAGCCGTAAGGTCGTGAAATTCAACAGCTGTCGTATACAGGAGGCCAGGAAAAAATATAGGAAGGAATACTTATAGAACTCTTGAGAAAAAGCAAGCAAGTAAAAGAGACAGTCCATTAGCAGGAGACTACAGTAGCGCATTATCTCTCTACTTTCTGTTCAAATGAAATGTGCAAACAAAAGAAGCCCCAGTCCCTCAAGAAGCATGGACAGAGAGAAAAAGAAGCAGAAAAGAAAAGAGAAATAAAGAGGGGGAGGTGGGCAGTGCATTGAGCCAGGGCTCTCATAGCCTGATAAAAATCCCTTTTCAACTCGCCTGTCCATTGTTTGCTTGTGTACCTCACAAAGACCATTACCTGCAAACGGCAGGTTATGATGAAAAATTAATGAATGCTTTAATCATTATGAAAGGGTTGTATTATTACTGTTCCCTTTCTCTCTCTCTCTTCCCACCCTCCCTCTCTTTCTCATACTCTGCTTCTAGCTGGATCAATCACACGCTCGCATGTACACGCACATTCATCGAAGGTCGCTCGCGAACTCGGTGTGGTGGAAACGTAGCGCTGGCTTGTAAAGGGAAAGTAGAAAGGAAATGGGTCAGAAAACAGTAAGAGAAAAGGAAGAGGGGGCTGCATGCATCTCACTCCCCGTGTGAAATCGGGAGTGTGTTAGTCAGCGTGTTAGCGAGCCGTTTGTTCACCTGTCCCCCCTCGCTGCTCCACTTCCCCTCAGAAAAACTGCCCGAGCTGAGTCGTTTGTTACGACGAGATACCAGCCAAACTTATACTGGGTCAGGCGAGTGTGTGTGTGTGTGGTTGTGTGTGTGTGTGTGTGTTTGACCAAGAGCAGAGCATTTGGCCTTTATAAACGAGCATCCGAGTCCGTCCCTAATCGACTGGCCTCAATGATACTGCACATCTTAAAGCAGTTTCCCTATCTACCTGTTACTGCACACAATTGGTCAAACAAAATGGGTTTATACAGTATCTAGAAAGCAGGCTGGCATCATATATTAATATATGATGATTATAATTATAAATATTAATAAAAATTAATAAATAATTTATAAAAAATAGTGCTGTCAAATCATTAATCGCGATTAATCGCATTCAAAATAAATATTTTATATATAAATATATTTTTGTTAAATATATACATACATGTGTGTGTATTTTTAATATACATAATAAATATACACAGTACACACACATACAGCTCTGGAAAAAATTAAGAGACCACTCCAAGTTCAGAAATCAATGTTAAGTGGTCTCTTAATTTTTTCCAGAGCTGTATATTATCTAAACGGGTCAGTGACGTGACGGTCATTTTTTTTTCCAAAGGCCTTAATAATAATAAAAAACAAAGATATGACATCCAAAGTATGTCAGGTTGTACAACTAGATCTCTTTTATTGAATCCAAAAGGTTTTAATTATATTTTGCTACATATAAAGGTATTTTAAAGATTTTGAAATGTCAAAAGGTCATTCGGTTTAACCGTCCAAAGGCCAATACAGCCATTTAATTTGTGATTAAAATATCTTAAAATGTAATAAATGTATCTTTTTTATTCTGGCATGATTTTATAACATCATATATCAACATAGTGCAAAATGGTATTAAAATTATGTGTAGAAATCGTTGCTTTGTTATGAGAAAGAATGTCCGGAAAAATGAATTAATATTATTCAGAGTAACCAATATAAAGGGACCATTTTGGATCAAGTCATGCGGTCAATATCATGTGACAGTAGGGCTGGACGATTAATCGAAAAGTAATCGAAACCGAAATTCTGAACCTCTAACCGACTTAATTTTCCCATGTCGGTTATTTCGTTTTTTTAATCCTGTTAATACTTCCCACTTAAAATTATACTACCGCGTGTGTAGTCTCCGCCCCGTCCAGTCAACACGCAGGTGAACGCAGAGTCAACACAGAGACGGCGCGCGAGCGGTGAGCCTTGCGTCTTCACTAAACTGTGTCAGTTGTAACGTTATGTGTTTTAAGGTTTGCCAGTTTGGACATTCAAGCGATTTAGACGATCGGATGGGTATTATTATGTCGAGCTACCATGCTCGCGCAACTGCATTGTGGCACGGACACTCATACAAACAGTAGCTGTACAAAACGTGAAGTTCACGCGCACCGAGGAGGAGCAGAAGCTAACATTAGTTGTCAGCGCTGTCCTGTGATTTATCACTAAAGTAGCTTAGAAACTCAAAAGTTATAGCATATATTTTTCTGCTTTTGAAGTAACTATTTACAACCCACAGCTTCACAATTAATAGAGACGGTATGACTAATTCACACACGCAATCTCTCTCATTACTGGTACTGTACCAATTTATCTTTATCTGATTTACAACGAGCAGAAATCTGTAAGAAATGTTACGAACCAGATAGATAAAATGTTACGAAATGTTACGAACCAGTTAGATAAAATCGGCTCACTTTCAGCAGTTATATGTCAGAGCACTCTTTCAATAGGAAAAAATATCCCACCTTTAACAGTCAATCATATTTACAGTGCAAACCTTGTCAGTGAACTATGAGGGCAAAAAAAATTAATTTTAGTAATTAATAGTAATCGAGGTCAAATGTTCAATTAATCGAGGGTTTGATTTTAGGCCATAATCGTCCAGCCCTATGTGACAGGATGTGACATCATTCAGACACCTGCAAAGGACCACATGGTCGTGAAGCAAAGTAACTAACTCTCTCTTAACCATTTGAAAAATTCATGTTTTCACTTGCTCATACGCAAGTCCCAAAACATCAGGTCATTCGGTACAACCGCTATAAAACATGGACAACGTTGTAATATTTCAAAAACGTATATACTAATACATACTTATATATTATGTACTAAATATAAAATGTTTGATTGTCCTTTTGCTAGCTAGATATCAGCCTGTTAGCATTGTTTAAAAATATTGTCATTTGGTATAACCAAAAGTGTCATTCAGTAAAAATTCTGGTTAAACCGAATGACTTTTTTGGTGACAAATTTTGTCTTGTAAAAAATGACAAAAGCAGTGTTAATTTATGATTATAAAAACCACATAATCTCATTGTTAACACTTATTAAAACTTTAAAATTAATTATATCTCCATTATGTTTTTTTTTTTGGTTGGTTTTTTGTACACTTTTAAAAACCTTATTTGTCAATGACCTAAACAACAACTTTTATTTTGGATGCGATTAATCGTTTATAAATGCTATTAAAATGTTTCAAACTCCTTTTCAAAGACCATTTTCAAGCATTTTTGACTCAAATGTTTTTAAATGTAGCTTTGAGTAGCTTTTTCTGTTGTTTTTCTGCTGTATTGACTCATTCAGATGTGCAAGGAATATTTATTCATTTTTGTTGGTAGGCCATGTGCATTATCTATAGCCAGACAGGCACAGTTATCAGGTGATACCATCATCTCAATATGGTCAAATATCAGGCAATTATTAGGCCTGACCGATATATCTGTCTGTCATTTGTGAAAACTAGGGAGGGTGAATCTGCCATTTAGTCACCTTTTTTCATTTCATGCCTCTTCTTCTCATCTCTCACTATGTGTGTAGCAATATATTTCAGAACTGCAGCAAGAACAGTTTCCAGCAGCGTGTGTGTGGTGTGTCAGGCAGCAGCGTGCTGGAGTGTGTGTGTGTGTTATTAGCTTTAGTAATGGAAAGAGGGCAGGAGGGCTGTCAGGGGTTCAGAGGGAGCAGCACAGTGTCTCTCTCAGGGGTCTGGACAGCAAACACACACTCACAGAGCACTTCCTGTGTCATCCACACACAGCACACTCTTAAAGACTGACCGCAATCAGACGGCTATACTGCAAATGAACTTCATCCTCATCTTGAACTACTCCAAATCTTTGAGATGCTTTCTTCTTTGATGGTATGATCACGCTCCTCCTCCTCCCCCCGGCTCTCTGTGGAGGAGATGTAGTCCTCACTAGTGCTTGGCAGTCTGTGTTATGTGGGGCACAGATGTTCAGGGTCTCCTGAGTGTCCACGCGTGTGTGTGTGTGTGTGTGCACGAGCGTATGTGTTTGTCAGCCTTGGCGCTGGGCTGAGCTTGATTCATGGTCAGGGCCGAGCTTTGGTTCCCTTAGCACTGAACCTTACACACACATACACACACACACACACAACTCTCAAGCTGAGCATACGTCACACAGCCCTTTACAGACAATGGTCTCATTCACCTTCCTGTGCCTCTCTTTGAGTCTCCCCACCCTGTGTGCTTTTACACAAAATAGATCACTCCTCTCATCAGTAACTCTCATCCAGAGTCCATAAAGTTATTTTTGCCATACCTGCTAAAAGTCTGAAATAGTATTTAATGGCTGTGAAACTTTTGATTTTTGCATTATTTTGCAA
>RJVU01079805.1:8876127-8971737 GCA_003731715.1 Anabarilius grahami | reverse complement strand
TACTAATTATTTTGTAATTTAATATAGTAATATTGTGTTTAATATTATACACTATTATTATATTATTTAATAATATCATGTAATTATTTATTTTTACATTTATTTGTATTTATTAGTCCTGTCAATCAATTAAAAAATTAACTAATTAATCACACTTTTTTTCTGTAATTAATCACGATTAAAAACATTGGAGTTTTTAATATTTTTATATTGTAATAATTTCACAGTTACTCTCTAAATTAATGTAGAAACAACTTAAAGATGGTATATTTTAAATATTTGCTTAATGGCATCTTTTTATGAATGAAGGCCAATATCACTGATACTAATAACTGTCTCTATTAAATAGATTTTTTTTTTTTACATTATAGACATTCAACATTACAGTATAACTGAAAGCTATCAATTTCAACATTTATTAGGCTTTAAAATAATAACTTTTAATTTAAAACAATCTTCACATAAACCCATTATAATAAATGTCATATTTACCTGTGGTAGAAACTGAATAAAGTTATCAAACACTTTACAGTCTTCACTGCATAAATTATAAATTAAATATGGATTAATCCTTATTAAAGCTAAAATTTTCTGTTACCTTTGTACTTTGATTAGCATTACTGACAGACATCACAGCAACTGGTTTATTAGGCTGCTGTCACTTTAAGACCTGCCACTGCCAAACATGACGCAGATCTGATGCGCATCTCATTTTCTCACAACTCTTTGAGTTTATTTAAGACATTAATCAACTCATTTAAGAGTCCTCTTATGATTAGACTTGACAAAACGTCTTGGCATACGTCTGTGTTATTGTTTGTTCAAGCACTTTTTTTATATTGTTTATTATTTAAATGAATAATTATTTATTGCTTAAATATGTATATTTAGGGTTTTATTATATTTGTAACAGCGCAGGTGATTACAGTATTAGAAATTAAGATTTAGATTTATTCTTCATATTTTGTTTTTGTTGGCTTAATGTATATAATATTCCACATAAGACAAATCAGGCTCAACTCTCCTCTCCTTTCCCATAAAGTTGTCATTAAAGTTCTCCACCTCAGATGCCGTACAGCCCTCTTGAAGTAACCGCGTGGTCTTGTTTACGAGTGCTGGCCCCCTCGCACCGGATGACCATGGAGTGAGCCGAGATTGATGGTTCAATTTAGACTTGACTAATTGAGTCCCTCTCCTTGCTTCTCTCTCTGTGGGATGCTCCAGCTTCAAAGCCCGTCCTGAGGTCAGCTGCTGCCCGGATGCCTCTATTATCTTACGCTGCCTCCACTGGTCTGGGGTCAGACCGCAGGTGGCTTTAAATGCACAGTGGGCCGTAAGTTGTGCGACTGCACTGTTTTATAGCATGACACTGAACTGTAGGGCACGTCAAATGGTGTTTGAAGATCAGAGCAAGGCTGCACCGCACACACTCTCTCACCGAGTGTACGTCTTTTGTGAGACGTGCATGAGGGGGGTGTTTGGAGGCACTGGGGCATTTTATAAGACAGCACTTAGGCCCTGTCATTGTTAGCCAAGGGCTCACACATTCATACCCCTCAATGAGAGAGAATAAGAAGGGCGGATACACTCTTCCATGAAGACGAAAGGGGTAGAAGAGCTCTGAAGCAGTTCAGCAGTGCATCTCTGTCTAAATCTCCCCAGGGTCTACTAATCCGCTATATGACTGCTGCTGCGGAGTGCTTTCTCACACACACACACACACACATACTATAATTTGACCCCAAACACACACATGTGCACAGTTTGGTTCTTTTAGGATGCTGCATCAAGTAAGATCGAACAGATCGAACAAGAAAAACTACCAAAGGACTTCCATATGCAGCCATAAACAGACAAATTCAGGCAAATAGAAGGCGAGGAGGGCATGCTACGAGCGGTTAGAGCGTCTGTGAGCGAAGAGGCAGAGCGTGGGAGAGAACAACTTCCATGTGCAATTTCCAGCATTTGGTAGTAATTAGTTAGATGTATAAATTAACATTAGGAGGAAGGTTTTCACTGGAGTTGTTTGTCATTATCTTCCCTTCGTACTCTGAAAAACGAGGGCTGAGTTAGAGACCGAAGACAGAAAAAGAGAGAATGGAGAATTACACAAAACAAAATATGGATCTGTAGAGGTTATTGAATGAGAGAGATTGTTGTCAGAGGTGTAACCTGAAGAAATGTATCACTTAATAAATCAGTATAAATCTAAAGTTGTTTTCCCTTAATTTTTCTCTTTCTTTTGCTCTATTTTTACTTAATTTTAGTACCTGATAAGTGTTGATTAATCTAATTCTGACAGCCAAGTACAAATGCAATAATACCTCAGTACTCTTACTGTACTCTGTAAACAATTATCTCATATTTTTATGTCTCCTATAGAATTTTAGGAGAAACATCTAAGTCAAAGTTGATAATTGAGCTCTCAAAGAGCAACCTTTGAGCAATAAACCTTTCCTCTGGGCATATCTGTTTAAAAATGATGCAATCCAACCTGATAGACAAACAGACGCCTTCTGAATAAAGTTTTTATCTCTGTTTACTGAATCTAGTGCAACAAAACAGCAGCTATTCTAACTCAGCCATTATAGCGCTACAGATTTTTCTTAGTAGCGCTGTCAGTCTTTACTGAGAAAAGCACAAGATGCCTCCTTTTTTCCGAGGAGACGATTGCATGCCTGTTAATTTGTCTCTGGCTGAATCCAAGTCAGTGTACTCTTCTTTGAGGTTGGCAAAACAGCTGAACACATTAGAGTTAACGGGGCCCTATTGTGAGCGAGCCATTGTTCCAGCGTATGAAAGGCACATTCAAGTCAGTTGTATTGAATTGTTTGGGTCTGCCTTTCAGTTTGTATTCTTCTGCTGCCTTGCACAAGACAATCAATAGGGATGAGCCTTCTCACTGGATGGGTGATATTAGAGCTGAATGCCGCTTACGGGATGGGAAAAGCTGTCTGAGGACACACACACACACACACACACTTAGAGCCTTTGGCATAACAGCGCTGTGGTCTTTTTTTACTTTAAGTGTGGGCATCGGATTAGAGACTTGAGATGGACGGCTTTGTGCATTACTTATGTGTGTGTGTGCGATTGTGATTGTGTGTCTAAAGTTTTGTTATTGACCTCCTGGTGTGGCATTAAGAAAAGCACAAAAGCCGGAGGTTCATGAATTAGACTGTGGCTCCATAGCAGGGCCATTATAGAGCTGACTGTTCCATAGCCACACCATTGTGGCTCAAGACTTGGACAGTTGCACACAGCCGTCATTGACGTGCATGAATTGGAAATGCTCCTGAGCTGTGATGGCTGAATGCAAGGTCTGAACATGAGGAATCCATATATTAGCAGCTCCGTTTGCCTTGCTGGATTTAATGATGTGCCTGTGAATTGCATAATATGAATATCGCTTATGGAGATGTGTAGAAGATGACTGATTTCGTGAGATGTTTAAGAACTTCTCTGTATGCTAGTGCACACGCAATCGGTACGGCGAGGCAGACCCCTTAAAAAATAATCAGTTCGCACAAATAAAGTGAGTTCTTCACCGTTTGTTTAGTTTTTAAACCTATAAAGCTCTCAGACGTTGAGCAGTTGTGTGATTCTTATGCTAATTTGCAGAACACACCCATATCTATTAACATGCTAATTTTATTTTGTATGTGTTGGCATTTTCGAAGCTAATGCTAAATAATGGAATACAATATCCCATGAATATTCATTGCAACTTTTAAAAACTGAGCGAGCTCTATAAAATATCACTCACCCCTCTCTTTGATCATGCTTTAGTAGATAGAGAGCTTTCTGAATCTCCATCACAGCACTTTTTCCCAATTGCACTGGTGGCTTTTTGAAACACTGTGTGAGTGTGATTTCTGTAAAGGGAATAAAGGCAAGAGAAAATATGGCAATAGCAGGCATGTGCGAACCGCTAGGCTTTGGCGTGCCGTTGCATTATGGGTAATTGGGGGTCAGTGGTTGTTGGTTATTTTGATGTGGCGTTAGAGGCCTTTCGCATGGCTTGCAAATCCCTTCCTCATATCCATTACACGCCCCTGTAAATCTAAATCTAAATCCATTCACTTCTTTTCTAACACACATATACACACTCACTTGAGGCTCAACAGGGTCAAAAAGGGATATGTAAAGTAAATTACAAAGCAGATTTAGGTGTATTTGCTTGGGTTGGAGTAGATTAGAACAAACAGTGGATGTGCACAGGCCAAATGTCAGAGGCTGCATACACACTTGCTCACCCACACACGTCGACCACGTACAAACACACATTCACAAAGTCTTTGGTAAAGGTAAACACACACAAGTCAGTTTGTGAGGACGTTTTTCTATTTAAGTTTGACTTTAGGCCAGAAACAAGTATGTAAACTTCATTGGCTAACGCATTGCAAGTGCACAGTCCTGTTGCGTACACTTGCGCAGTGCTCAAGGAGGCGATAGTTACTTTCAAATGACTTTCTCATTAAACTGGAAGTATTATATTTGCGGTATTGTTTTCCCCAAACCCCAAAGCGCAAATCCCATGTCCAGTCAATACCACTGGTTAATTCAATCATGCAGTCACTTGTCAAGAAAAGTGCAGACTTTAGTTCAGAGTTCAGAAATATGAATGGATCTGATCACGACAAACAGAAAAGTTATATATCAGAATGTGCTACCAGTGCTATACTTAGGTTTTAAGAGTTAGGGTTAGGAGTTAGTATGTGTAGGCAAATAGCACATGACCAATGAAATCTTAAGATTTAGCAGCATATTTTTTTTAAAATAACATGCATTTTTAGCTAGCTAAAAATGCTAACAGTTTGGCTAACATAGTAAAATTCTCTTCAAACTGTTGCTCCACCTGACAGTAGTCGACCTTGCTCGCTATTGCTTCCCTGGTGGTCATGCTAAGAATGCATTTGCATTGTATTGTGAATTGCAAAAAAGTTCAACAATTGTGCAACCTAGCTTGCATAGCCAGAAGCATTTGCTTTCATGTGCTTGAGTAGACTGTGTTTCGGGCCGTAAACTCACAACCTAGCGGAAGTAGCGACAGATCTTATCATCTGTATTGTGACATGCATCCTTTCAAGTGAAATGGAGAAAAAATGTAGGATGGGGACATGGTCCTATGCATCAAAAGTTCTTGCAATTGATTGTAAGAAAGTTGCAGGGGTTTAAGCTGACTAAATGATTGGAGGAAACCAGCATACAGCATCGGAAGATCAAGTTATGACATTTTGATTTAAAAAAAAATTTAAAATGATATGCACAGAAGATGAATAGTTCAAAATAAGATCAACATGCATTTTGATAACAGATAGGATGAATTCCATTTCATGCCGAATTTAATGTGATGACAAACTAAGATCTTCCCCTGGGGATTGTAAACACAGCACAGTCTATTAATGACTCTCCATCACATACTACACACTCCATACAGATGCTCCACTTCCTCATCTTGAGTGTATGAGACTGAAGGCCGGTAGTGGACACCAGTAAGTGAATGAAGCTCCGGTAGGGGGTCTTTGAACATGAGGGGGAGGCTCAGAATTAACCCCAGCAGTCCTGTGGTCAGGCATCACACTTTGAAATGAAGCAATCTGTCTCTGCTGAGCGGCCCTAGGTCAGCACCCTTCGGCCTGCCAGAAAATAGGCCTTTTATTTGAGCCAGATGTTCAGAAACAAGCTAGGCGGATCCCAGTCCTCCCTCTTTCCCTTCAAGTGTGTCTCTCTCTGCCTTCCTTTGCTCTTGGACTCCTTCCTATTCCGCCACTGTTTTCATTTTTTTCCCCCTCCCTACGCCCCTTCTCCTGTCCCATGGTGGCGGTGCACCCACCATACTTTTCCAGGAGAGAGAGTTCTAGCCTGGCTGCACGCCCGAGCCTGATCCCCTGCCTGGACGTGGGGACCGCTGGAAGACTGAACAGGTGTTCTCCACTTTTTGATTTCAGTGCATTTGAATTAATCCTGTCAGCTCAGCTGTTAAAACAACTGTCACCCCCAGCTGCTAGTCATTTTAGGCTGGATCTGACACACTCCGCCAGTCTACGGCAGTCGCCGATGACATACACACACTCTCACCGTCTGTTCCCTGGCCCATTGTCACGGCCACAAAGCGATCTGCACACACACGTACATACACAGACGCGTACGCACAAAGGAAATGCCTCGGCACATCAGCATAGTCAAAAGAAAATTGAAATTGAATGTTAAAACATTGTTTATGATATAAAGAACTATGACATAAAAAAGAAATCAGTGTTCAGATTGGGCTTTTGTAAGTTTCTGTTTAACACAGGTTGATGAGGCCTGATGAGGTTTTTTTACTTAGCCATAAAGCCTCACCATGTGTATTATTACATGTGATCTGTACAATTTATACATTTATCTAAATGAAGACAGAGACTTATTATAGACACATTTGAAAAAGACTTTTACATTCAAATTTATAAATGTTTTTATTTATTTAAATTTAAATGTATTTATGTAAATGCATTTCTTTATTTACATTTAAATTCATTTATTAATTAATTTTACTTTTTAGTGTGTCTCCAGAGGGATATTTGTCAAATTTAGGTCATTTCTGGGGACAATTTTGTCCTCCGACTATATCTATCTTAGTAAACCACATAAGTTTGCACACATCACCTGTTTCCTTCTCTTTCCACTATATATATTTTTAATTATTGCCATGTAAATGCTAAACCTCTGTTTCATCTCCCCGTCACCTCTTCTCGCCCTCCTCTGCTCAGAGGTGCTGTGTTTCAGAGTGTGTTGTTCCTGTCATTCATTTGGATCTTTTTCAACCTCCTTTTCTTTCATCCGGATTCACATACCCCTCAGATACAGGTTACACATTCTGGCAAATCTTTCTCGCACATTTAAATATCTGTTTACTTCTTTTTAATGCCAAGAGCACAGAAAAACGCAGTGGGTTAATTACTGGAGGATGATAAATGGTTGATCAGAGGGAGTGTTCAGAAACTCGGGCTGTTTAGTTTTTGCCCTGCCTTCCCTTTTATATACAATGCCAGTCGAGAGGGAATACAAGTTCAGGTGTGTGAGGAAATGTAGGATTCATTAGCTTCATTTAGGGCCAGCGCTCCAACCTAAGTGTGTCAGGTTTTCAGCGTTTTTAAATGATGAATTCTCTTTCAGAGGGCCGGGCCACGTTCTAATCTCCTCATAAGGCTGTTCTTACCTTTAAGAGAGAGAGAGATAGATTGAACGCAAAGCAGAAATAAGCACTCTTTCACAATAGAATGTATAGTTTGTCATGTGTTTGGTATATTTGCTTACAGGCTTATGACGTTTCAGGGACTTTGGACCCCAGTGTGCACACAACAGCAGGAGAACAGAGCGAGGTCGTGGATTTAGCCCCAACCACTTTGTTGTTTCTAAACCTCTTCATATTTTTATAAATTTATTTTGTGCAATGCTGTAGTCTTTTCCAACGTTTTTTGTTTTGTGTCTCACCACAGGCCCATCAGTAATGCTTAAGTAATCCATCATTTTGTGCTTTTGTAACTATACATATACCCCTGGTTGAGAATCACTGCATTACAGTGTGTTTCAATACTGGGTACTGGGATAGTGTGCACACTTAATATTTTTATCTGATGACTATATTTGAGGACCTCCAAAATGCCGCGTTCCAGTGCATTTAATATGTTAACATTATAATAAGTGCACTGTACAGACTCGCACAGTAAGGGTTTGAATAAACAAATTAAGATGAAACAGGCCATTTTTGCTGTCCCGTAGCCCTGCTGGTGACTAACCAATGGAAATGCAATATAGCTGCTTAGTGGGCAGTTATTCCCATGACCAACCTTATCAAGCAATCAAAGTTTTAAGTTGAAAGCATTTACCGCCATCCCCCACCCTGTCCACCTCCCCTCTTCCTGTCCTACAGATGAAGAGAAAGAAGGAATCGAGTTGAGGGATGTGCCGGGTGGTGGGTGCAGGGGTCAGACTGGCTTTGCTGGGCATGGGCAGCTTCTTAGGGGCTGTTAACAATCACCTAATGGCTCTCACATGGCTACCAGTATCTTGGAGCAATGGAGCCCACACAATGCCAGCTATTCTTACGGCAAGCATTTTAACTGCTCCAGGCACACAGAGACAACAGCAACAGTTAAATCCAGTGTAAATCCGGAGTGCTTTAGGGAAAAACATGCCTTTAGATTCCCTACTTCCTGTTTGCACAGGTCAGACGGAGCCATTTTGCTCATTGGTAAGCATGTGTCTGTGCCTCCATCAGGAAAAAAGAGGCGTCCATGAATACTTCACAAACTCAGAAATGAAAAACAATGTGAAGAGGAAGCAAATTGTAATATGGGTAATTACTGTTTTCATTTTTCATTTGTTATGACAAGTTTAAAATGGAGACTTTTGAGTGGGTCTGCCTTGTTTTTGTGGTTTTTTTTTATTATTTGCCTCCAAAATGCAAAGTAGCATTATCATGTCAGCATAGTCTGCCTGTGTGTGTGACAGGCCTGTGACAGCTGCTTTCTGAAAGCCACAGTACACTTCAACGTGACATACAGCAATTGTGATTTTAACAGACACCGCGGCCTCTGCCTTGCGCTTTGACAAATTTTATATATTTATTTCTTCACTTATTTATTTATTTTCGGCCGTGCTTCTCAATACATTTCAGTCCGTGGTTCTTGTGATAGCAAGTGTTTGCAACCGTATGTGTATGTGTGGGTTGCCACAGTCCAAAGCTTTTTTTTCCCCTGCTGTCCCGCAGTTAATGCATCAGAGACTCGGACGAACACGTTGTATTCTTTTGTTGTCATTTTAAAGTGATGTAATGAAAGCGGGTGGCGGCAGGGCCCCGGGGCTATGACAGCTCTCTGCTGACTGGGCTGCGCGCGAGACGCGCTGAAGAGGGGTTATTGCCACGAGACAGATTGAAAGTGTCATTTTCCATTATAGAGCACACGGAGGAAGCACAAATATGCCCTGGCCTACTTTAACAGGATGCCTTTGACAAGAGAAATGTGTGCGCTCCTCGGAGAGGGGAGCCCTGAGCCGAGATTAACCCTTTCTTCTGACATACCGCGGCATGAGAAATTACGCTCTTGTCGGAATCTGGTTGTAGTACAGATGATCCACTAATATAGGAGTAGTGTAGTTCACTCAATTTTAATTTAGTCACTTTCATGTTATTTCAAACCCATGTGACTTTCTTTCTTTAGTGGAACGCAAAAGGAAATATTTAGTAGAATATAATTTTTCCTAATAGATTGAAAGCGGGGGAAAAAAGTCATTTTGAGCGAACAACCTCTTTAAATGATCATAAACTTCAATTATACAAAGTACGTTCCCTCGGATGCAAAACATAAGCCTTTACTGCATACTATATTTCAGACCTAAGTGTCTGCTAACATCATATGTACTTCTTTTCTTTTTAGCTTTTAAGAGTTTTGAGATGTTAATCTGTTTAGGCCAATTCACTTAGTCTGCTACTTAAAAGCAAAACTCAACAGTAAGCTCAACATATGGAATAAAAAAAGTTTTATGACTGCATGTGTGCACATTAATTAATTTCTGTATGTATGTACAATTGCATATAATTGTGCGTGCTTGCGTGTGTGCGTATCAGAAAGCATGGCTGATACTCAGATGTGTGCCAGACAGATTTGAAGTCTTGGACGTCCTCAGAGAATGTCTTAATTTTCTCAGACTTTCTCACACATCGTGATGGTTTTGCTCACATTCTTCTTCACAATGTCATGCCCTCCACGCAGTTATTTCAATCTGGCAGTGTAAATTTGGCACCGCGCAAGAGGTGCCAGAATAAATTTGGCGGGAGTTTTGGTTCAAATCAAATTGGACATAAGCACCCACAACACCATCTGTCAGAGAAGGATTGCAGATATGTGAAGGGCACAATTCCGTCAGAGATAAACGACTTTTTCAATTTGTAAATCTCACCCTGCAACTTTAGTTGGGAATTATTTTCTATTAATTTATGGAAAATTGATTTAGCGTCATCTAAGTGAGGACTAGAGCTGAAGAGCACACTTTGTAGTGCTTGTGGGACTTCTATATCACACTACATAAATGTAGTTTACATGCAGCTTTTTCACATATTTCACATTTCTAAAATATTGCATTAATTTCTGTAAATTGTTCGTAAAACTCACTGCCAGTTTATGTACAAATGGGTTTGCAAACACTTTACAATTTACACTGTTCTGCTCGTGTTTCATTAATAAGTTCTGATGTTTTGATTGACACATTTAAATGAGGAACTATATATAGTTCCATTTACCCATGATGTCATTGTTCGAGAACAAAATCTTTTTTTTTTTTTTTTACTGTCAAAAAAAATCAGATGGAGAACAAACGGTGGGGTTTTTTTCAGGCAAGGTGTTTTTCCTTTTATATTTTGTATTAGAAAATTGTTCCTGTTACCCTGGTGACCGCTTTTGAAGGGTGTTTAACATCCTGACCTTTAACTTCATCTCTGCTCTTTCCGTTGACTCCACACGCTTTACACGTTACGACTTCACACACACTCTTAACTCTCACCTTATCTCACTCCATCGCACTCTGTCCCTCCACGTTTCCCCTTTTCCTTTCTGCTTGTGTCACCTCTCTGAGGCGGGAATGTTTTTTGAGCGAAAAGAAGAAAGAAGACATTCTCTGTGTGTGTGTGTGTGTGTGTTTGTACAGAGTGTTGCTAAGCGTTGCCTTTTCCTCCATCAGCACACATAATTGGGACTTTTAGCTTGAATGGCGGCTTTTGATGAGAGATTTGGTCCGATGTTTTTTTTTTTCTTCTTGCTCTGTGCGTTTCTAAACTCACAGTCTCGCAGTGTCTGCCGCACTGGGAGAAAACATGAGCGACTGCCGATGTTTGAACGTCCTTTAGAAAGAATTTTCAACGTGGTCTCTGGGCAAATAACAGCCGTACATAAATTGATCATCAAGGGTGATTATAATCATCTTTTCATTTGACAGGGGAATTCAGGAGCGGAGTTTGCACAGCGTGTTTGTTTCTGAATCGAACTTCTGCCGTTTGCTTTTTAAAATCTCATGAACTTTTTTTAAACATGACACCCTAAATGACTACTGATCTGGACTGCATTAATTGATTACAGTGTTTTAGTCACAAAGGCAGTAATTAATCACTAGTTTTGAGATTGAAACCCATCTTTGTGTGTTTGTATTTACTCCTCACAAAGATCTAAGCGCAGCTGGACTCCTGTGTGTGCGCGTCTCGTGATGGACATATATACAGCACTGAACTCAAAGTGTGTGACGGTCCTTTCTGTCCAACCTTAGATAAACTAGCTGGGTGCTTGTATAATTGGTTATTCAATCCTGACCTCTGTGGCGACTGGGAGCTGCTGCAGCGTGTTGCTTTCTGCCAAGAGCAGTCAATGTGGAGCTTGTTCTGGTGCTGTGTGCTGGGCCGGGCCCGAGCCAGGGCCTTTCCTGTGAGCCCTCCCCACCCGCGTGAAGCTGGCGCTGGGACACTGGCCCTTTTGTTGTCCACTGTGGGCCTGGCTCTCCTTGTCTCATTCCCCCTCCGTCTCCCCACTTTTCTCCACTCCTCCAAAACCAACCCCCGCCCCCTCTTTCTTTTCCGAACAAAACATCTCATTGGCTTTGCAAATATGAGATAATTGGAAAAATGGAGTTGGCCGGGCTGAGTCAGAACGTTTGGGCAAAAAATAGCATCGCAACGGCGAGGCTTAGAGAAACAGAGAGTGAGTGATGAAATTATTTGTGAAGTACAGATCCCGGACCGCCCTAAGTTGGACCATGGTGTGTGAAAAATGAAAGTGCGCTCGGTGGTGGCACATCTTGAGTGGTTCTTCCACGCTTTTGGGCCAGGTGGCTGGACATCTTGGCTTCGATTCTGCCAGCTGCTGAAGTCCTCTGGAGCCAATGAACTTTAATAATGCCCCATAATTCACCTATTATTGTCAGATTAACTTCCCCTCTCCAATTTTGGCATGGTTGGTGTGGTGGTTGGTGAGTTTGTGATCTCATATTCGGTTTACAGATGAGTGTGTGCGACTGAAGTGCTTGTTTGTCAGATCTGTCTGCTGAACATCCTGTTCTAGACAAATAGAGATGAATGAGTAGGGACAGTTCAGGCTGGTTGATGGTCCAGGTGTTCTCAAAATTGGATCCAGGGACCCCCAGGGGAAGGGGTGCTAGGGGGTCCATAGAATATATATATATCATTTTTTTTCTCACCACTGCCTTTAATTTGCTCACTGTTTTTGCCACTATTTTTTTAAAGCTGCTTAGGATTTCAAATAGGATAATTACAAAGAAATAATCATTTCTTGCTTTGTCTTTTAACAAACATTTTCTCTCAATCAGGTCTAACTGACATAAATCTAGGCACACACTCCTTCTCTCAAACACACCACTGCTCTGTGTTTTTCCACTGTTCTCTTTCCGCTGTACCCCTCAGGCACTGTTGGTCCCACCAAAAATGTGCTTCCCACCTTGTTAAGGGTGCATACGCAGGGTTCCACCCAGCTGCCACAAACAAGACCTCTTTACACTAATGCATACAAGCTGTGCTGCTGTATTGGAAATAATGGGACCAGTCCCAAAGTTTCTGCCCTTTCTCACTTCTTTTTGTCTCTTTTATGCACACATTTTCATTGCTAATAACCTATTCACATAGAAAATATTGGTTTTAAATATGCAGTTAGTATGTTTATCTTTTATCTTTATAGAACATTTTAGATTGCTCTATAACATAGGGCTATAACATTAATATGGTTAGTTTTGATCTTTTTAAATATTAGATGAGAAATGTTTGAGTTCGTATAGACTTTTCATTTCAGAATTCTGAGCGTATTGTGAGATTTCTGAAGTTGTAGAGGAGACATTTCAGATTAGTTTGGCATTTTCTTTAAATTTTCTAAAATTCATTTAAAGCCTCAATCCATTTAATATCTTTGCTATCAAGAAGAAACAACTGGGATATTAAAGTAGTCTCATTTGTGATTTTTAGTTCACTACACTCAGTCTGTATTATTAGTACACTTATATGCTCATATAAAGAGGCAGGTAAAAGTCCTTATTTTAGAATTTTACAATTCCAGCATATGTTGTTTTTCATATTGAAAAAAAAAAACATCATCACAGGCTGAACTGAAAGGTGCTTCTATCAAAGGCCCACAGAAAAGGGGTGCCGCAACAGTCCTTTTCTTCCCAAACCATGAGAGAGAATGAAGAACGAGATCAAGACAAGGGAGCTGCCACAAAAGACAGATACATCAGCATATCTGCTTCCTTCTCTGTCCATTTTGCAGTAAACGATTGCACAGATCCCCGCTGCGGGCTGTCACATAAAAGAAGGCTTTCTATTTTTATTAATAGTTAAAGTGAAGGAGCTGTCAGCAGGGACAATAGCGTCCATGTTAATAAATAAAAATAATAACTATTATGGTGCCGCAGTGAGAGAGGGGGAGAAAGTACTATACTATACACAGAGAGAGAGAGCAGGCAGGGGGGATAGACGGAGTGGCCATTTGTTGAAACCTTTCGCTTGTCAAAGCTCTTGGGCTTAAAAGCCTCTGTCATTGTTACGCACAGATGCCAGAATAGAGGAGAGAGAGAGAGCCGAGGGCTAATAACACCTGTTGGGGTGACAGTGAGACAGCTGTCAGTAGAAACAGCAGCAGTGAAGGTGATTGGCTGAACGGTGAGGCAGTGCGTCCATAAGACTGTGTCTGTTATAGGCCTGAAAGTGTCAGACTTTGAAGTCCAGAGGCAAGACCAGGAACGCAGAAGATATTCAGAAATACACAAGAGGCAAGAATGCGACAAACTTTAAATTGCAGACATGCCACTGAGGAAGTTTGAGCACTAATCAGACATGAAATATTTGGCAAGTCTTCTTCTATTTGGCAAGTCTTTGAGTGCAAGTGTGTGTGCCGCCCACCTGGGGCCTGTACAGTCTATCAGTCGCAAAGACACAGGTTAGTTCTCAGTGCATTAACTCCAGCTGAATTGGTAATGGTGCCACCTGGTGTTTTTACTTTGGTGGAAAAGAGTTTAACTGTATGTATGTTTGTGTATTTTTGCTTTTGGAGATGTGAATTTTCATTTTATCTGAGGGTTTTAGCGATTAGGATTTAAATTAGATGTTTTTCAAAACACGATTTATCATATAAAAACATGGAATCAAAACCATGGCCTATAATTGCAGGCGTCATGCTTTACTGTCTGAGCTACAGGATGTAGAATGACAAAAAGTAAGGATGAAAATGAAATGGAAAGGAAAAGGAAATCGTAATTGAATGTAAAGTTCATGCGTGTGTATTTTTGCTTTTGGAGATGTGATTTTCATATCCTGAAGGGTTTAGTGATTATGGTTTAAATGATACTGAATAAATAAGTTAATGAGAGAAAGGTGTTTTTTTTTTAGACACAATTTATCATATAAAATTATATGGAATCGAACCATGACCTTGCCATTGCAATTATCAGGCTATTTGGATGTAGAATGGCAAAAAGAATGGATAAAAATTAAACGGAGAAGAAATTGCAATTGAATGTGAAGTATGTATTTGGTTTTGGAGATGTAAATTTTAATATTCTGACGGGTTTAATGATTAAGATTTAGAGTAGTCTGAAAAAAAAGGTCTAAAGATGTTTTTCAAGACAACAATTATCATTATAAAATAATATGGAATCAAAACCATGACCTTGCTGTTGCAAGCATCATGCTTTACTCTTTGAGCAACAGGATGTCGAATGACAAAAAAAAGGATAACAATTAAACAGGAAATCACAACTGAATCTAAATTTGTCTAAAGTTGTGTGTGTAGTTTCTCAGGCTGCTAAAATACTGACTGCCATCACTTACCACAAACATACACCTTTGTGTCTCTCTCTTCCTCTTGTTTTGTTTCATATCGCAGTTAATTGTTGTGATGGTGATGCTGGTACTGGTGTGTGCATGTATTTGTGTTAGAGAGGAATATAAGGGGGGTGTTGAGAGTTGTTGTAATTTTCCTCTCTCTCTTGTTTGAGACGTCCGTCCTTGGCAGGTTAGTAATTAGCGTGTGGGGTGGAGGGGTTAGCGGGTCCGTGGGGTGTATTAGAAAAACAAAGCGCACAGCCTCGATAATGTGTCCATTGTACCCGGTGCATTAAGAGCCTCTTTGTGTTAGCTGGAGCATAGGGCTAATGATTGGCTAACAGCAGGTGAGGAAGCCGCTCAACTCTCCCTCTCTCTGTCTTTCTCTCTCCTTCTCTCTCTCCATCCTCTCTTCCTCCTGCCCTACTGTTGGTGCCATTAGAGAGACGGGCCTTTATTACAGCAAATGGACTTTAAATGAGCTATATTGTGATGTTGCCTGCCCGTGGTAATTCTCTCTCTTTCTATCTCTCCCTCCCCTCCAGAGGCCCCCAGTATTGAGAGGCTGTTGTCTAAGGACTGGAAGGACAAGCTATTGGCCATGGGTTCTGGCAACTTTGGAGAGATCAAAGGTAAAACAAAAGACTTTGTGTCTTCATTTGACCTCTGAGTGTATGCATGTTCATGTTCGGCCGTTGATATATCTGGTGTATCTCTTTTTAGCACTACGAATCTGAAGTATTCGCTTTTCCAAACGGCGATTGGGTCAGAAGAGCTGGTTTTGCAGTTCTAGTTTTGAATTGAACCTATAATCATACTTATAATTGTACGTATCAAATGTCACATCTTCAAGCGTTCTGAGAGCTCAGGTATGCTAATCCACCTAGCGCTAGCCTCTTCGCCGGCCCCGGTTAATGATCTGCCGGGATGACTTGCTAAGCAACAGCCTTGCTCGTGTTAGCACGGTTAATGATACATCCTGTTAGGTCACTCAGCCGTAGCGAGAACACACTCCACTGTCACTTTAACAAGCCTCTGTACACCTTCCTCGCACTAGTGTTCGCGAGGCTAACTCTGGAGTAAATGTACTTCATTAGGCGGCTCAGAAATATTTAATCAAATGAAGCTTGTTCACGCTCCTGGAGCAGAAAAGGGAACGCCATTGATCAAGCCGTCGGTGCGGTAACCCCACTGTGATGACATTTTAGCAAGAGAGCATCCCCGCCATGATCACCGATGACTAGCGGTTGGAAAGGGCCCTCACAACTGTCCTCTCTCTGTGTGTGCGTACCCTTTAAGATCAGAAATGAGCAGACAATTGTGTAAAAACAAGTAGGTCATTTTAAACGGGGTGCTGTAAGCAAGTTTTTTTTTTTGTTTATTTGTTTTTTAATATCACGTTTTAGCCAATCAGGAACACTCTCAGTCTGTGAATACTTGTGTATGTTCATGTTTGGGTTTGCTTACATGTCTTTGGGAATATGTTTTTATCATGAGTGTGAAGTTTTCAAAACAGTGGAAGTTAGTAAAACAGTTCAAATTGCTTCTAGCTTCTTTTTATAAGACAATAAAAAAGAATTAAGCACAGAAATGTTCATAAAAATTTTATTGTATAAAGTAAATTCATTACATGCTGTTTTGCCACTAGCAGATATATTCCCTGAAATTAAACCTCGGTTGATAGTTGGTCTCTGTGAGTACTGCATAGTGTTATGGTGATATATATAATGTATTATCGCACAGCTGAAGCACTCTATTTACCAGCATTGTATGCATTTTATACAACAGATACTGTATAAGAGAATTGTACTTTAAAAAGTCGACTATATTGTACAGTATAAAAACAGTCTGTGTTAACCACATAGGAGATGATTACAGAGCGAAAGAGGCAAAATGAGAGAAGAAAAGATGGAAAGAAAAGTGGTAATGGACAATAAGAGCCTCGGGCTAAGCTCTTTCTCTCTTTCTCTCCCTCATGTAACACAGTACTGTGCTGCTTTAGGGATTTATCTTTTAAGCCCAGTCATTAATTAGCAGTGAGAGCTGCTTGACAGGTATTACATTGTTACAAATTGGTTAATTACTGTGGTTTGTGACATGAGGCAAGGCAGTAAAGGCAGCCTTAGGATGTTTAGAGAGAGAGGAAACCACTTATTGATCCAGAGCTGAACTTTCAGTAGCCGAGGTAAAAAGCCTTCGGTTGTGATTGATGAGGCTGGTGTGTTTTCTTATGTGTGTGTATAAACACCTTCTGTCAACTCTAGTCTTAAGGCATCTAGAGTATATTGTGTCAGAGGTTCAGTCACATTTTAATGAGTGAATCTTACTGACGGTCTCACTGAGTGGGACGTGCAAAGCTACAAATACTTCTAAAATCACTTTGTTAGTAGATTGTCTTAAGGCCGGAACACACCAAGCCGACGCCGACGAACTAGTGGTGACGAAAGCAGACTGCAGGGTTGGCTCACGTCGGCAGTGTCTGTGTTGGCCTGACACACTAAACCAAAGCTAGACAGCCGACGGCCAAGTAGCACGTCAGTTCTGCGCCTGCGTGAGATGAAATGCCTTTCCGAACCAGCAGGTGGCAGTAACTGAACAGCCAATCAGAATGATCAGATGGCCTAACGGACCGACGAGCTCCGACGCAGATTCAACATTTCGAATCGCCCGAGAAAAAAGGACCAACTTCAGCCGACAGTGTGGAACACACTGAGAAAACTTAGTCGGCCGACGAACAAAAACTGCCAGACGGCCGACCGTCGGCTTGGTGTGTTCCTGCCTTTAAGGAAGCCCTATATAATAATGTTGGTTTAGGGGTATGTCCACCAACAATGATCAGTAGATTCTTTAGGATTCATCCTTGCGGTAAAAAAAAAAAAGCTGGACTGAGTGCAGGAGTGTCAAGATATGTTTTTAAAAACTTTTTAACTCAACACTTTGTTATATGTGTTCTAACCAGGTGAGGATTTTTTTTTTTCTTCAGTTGGCCCAGTCAGAAAACAATAAATTATAGATTTATATGCATCAGAAAAATATATTTATATTTGTTTAATGTTAGGGTTTATTTACAAAAAAACTATATAAATAATGTATTTTTTTATTTGCAATAGCTGGAAATTCTCTTATGAAAGCTGTGAATTTATGCACACATTCTTGTTAGAAAACAAAGTCATACAATGTATGACTCGTTTGATGCTAAAATCTAAATTAATCTCTTTTAAAGCCCCAAAATATTAAAGTAAATATTTAAAATTAAAACATTTAAAAATATTAAAAATTCTACCGCGAACGATTTTGATATTCTAGGTATTATCAACTGGCCAGAGTTTTGAGACCGCAATAGACGTGAAGGACCGTTAAGAACGAAAATCTAGATAAACCTTTCTGACCCATCCCTAGTATGAGCAACAGGGTCTCGGAAAAAAAGCGAAGAAATAAAGATCGCTTTGATCCCTCTTTTCTCTGGAAGAGTCGTCAGTTTTCACACAAGGCCCTCCCTTGTCCCAGGCCAGCTCGGATGCACACCCTCTTGTGAAAGCCCAGTCTGGGAGCTGTTAAGGGGAGCTGCAGGTTTATTTTTCCAACTGGCCGCCTGTGACAGTTGCCTTTATTGTGCATTGTTGAGTCTGTGTGTGTGTGTGTTTGTGAAGGGGTTACAAATGGAGCCTACTCTCACCTTCCTGCCAGGGCAAAGGGTCAGGTCAGCTGCTATGACTCCCTTCTTTCTCTAGCTTTCTTCATCATCTGTTTTTCCCTGGTGAGGAATGTGGCCCCTCAGAAGGTAGAGGCCGAGAACAATGGGGGATTGTGGGCTGTGCAGACGTGTGTCTGTGTGTGTGTGTTTTAACACAGATATATGACCTCAGACGCACAATTGCACACACATGAACTCATTAACAGACGTGCTCATTTGGACATTTGAACGCTTTAGGGGTTTAGCACACACACAAACACACACACACGGTTTGATTGGTGGTAGTCTGGGGTAATACCGCAGTGCAACGACATCCTGTCGAGTGATTTAGTCTTCCCCTCCTGCCGTCTGCTCTGGGGCTGCTCGTATGTCAGAGCGTTCTCATCTTTAGCCGAGGTCGGAGGTCAGCTCATGCTAAATGTGTAGCGACGGCTAGGTAAACACCAGGGCGATAGCACATCTCAGAAGGAGCACATCTGGGTACAAGGCTTCCTCGACTAGCTCTTTGACCTGTGGCCTGTGCCCTTTAACCCCTACAGGCACCCCGGACAGCCTGGCGGAGAAAGAGCGCCAGCTGATGGGGATGATCACGCAGCTCAGCAGTCTCAGAGAGCAGCTACTGGCCGCCCATGAGGAGCAGAAGAAACTAGCCGCTTCGCAGATCGAAAAACAGCGCCAGCAAATGGAGTTGGCGAAACAGCAACAGGACCAGGTTAGCACTTTTTCACCATGTTTCATCATGAATGTGTCATGTGTTTCATCAGTTAAGCACATTTCATAATAATTTCAAATCTCAAAATTAAATAAACAATTATTCTACACAATATGTACTCAAAAATATTTGTGTGATTGATTTGGCCTGGTCATCTACTGTAGGTCCTAACCAGGTACATAATCAAAGACTATATATAGAAAGACGGTTCACTTCTATTGGTAATGAATGGGAGAACTGCAACGCGCAATATGGCGGAATACTCTAAGTGAAAGAGCCAATCGCTGATTGATAAAGTCATTGCATCACTGCAGCTGCCGTTAGGTTTCTATGGGAACCGGAGCTTCTGAGACTCGCGCTTAGGACTGCACATGTGCATTGGCTCGTCTAGCCTGAAAAATAAGCTTTTTTAAAGCTATTTGAGCATAAGAAACAACATTTATGGGACGGTTCATGTCAGATTTTGTTGCTTATTTGAAATATGTTATTTAATTGTGAGTTCGCCAAGCAGTTTATGAGATTTCAGAATTCCCCCATTCAAATAGATAGGACTTGGTCTTGGATGCCCGAAATAGCTGCCCGGAGGTGTTGCAAACATGGCCACCAAGTAAACAGACTTTTCTTGAAAGGGACTTTGCATATAATGCAATAAAGCTTGATGTTGTACCCAATGAAATCTCATTGGTCAGAAATCCTGCTCCAATTAGCTGGATATTAATCAATACATTTGTTCTGATAGGCTGTAATTTTGGAAATTTTTGGACAGGAAAATGTCTGATGCTTAAAACTTGTCTCATAAGTAGCAGATATATTTTCAAAATTGACTACTTGATGGGTTAAGGAAGCAATGTATATTAGGCTGTTTCCAAGTTTTCCTGACCCTGATCATACGTGTTTCTTAGGAGGCATTATCATTAGATGCTTTTTTTGTGTTCATAAAAAGCTAGAAAAAGCACAACTTAATGGAAAAGAATGCAGGAGTCTTGAGACACATTTTTTTTATTGACGGAGATTTTCCGACACATTTGTTGTGTTAATTAGAGCACCACCGCTAAAATATTCAAATTAGCAAAAGATAAACTAGTCAGCCTCACTAATAATATAGTATGTTGTTGGATGACCAGTATATTAATCAACCATTATGACCCATTCCTTCCTCTTGTGTCTGATTAGGATTAGGTGTTATTGTGAAGAACATTTAAATCGCACAGAACAGTGTTATCAGTGAGTGAATGTGTGTATGGAGGAGAGGTATGGGTGTGTAACATTCTAACATTCTTTACTTTGAACCACATTCACAAAGAAACCTTCTGTTGTCTCCTTCCCCCATAAATGTGTGCGTGTAGCGTTTAGGTCCCCTCCAGCATGCAGGTAGGAGACTAAAGGTGTTTGCATACAGAAGAGTGTGCTTTAGCTTTGTTGTGTGTATAGTTGCTTCTGGGGAGCTCAGTTTTACAAAAGAAAACAGATCTGTATTAACACATACACTAACACACCCCTGTACACACACACACAAAATGCTCCAGGACTGGGCGCCACTCCTTGGTAAATATGTATGAAATACAAAAGCACACCCATGAGCTTCAAACAAACTGTTTACAGTCACCATACATGCATGTGACCCCCCTCTGCACAAATAATGTCCTCTCTTGTTGGAAAAGAGTTTGACGTATGTGACAGTTTGACATGTTCTGTCCGCAGATTGCACGACAACAGCAGCAACTTCTGCAGCAACAACACAAAATCAACCTCCTGCAGCAACAGATCCAGGTGAGTCTATATATGTGCATGTCCACTTGTAGATATGCTTTTGAACAGTTATTTTTGTGAGATGTCGCAGTGCGAGTCACTTGTCACAATGACTGTGGGGTTTCATAACAATCAAACATTCTAGTCCACCAATCAGCAATCAACCCGTCGACCAATCACAGACGAGCATCAGTGCTAGTATCCAGAGTCCATTCTCGTAATCCTTTTTCTAGAACAATCAAAATGTAGATGCACAAATGAAGAAAATGATTGGTCCAAAGGGTAAGAAGCAACATTATGCTGCCTTCTGAAATACTGTAGAGATCTCAATCCTGAATGCATTATGACAAACTCAGCTGAAAAAAATCATCCAAGATTACTGACGGATTTAAAGGGTTAATTCACCCCAAAATTTAATTTCATTAAGTATTAACCCTCATGTCGTTCCAAACCCGTAAGACGATTGCTTATCTTCAGAACACAAAATAAGATATTTTTGATGAAATCCGATGAAATCTCCCATAGAAAGCAATGAAATTACCATATTCAAGGTCCAGAAAAGAAGTAAAGACATCATTGTCAACGTGACAATTTTAGAGATGAAATTGTTGTCGTTCATTTTTTGTTTTTGTGCACAAAAAGTATTTTAATCGCTTCATAACATTAAGGTTGAACCACTGCAGCCGAGCTGACTATTTTAACGATGTCTTTACTACTTTTCTGGGTCTTGAATGTGGTAATTTCGTTGCTTTCTATGGGAGATAAAAAACCTCTCGGATTTAATCAAAAATATCTTAATTTGTGTTTCAAATATGAACGAAGGTCTTACGGGTTTGGAACAACATAAGGGTAAGTAACTAATGACAGAAATTTATAAATATTATTATATAGTTTCACAAAAAAAGATCTAATATTAAGAACATTTTCCCCAAAATTTGTGCATGCTGCATATTTTTATAGATAATCATGTAGTTAGCTTAGCTATGTTAACATTTGGAAACAATTCTCCCATGCATTTCGAATAACAGACATTTTTTTTTAACAAAGCTTATAGGTTAAATAGCACGTCAGCTGCTAGCTATTTGTGTGGTCCTCAAAATAGCTGCCAATGAAGAGCTTCTCAAATCACTTAAGAGGTTCCATTTTGGGTAATATGCTGCGTATATAGGCAGTAGACAAGCAGTGCAATATGTTTTGGAAAAGAGTATGTATTCAGTCATATCACTCATGCAAATCAACTTGTTAGTATGATCATATGATCTTTTAAATAAATGTGTAGTAATGTCCTGATGGCTGGTAAAGAAGCATGTGGAAAACTAAACAGACACTTTTTGATGGGTTTGTCCCAGCTGACTTATACATGGGGCATAGAGACACTGGCCTTCTTTGTGTGTGCAGGTGTGAAGCGAATAAAGGCTTTGTGTGCAAGAGGAGATGAGATGATTCTAATTTGGTTGATAAAATGAGACTTAGCCTTGAGAGGGACTCCGGCAGTTTTGGCCAGGAAGCCACATCACACTGAGACTATTCACACACATACACACACAGAGAGAGAGAGAGAGAGAGAGATCACTGCCGTCCGCTGGACCCCTGCCATTCTCTTTTAGTGCCTGACTGTGTGTGTGTGTGTGTGTGTGTGTGTGTGTGTGTGTTGCAGCTGTGTTTGTTTGTGTGTAACATGTTCATACTACACAGCTTAGCCTGAACATGTGTATGTGAGACTTATCTGTGTCTATTTCAAAATCTGCATCAGCTCATGTCCTTATGTATGTTAGTAGCAGCTGTGTGTGCGTCAGTCCCCAAAACACGTCCGCTTGGGTTTTTGTAGCCCCGCTCGTCGCTCACAGAAACAAAGCTTCTTTTTCCCATGACTTTGCAACCTTTTCCCAAACAAGCACTTCTCCATTCAGCCTAGTGGAACAATAGTTTCTCACAGTCAACAAGGAGGAGGAGGGGGGCGAGAGGAGGAGACCCTTGTTATGGGCCAATCATATATTAGCCCTAAATCACCTCCTGAAAAACACACATTTGACTTGTGTCTAACACACAGGCCGCTAACATACTCTGAGCAAACACTTGCGTCAGAGACAAATATAGCAGTCCTGAACTTTTAGAGTATGTTTAGAGTTTATTACAAGATGTTACTGAGGTCAAGAGACAGATTCCTTGTCCAAAAGAAGGAAAATAAGCTTTTAAGTCAACATGAAATTTAACCTATTTACCTTTTACAATTTTCCTGTTCTTATTTTGAACAATTCTTCAGTACATGTTATTTGAAACAACAACAAAAATGTTTCTTTTATCATTTTCTTTTTTGGCTGACATCATCTCTTTGGCATCACTTTTTTGCAATTCAGTCAAGTCCCGCCCTTATCCTCGTCAAATAATCTGTTTAAAAAAAAAGTCTCATGAAAGTCAAATGGCTTGCTAATGCTGTTTCATGTTGACTTTAAAGTGAAGGGCCTGTAGAACCTACATGGACTTTTCAACTGAATTCTGTTCCTGTAGCGCATTCGAAACTCCTTGAAGAGTTAGTTCTCTCCTGAAATATGCACACAGTTAACACATATATATACCTCTCAGTGTGGGGCCACTTCTTCAGGCTCTTGGGGGTAACATGCATACACACTGTTTCATTCTTATTAAAGCTGTGTCTCCACTCAGCACCCCTGACGGTTATCCAACCAGGAAGACAGGCTCTTTTGGATGAAAGAATACACCTGCCGAGAAGCATGAGGCATGAAATGCAGGATACATATAATGCATTTCCATGCTTAACGAGAGGCGTAATGTTGAGAAAGACCTGTGGGCGCTGTGGCTGGGAGCTGCCCACTGGTCCAACCTCCTCCTGAGCTCCGCTGTACTCTAACACTTTCCCGCTGTCTGTTCGCTTTCTCTCATTAGCAGCCTCCTTTCAGCACACCTCCTCCGGCTCTGCGGGGCATCGCGCTGGTGTTAGAAAATTTCCGCTAGCCAGCGCAGGGGCCGAGATGAGGCTCCTCCGCTGTCAAAGTGGCAGTTAACGCAAGTAGCCAGACCTCCCATGAGGAGCTGTTTTTTGCAGACTAATTTGTCGTAGAACGACAGTCATTTAGCACAACGGCATTAGCCACAGCTAACAAAACGAGCACTGCTGTCACGTGTTTTAGCTAACTAACTAGTTTAAGTCTTCAGACACGGTGGCGACAGAAACCGGTGGCTGCTTATAAAACACATATTAGAGTCAACCTACATTTCGGGAAATCTAACCTAATAAAGAGCTTCCACGGCAGTACCTTATACATGTTAAACACAGCATGATCGCTTCATAACTCAATCAGACTCATTTGCCATGCGTCAGTGCCTCCTTGAGATAGTAAATTCGTTTTCCCACGGAATGAGAGTTAAAAAGAAAACGGTTAAGGAGAAAAAAAGACGACGGGAGCGTTAGCTCATCAGAGTTAGACCAGGTCCTGTGCACAGGAGCGGCTAACCCAATTGGCTGTGTAATTGTTTAATTTGTCTCATTATACCTAAATGAATGTAATTGGTGTTTTTCCTGCATGAAGTGGCCGCACTGGTTGTGTGAACTGGGCTTTGTGCAGTGCTGCGAATGACGATAGGGATTATGGAAGGGGGAGGGTCTCCCAACACATGTTCCCGATTGATATGAGCACTCGCTTTATATTATTAAGAATATTTCAGGTGGCATTTCAGAGTTCGTAAAGGTGAAGTATGTAATTTCTGAACCATTAGCATTATCAGATGTTTTTTTATAAATGTTTGATAGGACTTTAGTGTGCACGTGTCAAGAAACTCAACCTACAAATTACTCACTTAAAGTTGATTCTGCATATTATGTTCAAATTAAAATAACAAAATTGCATGTTTAATCTGTACGTTTTTGTGGCATCTGTAAGTAGATTTTTATAGATTGACTCCAGCTTTACAATGTCATTTTGCCATGAAAAATACGGAAATGTTTATTTTTCATGAAAACAAGGAATATTTGTGTCTGTGTGCATGTTCTGATTGTATTACCTGTTCAATTTTCCTAGAAAGAAAACAGCAAGGGAGAGACAGGGAGAGTAATGTGTCAGACAGATGTGTCTATCATACTCATTTAACTCTTATTTGTAAGTAAAGGTTTGCCACAGGATCAACAAGACATTGAGCAAGACAGAGAATGATGTAGGAAGTTCAACCTTAAAAGTAGGCATGCACAGAAAATTCTCCAAAGTGCTCAACAAGAAAGCCGAAAGGAGAGAAATTAACAGATACAAAGTGTTATACGTGTCCATTTCCACCTCTACTTCCTCTCCAACCACCGAACAACTGTGTGTTACCTAAGCGACTGGCCCTGAGCAGCATATAACAGCCTGGTGTGTGCCCGTGTATGCGTGTCTTCATGTGTTTGAGTGTGTGGGGAAGGCTTCTCTCAGCCCGGTGGTTGGCAGCTAATGGGAGCTATTTGAGGAAGGACACACAGGCAGAGGAGCAGATGGGCCCTGCGTTATGCCCACCTACAGCGGGCGGCTGACGCACCTCCTGCACTCACACCTAATGGGGGCCTAATAAAAGGCTGGCTGTGCAGACACAGGCTCGCCACTCAATTTCATTAGCCGCTAATCAGCCAAAGGTGCCCTTGGCTCACGGAAAAGGACCGTTCGCTGGAAAAAAATGAGAGGCATACTTGAAAAAAAAAAAAAGAACGAAGGGCATGAGTGAGAAAATGGACATGCGTTAGTGATTTGAAAGAGCAGGGTTGTTGTTTTGGTGGGGTTTGGAAATGCCACGTTTGTCTGGAAACTGCGATCAGGCATGGAGAAGAGAGATCAAGCATTAGGGGTGAAGCCACGTGACCTTGAAGCAACTCTCTATTGGTCTAGACTTCAAATCCCACCCGTTTATATAGAGCAACAGTCGGGTTTCTGACTGTAATTTTTTTTTTTCTACAGAGTATTTGATTTTTAAAAGTAAAGTATAAAGACAAACCTACTGGAGAGCTGAGATTAACGAATAATAAATGATTGTGTAGCCACAAGTCAGTGAGATTTTCAGCTTAATTAAAAAATAAATCATGTTGAATTCCCAAATTCCTGGTCTATAACTAAACTGCCCATAATCCTAAAAAGAGCGGTTCCTTGCATGCAACAATCAGATAAGTCGTTATTACGATGGAAACGAGAACTCAGCAGTGAACTCCTACCTCCATCCTCAGGTAACTTTATTGCAAAAATTATTTGCAAAAATACACTTTCAAAAATATTGTATTTTATAAATATAATCAATCATTATAATTATATATTTTTACATTTTACTTTTTGGATTGCATCGTTCAAAGTGCTTCATGGCATGCATAATTCATTGCATCATAAAAGACACTTTATCTTTTTTACAAATTAAACTTTATAATGCTGTCACTCAATGAAAGAGCTTGTTGGTTTGTCTGAAATCCCAATGGAGGGAATTAATGGGAACAATACTAAAAAAAAAAAAAAACACCAAAGCTGCTGAAACAGCGGAGACAGTAACTGTTGCGCTGTATTAGGTCCCTGATAGCACACCCTAAGGTGACGCCTTACAATTGTTGTGAAGTAACTCTCTTGAACAAGAGATAACATTGACAGCTTCCTTTTTTAGCCATCAATGTTTAACCAAGTATATAATAAGCCGAGACACTTAATAAGCAGGAAGTACATCCATGTATGCAAAAGCTGACTGTCTGCATGTTTGTTTGAGTGTGTGCGCAATCTCAATCATATCCACCAGGGACTGTCCTTTCGTACTGATGCCTGCACCAGACTGGCAGTCGTCGCAGGCACTCTGTAAAAGTTAATGGCCTATGCCCACATCCACGGGGCTAATATTAAGTGCCAGCCTGCAAGTATAGTGCGTGTGTGCTAACGCTGCTATCCAGGCGCAAATTAATTATTAGTTATATGGCTATGTGTCCCCTCTTCGGCGCGAGGTCACTGAGGCCCGCCTTTAATTGCCGGAGCATATGGCTGGAAACAGATTTTAGCGGTGGGACTCGTTCTTAACCACCGTTCTTGCGCACATTCTCAGATGTGAGCCATATTGTCAATGCTGGCAGCTATTGTTTCACTCATTTACTTCTTAGAGCAAATTACTCCCTAATAATAGCTCTACCTTAGAGTTTTTCTCTCCTCCGTGCCAGCAAACCTGTTCACACTGCATATGTTAATTATCTGCACATCTTCATTATGTTCAAAAAGCTTTAGGTTCAAGCTGTGCCGCCTGGCGAGAGGCTCTGACTCAGTTTTGTGCCAACTTTCCACTTTTTCCCTTTCCGTTTGTTTCTTTCAACATTTTTTTCTTGCTCTTTCACTCTCAATCTCTCTTTTCTTATTAACTAAGAAAGTTGCAAAGTTAGCCACGCTCTTGTTTGTGTTATCCTTTTTTTCCTGTCCACCATCTTTTTTTCTTACGGCTGATTAGAGAGTTCTTAAGGATCTAGTTGTATTTGCTGTTGGTTTTATTTATAAATAGATAAATAGTTAAGATAAATTATGGATGTTTTATTTGTACTGTCTTTATTGAGGAGCTGGTCTATACGACAATTCACAAGAGACTATTTTTGTCTTATTTGAAAACAAGAAGTATCATATTGTTTTTAGTAGTGGTTCAACAGATCACAAAACTCATGGTTCGGATCATATCACGGTTATTAAGTCATGGATCGGATAATTTTTCAGATCAGCACGAAAAAAATGTTGGGGGGCGGGGGGTAACTTTGCATTTATTACTTAGCCCACTTTAACTACTCTGATACCACAGCAGAAACTACTAGCCTAACTAATACATTATTAAATGCAAGTGAACAGACTGTAAAAAGAACAAATACTGTACATAGATAAATACAACAAAGTTACAAATAAAGTATTAATTTTAGTGTACAGAAATGTAATAATTAAATGTAAAATGACACTGTTCACTGGATAAATTTAATATAGATTAATCTTTGTTAAAGCTGTTTTGTTGTTTGATTTACATGACAGACAACAGCAGGTATTTATAGGTTGCTGTCACTTTAAGAGCCCGTGCACGCACACATCTGATAGATACACATCCGAATTCTCACCTCGTTCACTTAAGACATAACCGAATGTGTTTACGAGAATACTAGCTGAGAGGGGTATTTTGACTGACAAGTGCATTGAGGACGTGAAAGAGAAATCAATTTGGAGTTCGCAAGCTATTTGAAACGCACCTCTCTCTGTGTGCGCACGAGCCTTGTATGTATGTGCGTCTGTGCGCACCGATAACAGCGTGGCGTGCAATACCGAATTAAATCCTCTTTTTCTTCTAGCGCTGGAATGGTTTTATATCTATTTAATGTGTAAACTAGCAAGACAAAACACGTGCAAATGATAACCTTTCACTCTATTGGGGTTAAACTTGCAATTGATCCGCGAATCACATGCGCGCCAAACCGTGGGGCTTGGTCCGTACGGATCACGGATCAACAACGATCTGTTTAACCACTAGTTTTTAGATGTCAGTTCTGAAACCCATTTCCGAGCCAGTTATCTGACATACTCTTATGTTTTCTCAAAGTTTTAAAAGCTTTTCAAGTAAGCCATTCTTCTGACCAGATAGTTCAAAAAGCCAGTATGGAATTCCACAGCCAGCTGTTGGCTGATTAATAAACCGTTATAGAGCTTGCAGCTGGAGTTGACACTTTTGTCATTTGCTTTCTGCAATATTCAACAGTTATAATAGTGAGTTACTTATGACAAAAACAATAAGAGAAGTCCTCTATTCGTGTTTTCCCTAAACTATTACTAGTTTAGCTGTTACCAATCCAATACCTACAGTTGAGGCACGTTGTCCCAGTTCAAGAATATTCTCTTCAACCCTGAGTCCACTTTGTTTCAGCCCTCTACTTTTAAACACGTCATGTGTTCCTGGCCTCAGCCAATGCAGAAGATGTTTTGCAATTGATGCCAACTGTTCAAGGCCTTCAAATTTATATCTCCTTTGAAAGCAATTGTAAAGTTCACTCCTATTGTTCTTTAGTTCATGATACATGTCAACTGGATGCATCAAACGGCAATAACTGGCCTGAAAATGTCAATATCAGCCTCACCTACTCTGCGTGGGTAATGCTATTTGCTATGTTGATTGAATAGAGAACAGCATGACGGTGTGTTCGAACGCTTTGAGGAGATCCACGAGCCTCTAATTCCATATGCTCCCACACACACTTGCTTACATGTCTATGCGTTTAAGAGAAGAGCGTGTGCTTGTAATTTGCCACAAAAACACTCCATGCTCAAAACCACTGGAGAACACAAACGCACGCATGCGCGTTGGCTAGCACATGGTATTGTCACCACAGAGCTTTAGCTCGCGCTGAGAAGACGGAGGCAAAACCAGAGAAGCATATGTCCAATTATAACTGGAAGTTAGAGCTGCACCAGCCCGTGGGGGGTCCTGTCGAAACACAACAATAAAGCGCCACTGCCTCCTGATCTGGGAACAGGAGGCCTGCCGTTTGTGGTTAACCAAAATGGAGGAATGATTGCTCTGTGGTTGGAATTTAAAAACTCTCAGACATGCTACTGAGACTAAAGAGATAGAAGGGGAGAGAGATAAATTTTTTAACCTCTGTTTATCTTAACAAGTGCCTCCTTTCCTCTTAGAGCATGTCACTTTCATATATTGAGTATTGTCACTTTTGGAGCCTTTGTGTTTTTCTCGTCAGTAGAACCGTCTGTCCTCTTCTTCTTTGGGCCTGTGTGTCTCAAGACTCTCCCTTTGCCAAAGTCTCTGGCTTGTTTTTTTCCCCCTCTTTCCTCCCTTTCTTAATTCTGGAAACCTTGTGAAGTGGTGTGGCGAGGTGCCGAGCATGGTGCTCTGCAGAAATGGAGGCCAGCTGTTGCCAGATCGTGAAGAAGCTCCTTCACGTGACAATACGTCAAGGGGACCAGCTACCCCAAAAGCCACCCATCCATACCTCAGTTGTCCTCAGGTGACAGTTGCTGGACAAGTAGAGTCTGAACTCATCCTAGGAATAAACTGGCTAGAAAGGGGAATAGTGTAGCCAGATATAAAAGCCACGTATACGCTGTAAAGTTTCAGGAGTGACAACCTCATTTAAATGTGGGAGTGAGTCAAGTTATAATTCCATGTGTGTACGGAACATGAACATCACTCCCGAAACTGCAATGATTGACACCGTGATAACCATAGCAACATTTTGGCGTCTCACATTTTTAGTGTCCGCTATTCTGACTAAAGTAATCTTACAGAAACAAAAGACTTGTTGCGTTCAGCAATTTTAACTAAAGCATAGTTGACGAAGGCATCGTGTTTTGTTTATGCTTAAAGGCTGCTTTACAGAGTGCGCTTGCAGTGTTGCCATGTCCACTTATTATAAGCGTTTTTGGGGTTGTTGGCTCATACAACTATCAAGTTTATGGAGTTATTAAAGTGCACAGGTGTGGGTCGCGATATTTCTGTCTTTTTTCAGCACAAAGCATTTCCATTTATTTAGTTTTTTTATGGGCTTGTTCTTGTTTGCCGATTTGCTTGTAAGTTCTGGCAACACGAGTCAGGCTCATATTGCTTTCCCTGTGATTTCTTGCACCACACATACAGACGAGAGATCTCTGATGCACATTAAAATACGTATTTCTATATACATATATACATATCTCTCATACCATTAACAAATAGTTGTTCGGTTCTGTTCTGTAGACACTGCATAGAATTTGTCAATGCGGTTGTCACTCCCGTTAATTACTGAACTGTGTGTGTACAGAACAGGATTAAGCACTAAAAGGTGAATTAACAACTGGATTTAGCTGCAGTGTGTGTACATCGCCAAAATGTGGTCTGCCATGCAGCTTATTCTGGCCAGAAAACATCCACTTACACGGGAAGTCTAATCAACATGTAAAGCAATCAACCACAGGTTGTTCTGCCTTTATAAACCATTTAGGTGACGAAAATGTCCAATATGGCCTCAGATGTTCAGTGATCAAACTGTGTGTGGTCTGAAGCCGAGTCTAGGACTTTGGTTGACAAGATTTCTTCATAATTGACCTATTATGGCTAGACTCTTTGTTCATGACTAACATCATAATTGTTGTCTCTCTATCTCCTCAGCAGGTCCAGGGTCAGTTGCCTCCGCTGATGATACCTGTGTTTCCTCCAGATCAGAGAACTCTGGCGGCCGCTGCAGCACAACAAGGATTTCTACTTCCTCCAGGATTCAACTACAAACCAGGCTGCAGTAAGTATTAAAGCAGCATTTCAGTGATGGGTTGTAAAATTAAAGACTTCAGTCCAGTTTATTGTTCACACTAGAGATTTCAAACCAGATTGCTGAAAGCGGAGTCTTCAACCTAATGTTGGGCAGCATCTCCCTCCTGTCTGGTGTGTTATTAAGATCAGCCAACACCACTGATGCCCGTCATCTCCCGCACATGACAGACTCTCAGACTAGACAAACTCGCTTGCTTTTGTGTCTCTGTATTTCTTGTTCAAAAGTAGGAACAGGAAAAAAAGAAAACTTCCTCTGGGGTTTGTGTTTTTGGCCGTAGCAGTCCAACTGTGAAGCAATGTGTTGTTTACCGCGAGAAACGAGGCGGCAAGTGCCAGCAGCGCAGCAGCAGAACGCTCGCGCTCTCACGGGGGGGTAGAGTGACCTGCCCCAGGTTTCTTCATATTAACACGGGCGGCCGCCAGAACACGCGTCCAGTACGCCTCGCACACGCCTCCAACTCCTCTCCAACTGTACGCGTGCACACACACATTGCATAGATCACACACTCGCACACACTCATAAACGTACATCTCCCTTGTGAGACGAACCGGTCCGCATCTCCAGCTCCGCCCACTGCGCTTCACAGTTTCCCAAACAAGTCCCCCCACCCTCTTCCCCCCTCCCTCCTAACCATACACCCTCTATTTCAATTACAGCCAGCAGCACCATCAAACCCTGCCCAAAATTTCAATTACGCATGTCATTTAGTTACCATTACAGTGCCTCCTCATGGGGGAGGAAGCCGTCGTTTGAACTCTCAAAACCAGAGAGGAAAAAAAGGGGGACGAAATCCCTCTGGTCACAGGGTCTGGACTAAGGGGATGCTGGTTCCCACCCATTGCTCCCCGGAGCCAGGCCACGGAGCTCTTCCAGTCAGTCTGAAGATACTGCCTCCACGCCAACAGCAACATGTTTGCTTTCCTTAGTTTTGCTCTTTTGTTACAGCTGTACCCGAGAGAGACATAAAATAGCTGGAATATTTGTGTTTGTTTAGGGACTGAGAGAAAGACAAGAAAAAAAGACAAAACACACACATCTCCCCAGAATACATCCTTGAACCGGGTCCAGGGCGATCTCTAACCTAGTGGATGAGTATTTTGGGGGGAGGGAAGCAGTGTATGGGAAAAAAGTTTTGGACTGACTGATAGGAGCGTCTGGTTTATTGCTTACAGAGACATGGTCCAACTTCCTCTACAAACCCCCTTTAACAGATACTCTAGATTCCCGGGCTGTATCCAAAACAAGTGCATTTATGTGCACTTTAAAAGTTTCATTTCAGTTTTACTAAAGCAATAATCTGTCTTTTTAATAAAAATTTACATTTATTAATTTACTTCTATCAGATGCCATTCCAATTCTGCCAAACTGCATGCACAGAATGGTTGAGATATCACAGGCGAAGGTCACATCTATGCTGGCTTCAAAACATGACCAGACATGCACTCCATTAATCACTGATTCTTTTAGAATAACAGAATTATCAAAGGCCATCTATCTGGACATTAAGCAGATGCGTCTTCTCCCCTTTATTCTTCCTCAGAGCGCTTGTATCCAACCTCTCCTCCCTTTTTGACCGACATCATTCCATTGTTCATTACGCTTTGCACTCAAAAAAACCTGCAGAACCGATTTGAGGGCACACTCATGGTTTCTCATGTCACAGGCCTTTTCAGCGCGATGCTAATAACCCCCATACTTCCTCTAGCCGAACTGGACTGACCTTTACCTCCCGGTCATGTAATTATAAAGCCCATATCTGCAGGTGGACGCTAATAACTCTCGCTATTCACTCCTCGTGTTCTGATTCATCTCTCCAACGCAGAGGCTCTTGTGCGGGGCCCGAGGAGACGGGCCGCTGACGTTACCTCGTTAATTACCGTCCTCTCCTTATCATGCCTTAGCCTTCAACTGCTATTGTGCTCGGGGTATTAGAGCTGCAGCCACACAATCAGCCTTTCATTAGAATGGAGGGGGGGACTTCACAATGGAGGTCTTTACCGACAGAAGAAAAAGCAGTGAATCTGTCGCTCCATCGAAGGAGAGGAGAGGGGGATGGGGCCCAGACCCTGTGCAGAAGTGTTGGAAGACGAAAGGGATGGGTGATGTGTGGGAAAAAAAATCTAAAGATTCTGACATACCCATAATGGTCTTTTCCTCAGGTGACCCTTACCCTCTACAGCTGATCCCCACAACTATGGCAGCCGCTGCTGCGGCAACACCTGGCCTCGGCCCTCTTCAGCTGCAGGTAACGTCCATCTTGTGGTTTTGTTTGTGTGTATGTCCTTTTGCTGTGGGACACATTTTTCCCAACCTCTCAAACAAAATCTCTTTTTCTTCCCTCGTTTTTTCCCCCTTTTTTTGTTTTGTGATCCCGATAGAGAACAACAATGCCCACTGTTCTCCCCAACTCTTTTCCTCATGCCAACTGCAAGTTGCCATAGAAATGGGCCTTTGTGAGGGGCCAGAGCCCAGAGAGAGAATGCCGCACTGCTGGCTCTGGGGTGCTGATATTGTTCACTGTGGAGCGAAGGGTACCATAGAAACTGTTTTTAAGGGGGACAGAGCACAGAGGGACACTGAACAGAGGGCAAACACAAAAAGATATTATGGGCTGTCTGAATAGAGTCAAACCCTAATGCAGCCTCACTGTGCTGCTCTGAAACTGAAAACGCTGTAAACATGCGTCTCCATGTCTGTCCTTTTTCCTTTTCCTCCCTAGTTTGGTCTCTGGAAGGAGACGAAAAGTATGAACTGGCTGCATCTGATCCCCTTGTCACCAGGTTAAGAGCCTGGCTGTTTGAGATGCATTCACCTGGGGGCCCACATGGCCCTTCCTCTCTGTTACCTTAAGAAATAAAGAGGCCAAACTCACCCTGCCACCATTAGCCAAACATAGATGCACATTAGAGTGAATTTTAACAGGGCATTACACTTACGTACACACATGTAAAGATATGTACACACCTGCACATCTGTATCACAGATTAAGCATATGTACGAGGTATAAATGGCTCTCTCACATACATGCTGACACAGAAACAGGTGGTATTCCCAGGTGCCCTGTGGATAACAGGTAATAAAACAGGATATTTTTTTCCTGTTTGTTTTTTTTAAACCCTTGCTGTCTGTGCACTCACCCTGCTGTGCTCCGTATGACTGGCTTACTGCGAGAATCTTGTCCCGNTTATACTATACATTTGTATCGGAGTATGTGCAATCCCTGGGATCGAACCCATGACCTTGGCATTGCTAGTGCCATGCTCTAACCACTGAGCTACAGGAAAGCTATTTTTTACCTGTTTGTTTTTTTTAAACCCTTGCTGTCTGTGCACTCACCCTGCTGTGCTCCGTATGACTGGCTTACTGCGAGAATCTTGTCCCGTCTGATTTTATCTGCTTCTGAGCTTGTCTCCATATGTTCCTTCGTGTTAAGATTCAAAAAATCCCAGATTGAACAGCTTTGTCAGGCGCAATTGGATTTTGCCAGAAAAACAACTGGGGAAAAAAAAACAACATCATCCAATGCCACTGTTCTCTCATTCCATCCTCAAATCTCCCTTGCAACAAACGCACTCACAGAGAGAGAGAGAGAGATTAGGGCTTTGTCACAATGAAAATGATTTACTAAGGCTAACCTAAATACAGATGTCTCAGACAGAAGCACGTTGGATTTCCTCTGGGACAATCTGTGCATTTGCACGTCTCAACTTCAGACCCCCCAACTCGATGAGAGGCCCAAAATATTTGCCTTGGTCACTCCACAAGGCGTTTGTGCACTTAAAGGGATAGCTCACCCAAAAATGAAAATTTGATGTTTATCTGCTTACCCCCAGCGCATCCAAGATGTAGGTGACTTTGTTTCTTCAGTAGAAAACAAATTATGATTTTTAACTCCAACCGCTGCCGTCTGTCAGTCAAATAATGCGAGTGAATGGGAACTCGAACAATAAGAGTCGAAAAAACTTGCATAGACAAATCTAAATTAAACCCTGATCGCGCTCTGACAACGGAAGTAATGTCTAGCACTCGTTGAAGTATAAGCGCGAGACATTACTGCCGTTGTCAGAGCGCGATCAGACCTCACTAAGCGAATGCTGAACGCAGTTGGACATAGCGGTGTATTAGAGGTAAAAAATGATATAAATACTGTTCGGTTTCTAACACAAACCGATCGTTTCATGTCTTAGGACATCAATGTGTCGTCACGAGCCGCAGGGTTTAATTTAGATTTGTCTATGCAAGTTTTTTCGACTCTTATTGTTCGAGTTCCCATTCACTCGCATTATTTGACTGACAGATGGCAGCGGTTGGAGTTAAAAATCATAATTTGTTTTCTACTGAAGAAACAAAGTCACCTACATCTTGGATGCGCTGGGGGTAAGCAGATAAACATCAAATTTTCATTTTTGGGTGAACTATCCCTTTAACATGATGTGCTGAATTTGGTTTGAGATTCCTTACCCCTCTTCTCAATGCACTTTATGTCCTCTCAACTATACTATATTTAAAATATACTTTGTTTGTATAATACATATAGAGATCATTTAGTAGGCAGGATATATTCTGTTATTTACATTTACATTCATGCATTTGACAGATGCTTTTATCCAAAGTAACATACATTGCATTTATGGACTAGATTTGATCAGTTCATGTATTCCCTGGCAATCACACCCATGATCATTGCATTGTTAGCACCATGCTCTACTAAACTAGAGGAATGCTAATTTAATTATTTTTCTATATATANAGGAATGCTAATTTAAGTATGTTTCTATATATATATATATATATATATATATATAAGTACAATTCATATTCAATAGCAAAATAAAGTGTCTGAAGTCGCTGTGCAGCATGTCAACTGAAGGCATGCTGCATTTGGTTACTTGGCATGTAGACAGCTTTGTTGATTGTAATTTGTAGCGCATTATTGTAATTTTAACACATTATAATTTGGCGCTTGCGTCCTGTGTAGTGTGCGTGTCCAAAGTGTTCAGAGTAATTTTGTATGAAAATTCTGTTCAAGTTATATGTTTCAACACACACAAACACAGTTGTAGATGCCAGATGGATGAAGTCGCAGCTGTGTGAGACTGCTCACCTACACACCAGCCATTAAACAAGACCTCTAAGTGTGTGTGTGCATGTGTGAGTGAGAGGGAGTCATTGCACCAGGGGTCACTATCTTAAAGGTGTTTGCCATTAGTCACAGCAGCCGTTTTTAAACCTGGCCACAAAACCACTTTTCACAACTGCGGCCACAGTTCACACTGGCCTAATATTCCATAACCATCTAAATTAACCTGCGTAACCCACCAAAACCACACACACAGAAGCTGAGGGACAGTGACTATGACTTTGTTGGAAATGTGAGAATGGAGAGAGAGGAAGAGAGAGATAAGAAAAGAAAAGGAGGGGAGTAATAGAAAGGTATGAGCTGCGAGCAGCATACTGAAGAGGTATAAAGTGGGTCAATGGAGGAGGTCAGCCATCATATGTAGAGGCAGATGTTGGACCATATTGCACCGGATTACTGCAGCACACAGGAGAACGAGAGAGAGAAAGCGAGAGGGAGACTGTATTTAATGCCTTATATCAGCCATAAAAAATAGTACATGTATTTCCATTTGTTGTTCAAACCCCCAGTGATTTATTTTTTTGATGCCACTTGGAGGACTGCATGTGTACGCACGATAAGCAGACTGAATTCCTTTCAGATAGTGATCTGGTGGCATTGTCCGAGGACGATGAGGTCAGTGACACTGTTTAATAGATAGCATGGCTGGATTGATCCTGTCCAGCTTGCCCTATCTGCTCCAAAACATAATAAGCTTACATAACATTCCCAGTGTATCACACAATGAGAATGTTATTTTGACTCAAAGATTCCCACAAGCAGACCTAAAACCTGGACCGAGTACTGAGTCTCTTCCTTGACAATCCGAAAAAAAATAATTAAGCAGAAAAGAGAAAAATTATCCCACCACACAATAGATTTTCATTTGGCTTTTGTAGTTTTTGTAAACACTAGCTTTAGCTCTAATTGACACTTAGAGGGAGATTTCTTGGCAGCGGCTTCAGTCAGACGCAACTCATGTCAAAGTTCATCCTGCCTGGCGCACTATTCAAAATGGCACAGAACTCGACAGCCAGTGTTTTGTTTATCGCAAAAAATAACAAGAATATGAAGAATTGATGACAATGGAAAAAGCAAGAGACGCACAATAGCCAGCGGTGACCAAAATGACAATAGCTTAGAGGATCACTCTGAACTGCTTCCATTTTGACAACAAAGCAAGATGGGAAAAGAAGCTCATAATCTGAGTAAAGCAGGGGATTACTGGAGAGCAAGAGATGTCTGCTCAGCCACATAAAGACGCACAGATCCACTCCACTGGATAGCGCTGACAGCAGCCCATCTTCCTGTGCTCAGGGAGGGGATGGGAGCTTAGTGAGAATGGGGTGGTGGCTTTGTTAAAACATGTGTCACCAACACTAATACTCTCCAATGAGCCTTACGAGTTAAAGCACAAATGCCAATCTATCTCCTTCCGTCATCCTGCATATAGACACGTAAAAACACACACACACACACTACTTAATGGAGTCACATTTGACCCACTATATCAGACAGGCCATGCATTACGGACTGACATTGTGATCTTTCTTATGTGTTGACGGTGTGTTTTTTTCTTACCTTTGTTGCCTTAAACACACACACAGAGACTTCTGGTTAGAGAATTAAAGCTGTCCTAAGACTCCTCTGTGGGGATTAGCAAAGAGAGAGAGTGAGAGAAGCAAGGGGAGAAGCTTTAAGAGTTCAAAAGGACGCAGCTTGACTGAAGGAGTCAAGAGTCCTATCAAATCCCTCACAGATACATCCTCCCCCATTCAGCACCTCTGTGTGTGTTTTTGTGTAAGGCTGACATTTAAATTCCTCTGTTACATCCCCACTTTTGAGATCAGCCACCCCTTCATCCCCCATTCTCGCTGCGTGTGCATACGTGAGCCCGTGGGCACTCGAAGGGCATTGTGCTGTCACTTCCTGTTTGCTCACGTTGACGGCGGGGTGGCAGCGCTTTGAGCGTGTTCACTGGCAGCCCCTGTTGGAAGTGCAGTGGATGTGTGTTTCGGTCTAGCGGTTGTGACTGACAAGAGCTGGCCCTGTAATAGAACTCAATTCAGAAAGAAAATAAAGCAGTCTGATGCAGTGGACCGGACACGGAGCATCTCGCCCTCTCACGCACACACACACGCAGACAGGGCAAGCTCCGACAGGGGCCGTATGTCACGCTCAGGCACACACACAACCAGGGGCCATGGTGGGAGTAATTGAACAGAAATGACCAACAAGAGCTTTATTTCATGTCCTGCTCCCCTGTGTGGACTACAGCTCATGCACTGAGGTCACCTACTGATCAAAAAAAAAAAAAGAAGAGAAATGTGTGTGCGCATTGAAGTGCTGTATGTCTATGCACAAACTAACTGAGGAATAAAAATAGAAGAATCGCCCTGTCAGTGTCCATTTTAAAGATAATGACAGAGTGAATGTACATTATCCCGCTCATTATTTACCACATAAAGTATAGATTTGAGCTGAAATTATTTTATGTTAGAAGAAAGAGTGATACAAGAGCTACATTAAATGAATTTCATAGGACAACAGTCGATTATACAGTTTATCTGTGGAAAACCGATCAGAATCAAATATTCCAAGTAGCAGTGTATTAGTTTTTTTATTAGGGATGCACAATATATCAGTGATCATGTTATCAGCCGTAAGTAGTGCCATAATTGTAAGTAGGTAATATTAAATATCACTTCTTTTTTTTTTTTTACAATTCAAACAGCATATTCTTTCTAAAATGTGTTATTTGACTTACTGTAGACATTTTTTGTTTGTTTGTTTTAAAACAAAATTGTGTAGATTTAATATCGGCTATCATATCGATTGGCCATAGCATAAACATAATTCAATATATATGAGAGTTGTTTTTTTTTTATATCAGTTCACCTATACTTTCAGGCATACAGTTAATATAGCAGTGTCCCTTTTTTAAAGAAAAAAATCTGTACTTATTAACTTTATTAGCTCTCTGCGGTGCAAATTTAGGCAGATAAAAGCCAGTGTGAGTGGATAGAGATGTTCTGAACAGAGATATGTCTCTCAGCATGATGGTGTGTTAATCTCTGTGTTCTCATCTGATAGAAATATTTAATTCTAGCAGATACAGCCGACAGAAGATTGTGGAGAATGTGCTGTCGAGGTTGAGAGAGAGAGATAGAACTGCCATGGACATTTGCATAAACCAGTCTTTGTTTCCTGCTGGTGGCTGGCAGCCAGAGACGAACAGAAGGACGGAAGTTTTACTCACAAACAGCCATTCGCTTCCAAACCTTAAAGAGAAAAATACAATTTAAAAAACAGCCCGTCTCTGCTGCTACTGTAAACACAGATTTGGTTCCTCATCTTTTCCCACAAATACAATAAAAAGCTCCCTCTCTCAATTCATTCTTTGCTTTCCTCAAAGTCCTCAAAATTGCACATGAAAGCTGCACAAATGCACTTATTGCAGAAATTGCACAGACAGCTCCGGGAATCTGTTTTACGTGACAACTAGCCTGTTACCGTAGAAACATTTGCTCTGGTCCACAAATACACCGTGTTTAAGAGTACATCCCTGAGCTGCGTGTTTCACAGTTGGGATATGTTATTGTTTGTGGTTGACTGATACAGATTTGTTCAATTGGTTATGCAAATAATATCTAGAGACCTGATAGCCAATTTAATATGGATATATACATAGAGATACACATAACCCTTGTTTAATTAAATTCAATTATTTGTAGTATTTTATTTTACAGTATTTAATAAGTATTAAAAATAAATACAATATAATTATGAAACTTAAACTTCAATACTTGTATTTAAATACTTAAATTTACTGCTAATATAAGCTTGTTATATATTTATTTTATTATATTTGATTTAAAAAATGTAGACATTTTTGTCTAACGAAGCTGAAATATTTTTGTACTGATGAAACTATTGGCCAAGTGTTCATGGTTACTTTAATCACAAAAGATCAGCCATTATATTGATCTGTCATTTAGTACATTTGAAAAGGAGCAAAATCTTTATTTATTCTGTCAAATGGCTGTATGCTACATTTCATTGAATCATGCTGGCAGATATGTTTTCGAGTTTTAAGAGTGTTTTCTCATGGGTCCTTCTGTCCTGGTGTGTGTTCTTAAACAAGAGTAAAAGAATCAATAGGGGGTCCAGCATTTGTTTCCACTCCCGGTGGCAGAGAAATTCACAACTTCTCTCTTTACATAAACACATCTACCAGTTTTTCACCTTGAGAGGCCCTTTTTCAGTCTTTTCTTTCCTTAGTGAATTTGACCCTTATGGTGAGTGCGTTTTTTTCCCAGGATGCACCTTGGCGGGGACATGTCTCACTCAGGCGTCTGCTAGCTGTTAGCGTAGCCCCTTGAGGCCGGATGGTGGAACATAAAGTGACAGCTCTGTCCCCTCACACATAAACAACCATCAGCCCTCTCCACTAATGGCCAAACCAGCTTTTTAGCCTGTTTTTTTTTTGTTTTTTTGTGCGTTCTGTGTATTCATTTATTCATGGACCTTTCTCTCTTCTTCATCCACTCTTCTGTCCCTTCTGTCTCTCCTCTCTCTCTTTCTCTTTCTATCTCTCTCTGTCTCTGAGCAGCAGTTGTATGCAGCTCAGTTAGCTGCCATGCAGGTGTCTCCGGGGGCCAAACACAGCACAGTGCCTCAGGCCAACCTGGCAACCGGAACACTCTCGCCCACCAGCGGCCAGAGCGAGAAAAACAGAAGCACCCCACCACCAAAGCCCAAGGTATGTGTTTGTGGATGCGTATTAGGCTGGAACACCTGTGTACATTTACCATCCAGAGCTAATAGTCTTTGTATGTACTGGTTTTGATGTTCTTTTGGTTGAATACCCATAACTCTAGCAAGTTGGCACCATGCCTTCAATTCTCCATGCCCCACTTCATTGTTGCATTTCAAGTGCTTTGTATGCCAGCTTCTGAAGGTCCTTGGTCCTTGAACCCGAAGTCTAGCTACCACCACCGCTTTGTGCCTTTTCCGATAGCGTATAAGGCTCGGAGCAGGTATCTTTCCCTTTGGCCAGTCTGGCAGCAGGAGGCCAGAGCTATCTGAGCGGAATAAAGCTCCATGAATATCAGGCAGGGCAGAAATAAAGCAGCCTGTCTGGCCTCTCATCCCTCCTGCTGGGCTGGTCATTCTAGACGCCCGGACACCCCTGCAAGCCCATTCTGTCCCGCTCAGCAATACAATAGCTGGACTGTGGGGCGGCCAGGGCTGGGTAAACATGTGTGAAGGCCTGTTGCCCGCTCTCACTCCGGCCTTGAGCCACGGCTGAGACCGATGCCTGTTTGGAGAGGGAAGAGAACAGACCTGGAGCTCCACCACATGCCTGTTGCATAAGAGGAAGGGCTCAGGATTCGTTTCCCTCCGTCAATCTCAGCGGTCGCCATCGACTGGATCTGGCCTCCTGCAGCTCATTGTGTCAAAGGCTAATGAAGGCCGTTTTCCTTAAACATTTGGTCCTTTGTTGTCACATGACCAAGTACATGGAGATAAAGGAGGAGGATAGGGATAATACAGATAATTGGCAGTGCTGCCTGCACCTGCTAGGCCTCCGCAGCCACTGAGCCATGAGAAAATGACCTTTTCCTTAAATATATCTTTCTCTCTCATATTCCTTGAATCTTTCCTAAGAATCTTAAAGTGGATTCAGAGCCCTCCCATTCTCCTTCTCTACCTCCTCTTTCACTCAATCATAGCTCTCTTGTTTGTTCTCTCCACATCTGCAAGCTTTTGCCATCATGAAGGGGAAGGCATGTATATTTCAAGGTTGCTGCCCTGGGGTAGTTGCCACTCTTCCTCTCATTTTGAGGTGTGTGCCGTGTGTCAGACAGCTGGTTGGACTGAGGCGTACAGAGCTTAAGTGCTTTACCCTGGGGGAAGCCTCACAACTCGGGTGCATCACGGACTCACTATATCACGGTTTTCACTCTGTGACCTTCTCAGATTCACACCCTTATTCCTTCACTCAAGCTCAGTTCTGCCACAGTTGGCTTTGGGATTCCTCTTGAAGGTGCTGCCCATGTGTTGGCCACAGTTGGACACTTCTATCTTGTGGGACTGTCTCTGGTTTCTTTACAGTCTCTGAAGTAGACTGTATGTGTCAGCAGTATATGTGAAGAATGTATATATTCATGCAAAATTCAAAAGAGATCACAAAACTATTTGGTGGACAGTGAGTAGATATGGCTTGTGCAAGTGATATTTTGTATATATGTATACAGCCAGTGTACAGTAATTAACGATAAATAACTGATTAAAACTATTGTTTTAATTTAGTAAATCACTAATTATTGTTCTAAGTCAATGATAAAAACTGTTCATTTTCTCTTGTCTACACTGGAAAGCTGGACACACACTTGTCTTGGTATATATATATAAAATTGTAAGTGACTGTCATTTTATATGAGATTTAAGCTTATTCCTTATTATAACATTTATGACGGGTCTTAAAGCTAGCTTTCCTCCTCTCACACAGCTTTGCCAGTCTTCATTAGTTCTCCTCTCACCGGCTTCATTCTCTTTGGCTAACATCCCACCCAAGGATTTGCTTCTCAAAGAACAATCCACCATCGGGGCGGGAGGCAGGCATTATCTGTCATAAATATTCAGTTTTCCTCTTCAATGCAAGCGTCACTACACATCCTGACACAATATGGGTCATGATACAGTATTCTCCTCAATCACGTCTTAGTGTTCTCATTGAGTAGGGTCTTTTGTCTGTCTCCCTTATGATGGAGTCCACATCCCACTGGTTCCTCTTCCATTGAGAACAGCGCTAATGAGGACAATCCTGTTATGGCCCAGCACAGCACAGGCGGTGAGGGAAAGGTCTTAATCAAGCTCTCCAGACCTCAGAAGCTCTGTTCCAAAACGTAGCATGCTGACTCGCTGCCTACTGCCTTTGAAACAGAGCGAATTTCTGCTCGCACTACTGCGGAAGCAAGACAAGGAGAAACACTGTGGCTCTGTGAGATGTAGTCGTCCTCTATGGCCGCTGCAAATGCCTTTTGTGATTCTGGCCATTCATGACAGACGGGAAGGCTCTAGAAACAGGTGTCAGTACAGATGCTGCACTCCTCATGTTAGCTCATACGAGATCCCACTGCAGTTGGAGCACAATAGTGACCTAAGAGACCCTCTGCCAGGCGAGGATGATTGACAGCTATGGTTTGGACGAGGGCTGGGGAGATCATTTGATCCTGGCGGTGTGCCAGAGTGCCCACAAGCTTCTGATGTAGTTCTGGTATTGAGCTATGAAGCTGTTAAGAACATGAAGGTCTTGATGGCAAGTTTAGGCATTCATTGCAGTGTTCTGATGCTGTGTATGGGGCAGCATCTGTCATTCTGAGATCTAATTACCCCTTATGGTGCCTTCTCTGATGAGATTATGTCAGCATGGTTGATATCTTGGTAGCAGTCATTTGCACCGTATGGATAGACGTCCACCATCACAAAAGAGTCAGGGTTATCTGATTATTATCTAATTGGGTCTAAATGACATCTGTGAACATATCTGAAGCTGTAACGTGTGTCAAATAATCATTTGTGTTTATATTTATGGAATACTTGGCCATTCTGTGTTTGCGTGTATGCTTGTATGTGTTTTTTTCTTCTCAATGCGCAACATGTTTGGTAAATGTGTGTGAATCTTCTCACCTAAGCATGTTTCTTTACATGGTATGCTCGCTTTGTCCCTGTTCTCTTGTCTGATTGAGCATGGGTGTGCTGCATGTTGATTACGCCATGGCAGTGCGCAACATCAATCCAGTATCGGCAAGTTTTTCAACTGGCCTGCGCAACCACATTTACTTTTATCCTTTCCTTGTGGCCTGGCCGCATTTGCTGAAAACTTCCTTTTTCGGCGTGCAGTCAGCTGATTTGACCCCCTGCTGGGAGTTTTGATTTGGTCCCAAGTCTCTGAGGAGAAAAATCACACCGGGCCAAACGTGTTGCTGTTTTGCAGGACGAGGGCGCTCAGCCCTTGAATCTGTCGTCCAAGCCTAAGGCATCCGAGAGCAAGTCACCCACCTCCCCCGCTTCCCCACAGGTCCCTGCCCTGAAGCTGGGCCCCGGGTCCCTGAAGCACAGCGCCCCCTCCAGCATCGGAGGACCGCCGTCCAGACTCAGCTCCATAGGTACCCGCACCTCCACAGTTCATTGCAATTCAAAAAACACATAAATCGCAGCATAACCTGCTTAATGTTATTACATATTGCCCTGAACATATCTCTCAAGAGCATTTCCTACTCCCAGGATATGTTTTTCTGCTGGCACAGACTCTTGTATGAGACGGTAATTGATGTTACATTTTTAGGTTTGTAGAATTTAATTTTGCCTGAAGGGCACATTGTCAAACATTTATTAGTCTAAATGGTGGGGGAGAGCTTGTTAAGCAGCTGTGTTTGGAAGCGAAAGAGAGGGAGACAGCGGATGGGAAGGTTTAGCGGCGTTTATTTCTGTTGTTTAGAGGTGCTGAATAGAGCAACACAAGCCTTCCTGACAGGCGCTGAGATTAGACAAGCCTCTTATACAACTCTGTTACCACCCACAGCACAAACAACATACATTAATAACACAATAAAGCAATATTCTCCCCTCCCCATGCCTCCCCTCCTCACAACAGTTAGCCATTTCAGACTACTTCCCTGTAATCGCTGTGTTTTTCAACAAATCCTGGGATTTAATAGCAGATTAGTGGATTTGCCGCCCAGATGTTTTTTGTTCTGAAAAATGGATTAGGAAGTAAAGTTTTCACTGGAATCCTTTGGAACATGTCGCAGCGAGAGGTTCTTTTAGATCATTAAGTTTGAGAGTGCCGTATGTCCCTTGATTATTCCATCTGGTGCACACCTTTAAAGGCTCAGGAAGTATTGTAATGTCAAAGACATATTCAGAGCCCCACTTAACATGCTGTTTCTAGGTGTATGTGTGTTTACCTGGATGAGTATTTATATTTAAACTTGACAGATCTTTGTACACCCCTTTTTGTGCAATTCCCTCATCTTTCCATCATCCATGTTCTCCACCTCACTCATCTTTTTGACCTTGCTAAGTGACATCTGTCCTGAGACTTTTCCAGCATGCCCGACCCCATGTGTCCCTTTCTTTTTGTGTCACTGTCACCACGGAAACACAACAGAGGCTGTCAAGTGCTGTGTCCTCTAAGGCCATCACTCTCCCTTGCTTTTTCTCAGAGGCCGAAAAGAAAGTTTTACTCTCAAGATCACTGTAACATGAAGTGTGAGGTCCTGTTTATGTTTTGAGTTATTAAGCTGATATACATCTCTATTTAAACAAGTCATTTTAAATGTAAGAAAATCTCATATCCATCTCTCTCTAGTGGGGTCGGTGCTCTTAATTAACACCTCAGACATTTTCTGACCCCCAATTAAATTGACTGTCAGGAAGTGTGCTGGCTCCCACTCACCCTTTGACCTGTGGCCATTTTAGCAGATTCCCGAGATATGACTTTTAAAAGAGTTCTCCATCATTTCAAATGAAAGCATTTAATCCATCCTATCCAGCATTAGCGACTGGATTAGGCCAGATAAAGACTCATAATCTAGCACAGGTCTTTGTTAGATCTATCCTGGTGAGATAATGCTCCACCACACACACACACACATGCACTAGCCAACAGATGCAGCTAACGGCTTGGGCGGTTAAGCTGCTGAGAATAATACAAATAATAGCCATGAAAAGATGGTTGGAAACATCTTTGATATGCTCGGAGGCAGATGTTGCGGAATGGGCCAAATTAGACTGCTTATGGCTTTAATATAAGTAATCTCCGCTGGGGGTTTTTTTTCCCACTTTTAAGATTTCCATGAGCTTTGGTCTGAATAAAAGCCCACAGAATGGTAGACAGAGAGAGATATGAGACGAATAGCACTTTTTAGCAAATCTCTGAATGTATAAATGCAGATTTGTGAGATTTTCATCAGACTTCAGCATCTGTTTTCAACTGGATTTCTTATCCCCCATTTTGGTGTGAGAGAGTGTTGCTCTGTTCCAAAATCTAGTGAGCTGCCTTACGGAGGTAGCTTTTTAAGGCAAAGGCTATCCCAACAGGGTTAGTTCACCCAAAATTTTCGGAACACGAATTAAGATATTTTGATGAAATCCAAGAGGTTTTATTTATAATTTATTGAAAGCAACAAAATTACCACATTCAAGGTCCAGAAAAGTAGTAAAAACATCATTAAAATAGTCAACGTGACTACAGTGGTTCAACCTTAATATTATGAAGCGACGAGAATACTTTTTGTGCTCAAAAACAAAAAATAACGACTTTATTCAACAAATTCGCCTCTCCCCTGTCATTCTGCTAAGCTATTTATGTTGCAGAGCTTCAGTGTTTAACGTCCGAACGACGGCTCAGTATCGGCCAATACTGAGCCGTCGTTCGGACGTAAACAGGAACGACATGAGGGTAAGTAATTAATGACAGAAATTTCATTTTTGGGTGAACTAACCCACAAACCCAATACAGCAGACAAAAATATAGAAATGTTGATAAGTAAACTTTTATTCAATGCTATAAAGTATCAATGAAAGACTTAATTTTCCCCAGAATTTGTCTGCTATAAAGAACATTGTTGCTGCCTATGTAGGCAATAGACAGCGAGGCAGCTCGCTAGGTTATGGAACAGCTTGTGTCTGAGTGTGTGCGTCAGCGACAGGGTTCTGATGACAGTTTCTGCTGTAAATAAGAATAGAGATTTTTTTTTCAGTTTCACATGATCATGTTATGTATACAGACGTTAGGCAACCACAGATCTCCAACCGGCTTTCATTATTTTAGTACTTCATGTTTAAAGTAGCTGACAGACCATAATGCTAGCTGATTGAATTAAATGTTAATATGCCTGAGAAGTCAATATTTATCTTCCACACTTCTTTTTTCTCTTTGAGTGAATGTTAAGAGCTTGTTGTGCCATAGGCAGACTGAGTCATAGAGGTGACAGTCAAATGGTCAGTGTGTGTATGGTAATGTTAACACAAATGCTGATAGGTGACCTCACAGCACGCTCAGTGCTAATGTGTGATGCCCGGAGTGCCAGCAGTGTTTTAGTGTTGGGTGACTTCACTTTAAGTCCATAAATTGTATCAGAAATGTCAGTGGCAAGTACCAAATTGATATTATAATGAAATAATTATGCCCATCAATATGCAAACTTATTAACGTGAGCATGGCGTGAAAATTGATGATTTGGTAAATGCATTTGAAAATAACCGCTTTATATCAAGACACGTTTATGCTTTATCTGTCTGTTGTCTTACAGTCATCCGTCTCACTCACATCTGTCATTCTTTCAGACCTGTTGTCATCTATCACCTCCGGCGGCTACCTGAACGACCATGAGGCCGTGACCAAAGCTTTCCAGGAGGCCAGACAGATGAAAGAGCAGCTAAAGAGAGAGCAGCAGGTACTGGACGCCAAAGTAGCGGCAGTCAACAGCCTGAGCCTCAACAATGGACGCTCAGAAAAGGTTTGTTTTACTCTCGTCTTGCATTTACACATTCACTCAGTCAAGTCTGCAGACCCCATCTTGCTCATCACCAATGAACAGTGCAAATGAAGTTTAAAAAGATAAAAATACACAAACAGAAGCTTTAATTACAACAGAACGTGTTTATCTCTGAACAAAGTGATTTCCCAAAGCTGTTCTTGTGAAGAGGGGGAGTAGAGGTGACTAAGATCTGAAAGCTCTTTTGTTGTACACGATGGCTATGTCTGGGAGGCAGGCTGAGGGCAGGCAGGGCCCAGTGAACAGGACGCTAATTTTAATGGCGTAGCTGATGCTAATGTGAAGTGACTGGAGTGACTCCTCGGCTACACGGCTAAATTGGGCTTGTTTGCTAAACACACTGGAGTCAGCTGGTCCATGAGCCACAGCAAAGGAAACGCCTTCAACCGCAGATAATAAAACACACTCGCTTTCCGCGGAATTTGCATACAAATGCTTCAAAAAGCAGAGTATGTCAGTAAACAAGCATTAAATTATGGACACTTTTGCCTCGTCCACCGCTAATGGCGTGATTGTGCACATCAGCAGAGGAAGACGCTTGTATATACACAGGTGTCCTTGCTTCCTGATTTTCTCCGCCACACAGAGATTTGGTTTATTTCATAAACCTCTGTGTGTAAACTCATATCAACATCACCAAATACACAGTAGGTAAATGCTTAACAAAAGCATGTATTTGGATGCGTTGATCTCATCTCTAGTTTAGCACCCGCACGCTCACACTTTGCGAGGGGGGGCGGGTTTCTTCACTTGGTCAGGCTTAGTGGCTGTGCTGATTGTTACTAGGTCAATGAAGGTGCATTAGGAATAATCCACATCTCCCAAGCACTCTATCCTTATTATGATTTACCACAGATCAGCTGCACTTTTCCCTGACCACAGCTTTACATCCTCACACACACACACAACTGCCATCCACGCTGCACTTTTGCACGTTTAGAGTACAGAGAGGTTATTTTTGATTAAGGCCACACATTCAAATGCTGAGAAAAACAGCAGATTGGTTGCGGTCAATGAGAGGGCAGCACATGAGAAAGAGTGTTATCAATGATCTCTGTTTTAGAGAAAAGTAGATGTTGGAGTTCATCTGAGTGATGCTGTTGCAAGCAAAGTTTTCTCTCCTGTATCTGATGCATTTCAGATTGAAAAGGAGCTTTCTTAAAAAAATAGACTTAATGCCCTTAAAAGCATTAGTTATGTAACAGCTATGGTCCATGATTTGCTACTTAATAGTCTTTGTAGGGGTGTTTGGGGAGGGGTATAACTATTTTAATAGAGCATCTGATTAGACAAAAATCTCTAGTGCAGTACGAGTCATCAATTTTTTTTGTCCATTTTCTTAGAATGTCATTTTCAAATGTGTGTTTTTGTCAACGTTTAGAAGTACAGTAGCATATAGTTGGCTTCAAAGATAACGGACATGGACTAAAAGCCTCAAAACATAATCTTTGAGTCTTTAAACTGGATTGCGGTGGATTGTGCTGAAATGCCACATGGTAAAGTGGCACAGTTGTTCTCTCACTATTTTTTTTTCTGTTACTCAACTTTTACCTCGTACGTGACTGAGGTCCACATCAGCCAGCCCATCTGATGTTTGTTTTCCTCTTCAGTCCATTATCTCCTGATTTTAGACAATTACTGTCCCTCTATGTATTAACCTCAACTCTCTGAGAGAGAGTACGCTGCGCTCTTTGAACATATTCCCCAGGAACACATGGTGCGGTCAAACCCTGCCTTGTTCCAAAACCCGTTTGTGTCACACTAAGATAAATGGATTGTGGGAGATGAGCAAGGTCAATCATCCATGAGATGCAAAGCGTGGATCCAAATAAGGTTAAGGCCTAGTTAGCCTCTGCTGGTACATGTAAGTACTCCAGCTTAAAAGCATTTTTATCTAAAATTAGCTATATATTCTGACAAAATATAATTTGTGCTAGCAAATATATGTATACAAGGCTAATATTTAATTATAGTGTAGTAGATTTTTTTACTAATTTATTAAAATAGTAAATATACCTGCAGTTGAGATGAACTGGAGTGTTAACGGATAGCTTTCACCAATATTACAGACCTTCTTGTGTATAAAGCCGAAGTTTTTGTGTTGTCACATTATCAAACCTGATCATCTCTCTGTCTCTCTCTTTGTCTCTCTGGGGAGAGATTCTCTCTCCATTACACATTCATTTAAACCCCACTCACTAACTCAGTCTGAACAATTAAATCTCGATGGCTGCAAAATGGTGTAATGCATTTCATTACAGAGACGCAGAAGGCCCAGGTCACTCTCTAATGGTGAGGACTCTGTCTGCGAGTGTGTTTTAAATGTAGCGTGGATTCAGGATGGAGTCTAATTGACTAATTAAGCCCCAGATGCAGCTCTGGGGGGGTGTGCATGTTTAGAGAGAGCAGGGGGTGTTGTGTTGAAATATGCAGCCCAGCTACATTAGCCATGTAAATGCATAGTAAATCTCTTTTTATTGGGTGTAATAAATACCCAGGAGGCTGTGCGGTCCAGCCCCGCTCTCATCTCTAGAGCGATCGCGCTCTCTAATGCATTGACCTCGGGGCTAAGCGAGAGAGACAGAGATCGAGTGAGTAAGAGAGGGAAAAGAACAAGTGTAAATAGATTGCAGGTGGCATCCTGGCTACTCGTATTTGATGGATAAACATTAACTCTCATTTTCTTTCTTTTTTTTCCTTCTGATTCTCTTTCCATGCACTTGATTCATCAGTTCATTGGTGTTTATGCAAATTAATCTGATTTGTCGATTATGAATCTAAATGGATTGGTTGTATATTGTGTGTGTACAGGATAAAGCTGCTCTTGAGAGCCTAAGCCAACAGTTAAAACAACAGTCTGAAGAGAGCAAGTTCACTCACGCAATGATGGACTTTGGCATCAGTGGAGATTCAGATGGTAAGACACTTTTTTCCGCCCATCATAAATTACTCTCTCAATTGATTTTGTGTTATTAAAAAGTTTGGTTTAAAGTTGGCATGAAAGGGAAATTTAAATGTCTTTTTTGAATGCTTTTTATTGATCTTATTCTGTACAATTCAAGACCAAGACCCCGTCCTAATTTTTTTTCTTTTGGATTTACTTGGATATTTGTCATACAGAAGACACTGCGACTTTAAAGACACGTTAAAGTTAACGTGAAATAAAAAATAACCCTATTTACTTCCCTATAATATACTTCGGTCTTTATTGTAATCTTGGTGGCTGACGCTACCTGTTTTTTTTGTTGTTTTTTTAGATTTTGTCTGCAAATTTGCTTTTGTTTTTTTATTCAATTGATCACAGCCAACCATATATTTATGTCTTATTTTATGTGTACGGTACATATAAGCATGTTTGTCCCCCCGCTTTCCTTCTCCAGGAAGCCCGAGTGTGTCGGACTCACGGATCTTCAGAGAGGCTCGAGGGCGTGGCAGCAGCGAACCGCACATCAAGCGGCCCATGAACGCCTTTATGGTCTGGGCTAAAGACGAGAGAAGGAAGATCCTTCAGGCCTTCCCTGACATGCATAACTCAAACATCAGCAAGATTCTCGGTGAGATAGAGACAGCACCAGTAAATCTCTCCAACCACTTATCTAACCACTTCAGGTTTACTAGCAACGTCTCCATTTCCAGCTGTGCAATTTTTGACTTTTGATAGAGATTTATTTTCCATCCAACTTTGATTCACCACACACTGTATTCCCTAATAGGCTGAGATTTGTGGGTACATTAAATGTGGGTGGGGTTTAAAGGCTGGCTCCTTTGGGAAGAAATATGCAGTCATCGGCAGAGAATCCCCTCTGTTCTTCCTCCTCAACACACACACACACACACACACAGCCCTCTCCCACACTGCATTGTGTAACCACCGCCTAATGAATCGCTCTAGAGGGCCGACTCCAACAATGATGATATAATTCATTATGCATTAAACCAGCTCTCCAGTCTGTCTGACATTTTCTCCAGACCTCTGGGATTGTGTTTGACATTTTAAAGAGCTCCTAAGCGTTTTATAACGCCGGAAAATCTGGTTTTAATAAGGCCCCGCTCTCTCAATTGTTAACAGAAGGAGTTTCCCCTTTCCAGCACTGGGTGCATGTCAGGGCCAGTGGTGACAGCTTTTCCCCATTAAACATACAGTAGGACTGTGTAAATTCAACACAGACTCACATACACACACGTATAACACTCTGAACACACATTTGCTGCAGTTTTTGGGACAGTGGCATGTGTACCAGTGTGTAAACGTGTGTGTGTATATATACGTGTTCACACGTCTCTATTAATAAGAAAAAAGAGACAGGCCACAGGTACGCCTGTTGAGCTCTGATAATTAGATGGAGTTGTGTTAGTGGCCCACTTAACCCGCTGTCACCTGGAATAATGTCGCACGTCACTAGTGTGTGTGTGCGTGTGTGTTTTGGAGGGCAAAGAGCACACTCTATTCTTCTCTGTTTGACATCAGCTCCCCTCAAAGGTACTCATTAGACCAAACAAAAACCCTCTCTTACTGCAAAGTGCCAGTTTTTAAGGCTAACGATAGGCACTTAAAAACCATTCTGAAGTGTGAGTGTATTAGAGATGTGCAAAATTACATATTTTCAAAATCGAATAGTCACTGGGTTGCCTGAATGATCAGTCAACTACTCTGTCTTAAAGAAGCCCTGTATAATTAGGCTGTTTTGAGTTCACCTGACCCTGCTCTATCACATTTTTTTAGGGGACATTTGCATTGGGAAGCTCAAAAATACAACAGCCAAAACACGACCCTCTAAATGTTTATGGCTGTAGCAGCTATCCCTGCCATTCTGTCTGAATCATAAGTGTGCGTGCATGTGAGGTTCTCTAAACACCTTGTTGTTTCTGCAGGTTCTCGTTGGAAGGCCATGACCAACCTGGAAAAGCAGCCATACTATGAAGAACAGGCCCGTCTTAGTAAGCAGCACCTAGAGAAATACCCAGACTACAAATACAAACCACGGCCCAAACGCACCTGCCTGGTGGATGGAAAGAAACTGCGCATTGGTGAATATAAGGCTATCATGCGCAACCGCAGACAGGAGATGCGCCAGTACTTCACCGTAGGGTTCGTAGTTTCATTAAATAACTTTTACTAATGTAATTTTTTAAAGTCAACATGAAATCAAATTTAACCCTAATCAATTTTGTAACACACGATTAATGTAAACGATTAATTTGCTCCGCCTATGAAACGACTTTCCTTTTAGTTGACATCATCAAACCCTATAATTTTTCAACCCCTCCCTTTTTTACTATTGAATCAATTGCCAATAGATTAAATAAGGTCCTGCCTCACATTTTTTCTTGTTAAATAGCTTCATATAGTTTCATATAGTAACACGTCAGTGGAAGTAAACTGGGTCATCTTTACTAAATTTTGCTAGCATGTATACAACAATCTGACTAATGTTTTCACCCAGGCCCTGCTAACAGATTGTGTGTTTATTGTACTACAGACAGCAGACCCAATTACCCTTGTCCTCAGCGGGCGTTGTGTACCCAGGTGCGCTCTCTATGGCAGGAATGCCCTCTCCACAGATGCCCTCTGAGCACTCAAGCATGTCGAGTAGCCCCGAACCAGTCCCGCCCACCAGCCAGCCCTCATACCTCACACACAAAGGGGAGGAGCCTCGTGTGAAGGAGGAGGAGCTCAGAATGGATGACGGCAACGGCGACGCCTACGATGACTTTGACTACGAAGACGACGACGGAGACTATGGCAGCGACAGCGAGAATCACATCACTCAGTAAACCTGCCAATCACAGCCATCTCACCAGTCACCTGGCATCTCACGCAAGCAAACTTCATTCCGCCCCCCATACACCGTCCAATCAGAACTCCTCCGGAGCCAAGCCTGATATTCACAGCAAAGCACAGGACCTGTCAATCAAAGTGACTGTTACATGAAAAGGAGGGTCTTGTGAATGAAGTGTAACACTTGCCCTGACTCCCGCTGAGCGAACGTACCACGGCAAGTTCTTATTGAATCACGAGTAAGCTATGACTACATAGGAAAAATGACCCTTGACCGGTTTGTTATCAAGACATTTATTACTAAGGACCTGTCAGTCGACCCGTCATAGACACTTTAAAATGGTGGACCTGTTTGTTTCTAAAGAGACACTTTTAAACCGCTTTTTTTTTTTCTTGGTTCTATAATATTCTCACTCAGGTACACAGTGCCAACAAGTGGCTTGTGAATGTGATTTTGTTGTTTTTGTGCTACAGTTTTAATAGAGAAAAAAGACATTTATTTTCCTCTTCACCGTAAAGCACCTGACAGGAGTAAAATGACAATTTCCTATTTTTGTTTTCTCTTCGGCGTGCTATTAGCTGAATCTCTTTCTATCATCCTCACGCCCATGTTCTCTCACTCAAAGATGTCTTTTCTTTTGGACGAAAGGATAGGAAGGGAGGATTTGCGTCCCTTCACTCAGGAGTTTGGACACCGCTGGATGACAGACAATCCCTCCTTCCTCACATCTTTTCCTCTTGACACGCTTTTACTGTTCCTTTCTCCTCCTCTTCTATGGGAACTTTGGATGTTGACGTCTCTCTCAGGTGTGGAGACAAACTTTATGATATAGCACAAAACTTTGTGTTTGGTCAACAGCTGACATGACGATGGTTATCATGGAGAGTGAAGCCTCGAGCAGAATTATTGTACGCGTGCACATTTCTTTGATTGTGTGTGTGGATGAATGCGCCTTTTTCTAGGTTTTAAGTTAATTTTTATTACATGTAGACAGTTGATGTGCTGGTCATGTGAACATTAACAACAAAAAAAAACGATAATATTCAAAATGTACGATTCATGCTAGCTGCCAGATCCGTGCGAAAAGAAACCAAACGTTTAATAACACTGCATTTATCTTTCCTTTTCATCCGATCATTCCTTGATCGATTGTTCATTTGTTTGTTTGCGTTTTCCTCATTCTTTCTTTCTTTATTGCCTGTCATTCTCTTTGTCTCCCTGAACAACCTGTTTTTTGTCGTAGCTGGGTGCAGGGAACATTGCACCTCATTCCAAAAGGAAAAGAGGAGATGCGGAGAGAAAATCTCTCTAGAGAAGAGTCTGTGCCTGAATGGCGTATTGAAAGAGGAGGAGAATAGAGTTCCCACAAGCCCCAGTGCTCAGCACTCTGTTTTCAAAAGACAGCTCTGAGAGAAACCAGGGATCTCCGCAAAAGACAAGCACAAGTGTGCGTTTCAATCAGCGCCCCTTAATATATCTCACATCTCTCCTCCTCCACAGGGGTTTGTGTTGTCTCTCGCTTCCCTTTATTTCCCACACTTTTTTCCATCTATCACTCCGTTTATCAGTGCAGAGGAGTCTCCGAGCCGTGCCATCAGTCATCCACTCTCTGTGTGGCTCTGACTGACCCACTCCATCTTACTGCACCTGTGTGGCTGCTTTTGGCACGGCGACAGCGTTTGATTGACGGCTGCCCTAACTGTAACTACTCTGCCAGCCTCTGTCTGGCCTGGTGTGGGCATAAGCGGGCAGCTGGGTGAGAGTTAGACACAAGCTGTTAGGTGAACAGCAGCCAGACTCCAACCATTAATATCTCTGTTTTGTCTACCTGAAAGCTGTCCACTCACAACACATATCAAATCATATATACCTATTGCACACATATAACTAAAAACATATTCGACTTTTCTGGCCTACTTGAGATTTTTTTTGACGAAAAATGTTATAGGTACTCAGACGCCTGCAGTGCTAGCCAAGTGATGACCGAACGCATTTCGCGTGCACGTCTTTGTCTAGTTTATTCGGTTCGATGAGGTCCAGTCCTGTCTGTTGTTTGTATTTATGTTCTGCCTCCATGTCAACGTCACTCTGCTGTCGAGGTTGGGAGGAGCCGTTTCAGACTCTGCATGTCAATGTTTTAGTTTGTATTTGCAAATACTGTATTTTATTTTCATTAAAACTGCCTCTAGTGTAATAATATTATTAACAATAATTATAAGAATAGGCAGCATTTCCTAAGTTTAGTAAGTTATGTACAGTATAATTTATTATTTTCATCCAGTTGGATTTTTTTTTTTTATGATCGTATGGAAACTGCGCTTGATAAAGCATTATATTTAGCTGGGTAGGTATTTAGATCTAATTATTATGTTCAATATTCTGTTTTTTGTTTTCTTTTTTTTTATTATTTGTTCTTGTTTTTTTGTTGAATTAATCCTGTTCTGACGCTGGTATATTCTCTGAGAAAGTGGTCACGGTGAACTGCTGATATGAAGGAAAAGAGACATTTCTCTTTTTTTCATTTTCTTTTTCTCCTCCGTGCATCATTCATGAACTCCAAACACATTACTTAAAGCACTAGGACTCTGGACATTCGGAGACAAACATAAGAAGAACATGATATTTTTATTTGTAATGGTTTATGTATAATGTGAAGTTTCCTATCTGTTAATTCTCTTTTACTTTTACTGAAGATAAAGAAAACAGCTATATTATACCCCAATTGTTATTGAACAGAAAGAGCGGCGTGGATCTTGTTTACTGATATTTGTCATCCTCTCCCTTATGTTTCATTGGAACATCATTGGTTTAGATGAATACATTTGTTTACCTATTGTGTCAAATTACAGTTCAGGGTTGCAGTACACAGCACCTAACCCTTAAAAGGATAGTTCACCCCAAAAATGATGAAATTTTGCCAAAACCTGTATGACTTACCTTCTTCTGTAGAACACAATAGGAGATGTTTAGCAGATGCTCCGAGCTGCTCTCTTCCATGAAGCTCTGAAAAGAAAAAGAAAAACATCATAAAAGTGGTACATAAAACTGTACTATATTCCTCTGAAGCCATATAAAAGCTTTGGGAGAGAAACGGACTGAAAAGTAAGTCACTATTCACTGAAAATCTTGCTTGAGCACCATGGTCACCATTCAGTTCTTTGTATGCAAAAGAGCAGCTTGGACAATTTGCAAAACATCTTTTGTGTTTCACAAAAGAAAAAAAAGTGAAACGGGTTTAAAAGACAAGGTGGCGGGTGACTATTCCTTTTAATCAGAAGACATGGCCTTTCTAAAATGGCGATCGGATTGTCTGATTCCAGTGAAGCTCCATTGAATGGCCATATTAATGTTTTTATCTACAGAATTGTTTTAGCTCCACACTATGTCTCCCTCTGTCAATCAAGCTCACTATAGTGACATCACAATCACACCTTGTCAGATAACGAAAGTCACAATCACAGAATAGCCGCCATCTGGTGTGACCATGCTTTCACAATAATTCCCACAATCATATCAATTGATAGAGACACGTATGCTGGAGAAAGGACTGGCTGGTTTAACATACAAGGTCATGTTCTGTCAACTAATTATTTGTCGGCATGGTAACCTCATGGTCTTTATGAACACATACTCTGATGATGGCCTGTATTATGAACAATAATTGATAAGACAATCAAAGTCATGTGTGGAGCTCAAAACAATGTTAAATGACAACAAACAAAAAGTACTTAGAAACTTACCATTTCAACTTGAAAATCAAGAAAGATAATTATGTAAATATAGCATAGAGTTATAGATTTATATTTTGTTCATAACACAGTGTAATATAAGTTGTATATTTCTTTCTCTCTTTTATTGATGTTATTCATGCCACAATAAAAGCAAGAGTTACTGTACTCTTATGGAAAAAAGAAAAAAAAAGCAAGCCGTGGGTTACCACCATCTGTTCTAAGTTGACGTTTTTCAGTATTACTGCCAGTCAAGGCTCAAATAAAAACAGCAACGTGTTCTGTATCTCTACTGTGTGTCTGTGGCTCCTTTTTCTGCCCTACTGCAACTCACCAACTCCATAATTAAACTCTAGCACTGTTAGATGACAGTCCAGAACTGCCAAAAAACACCACACTGCACACTAAATACTATCTGTCTACTCTTACGTGCCAATATATGAAGCAATCGCAAGATTTTTAGGCCAAACAAAGGGAATTCCCAGCGCTGAACGTCATTGTATGAGTCTGGAATCACACCGGACAGTAGGACACCTGCTGAGATTACAAATATTTGTAGAAGAGTCTTCATGAATTACACAGTATTGTTAACAAATCTTAAAGGTTTGTCTTGATCACTCCCCCTCAAGTAGGTGGTCACAGATGTTATATCATTAGAAAATACTTTCATACCAGACTTTCTAAACCACTCATTTCAATTAGAAATAATATTTGTGACACAAATCAAAAAATTGTCCAGTGTTATCATACAATTACAGCAGCCATGGCAATAAAAATTCCACTTTTATGTGCGCATAGAGTATGTCTGGATTAGATTTCTGTCAAAATAACAAGGTTCTGGTGCTGCCCTCAAAAGAGCGTAACAGTAGGATTTTGGAAGTAAAAATCCCATTTATTTTATATACACTGCGGTTCAAAATAAAATAAGTCTCTTATGCTCACCAAGGCTGCATTTATATGATTCAAAATACCAAAAAATATATATACTTTGAATTATTACAATTTAAAATAACTTTCTATTTGAATATATTTGAAAATGTAATTTATTCCTGTAATGACAAAGCTGAATTTTCAGCATCATTCCTCCAGTCTTCAGTGTCACGTGATCCTTCAGAAATCATTCTGATATGCTGATTTGCTGCTCAAGAAACATTTCATATTATCAATGTTGAAAACCGTTGTGTAGAATTTTGATTAAAAGAAAGTTCAAAAGAACAGCATTTATCTGAAATAGAAAGCTTTTGTAAGCAATTTCTACACTACCGTTCAAAGTTGGGGGTCAGTAAGATTTTTGTAAAGAAATTAATACTTTTATTCAGTAAGGATGCACTAAATTTATCAAAAGTGATAGTAAAGACATTTATAATGTTACAAAAGATTATATTTCAAATAAATGTTGTTCTTTTGAACTTTCTATTCTGAAAAAATGTATACAACTGTTTTCAACATTGAGAATAACAAGAAATGTTTCTTGAGCAGCATATCAGAATGATTTCTGAAGGATCGTGTGACACCGAATACTGGAGTAATGATGCCACATTTTATAACATATTAAAATAACTGTTTTCTTTTTGAATAATACTTCACAATATTACTGTTTTTTAATCAAATAAATGCAGCCTTGGTGAGCATAAGATACTACTTTTTTTTTATTATTAATTTATGTTTTTATGTTGTAGCATCATTTCTGATTTGATTATGTCACTGCTTCATGGGATTCAAAGTTCATTCCCTTATAAAAAGGAAACNAATGATGCCACATTTTATAACATATTAAAATAACTGTTTTCTTTTTGAATAATACTTCACAATATTACTGTTTTTTAATCAAATAAATGCAGCCTTGGTGAGCATAAGATACTACTTTTTTTTTTTTATTAATTTATGTTTTTATGTTGTAGCATCATTTCTGATTTGATTATGTCACTGCTTCATGGGATTCAAAGTTCATTCCTTATAAAAAGGAAACAATCTTGTACTTTTGTCTTTTTTCCAATTTTCAAATACTTTTTTGCTTCAAATCAAGGCTTATAATGTTGTGACTCTATTTGACTTAGTTTCAAGGTTTATAACTCTCAAGAGAAATGTCTGAAATGCCTCTGGAGAAAATAAAAGAAATGCTTCCGAAATCAAGGCTGTTTAAAAAAGTCACTGCATCTAACTTTTAGAAGTAATTTTACTAGGTACTTTTAGTACGTTATTCAAAAGCAGTGCACCCAATTTTACTACCAATAAGAACGGCAGATGTTGAAAGCACAATGGATCACATCCAATGAAATGACTGATTTAATTAACCACAATAACCATGATGGAAACAAATGAAAGGAAAATCGATGAAGGTAAGGTTATTTTTTGAAAATCACAAACTTTATGTAATGAAATGTGATAGTCAGTGTTAATGTGTTAATGTTAATGATTTGTAAAAGCTGCTGGGTTCAGAGCTCTTGTCTTTCTGGCCCTGTAATGTGTTTCCTCTCTGGTAGGTCTGTGCTGCTGTCTTGAGTGTTTGTCTGAGAGGGAGTTAAGTACTCTAAATTTTCGTATAAACGCGGTGGAAAGTGGGCTGGAAAATTGAGTCTTTAAGTCTTTAAGTGAAGTAGCGTAGCTCCTGGCACTGTAAATATTTGATTTTTTGCCTGTAGCTAATACTGAATAGAGTGTTTTGTAAGAGCGTGTGTGCGTTTCTGCTAAGTATGAGGCAAAGTACAGAAAAGAAACATCTGATTCATTGAGTTATCTTTCCTGCTGTCTATATCACCGTCTCTGCTGAGTGTCGAACAAAAAAAGAGGGCAAGATGCTTTCACGAGGCAACAACATCAACTGAGGGAAGCAATTTGCATAATTCAGAGTGTGTATTTACTGTTTTTACATGTTTGTAAGCTCATGCTAGCTTATGTATTTTTACAGTTACCATGTCTGTGTACATGATGCATATGTCTGTGTGTGTGTGAGTTCCAGAGAGCTTCTGCGACAGCTCAGTGAAATGTGCAGATTTGAAGCGTGGGTGTTTGGAGATTGAGTGAAAACGATGTCACATTAATGATTTAAAGTAGGTAATAGGATGTGATGTGCCTCCAGAGCCGCCAGCTAAGCTGAGTTTAAGACACTCCGCTAATGTATTCATGAAGAGGGGGGGATTAGAGAGTACTCAGAACTCCAACACACACGCAATCACACACACATTACCAATGACAGACAAATGTGTACGCACACGACACCTTGGTGCGACTGAAGCCAAACGCATCTGCACTTGCACTACAAAGGCGAAATGTTAACACGCATGCCATTCAACATCACAGGGGCCAAATACGTACGACTGCCACCAAAGCAAATGTTAGACAACAGGTTAAGCACTAAAAATAAGCCTAACCAAACAAAATCACCAACCACCAGACACTTAGAACTTCACATACCCACGAAAATATGACAAAAACATAAACAAATACACTAAATGACATTACCTTTCAAAAGTTTGGGGTCGGTAAGATTTTTTATTGTTTTTGAACAAGTCTCTTATGCTCAGCAAGGCTGCATTTATTTGAACAAAACTAGTAATATTATGAAATATTATTACAATTTAAAATAACCTGTCTATATTCATATATACTATAAAATGTAAATTATTCCTTTGACAGCAAAGCTGAATTTTCAGCAGCTAAAGAAGAAGCTTAAGAAACTTTTCTTATTAATTATCAATGTTGAAAGCAGTTGTGAAGATAGTAGTTAAGGTATAAGTTTATGAAATTTAGGTTCTGTAACTGTTCACCATTTTTTTAAAGTTTCTTATAATTTTAAACACTTTTATATCCATTTAAAATGCCNCATACGATATATAAAAAATTTTAAAAGTATAAATATTGCATCATTTCTCTATTAATATTAATGTATAATAATTATAAAAGATTTATAAGTGCCGTTTAAAATCATTTTAGACAGAACATGTCAAAATGCAGGACATGTCGACTTCCCAAAAGGCAATCAGTTCAGTCAGTTTTTTGTGCATATCCGATTGAAATCCGATCAGATTTAGCAAATGTGAACGGCAAAAAAAAAAGAAAACATGAAATGCGATTTGTACAAATTCGTTTCGAGCTACATTCATATGTGGTTTGAAATCCTATTCAAATTGCAGTTCTGGAAATCTGTTTCAGTCTGACCGCTCTGATCGGATTTTGCGTGGTTTATGTGACTTTCTCATGCCACGTAAAATGTAACCGTCAGACGTTGTTATAGGAAACATGCTGAAAGTAAGCACGGAATAAAGCCACTCATACCAGACTCTTACATTTCTGCCATTGCCTCAGAAGACGCAGTAGTCCAGTGTGCCGGCTACATATTGTCATGTTGTAAAAAGACATCTGTACTGCAAACCCCTCCATGTTGCGGTTGTTGTTTTTGATGTATACCTACGCAACGTCATTGCCATAGAAACCAATGCAGATATTCCGGAAAATGAAAAACAGTGTGGACACACAAATCGGATCTGAACAGTTGCGATACACAATGTGGACAGTCAATCATTTTAGATCAGATTCCAATCGGATCCGTCAGTCCAAATAATCGGATTTGGACTGACTGTGTGAACGTAGTCTTCATCTCATGCGAGTAAATGTCATTTTTATTTTATTTTTAAGTATTATTAATTAATTTTAGTCTTAATAATTTATTCAAGTGTCAATTGTTTTTAATAATGAAAAAATTACTGAGTGCACCTTTATAAAAACAATGATAATGTTTTGTCAAAGCATGAGAGTTCTCTGTGTGTGTGTGTGTGTGTGTGTGTGTGTGTGTGTGGTCTGGGGATGTGCTAGACCTGTAAGCACAGCTGTAGATGGTTTATTCTGCTGTTTTCAGTTTAGCAGTAGGTGAGAGACAGGCATGGCATTGAGAGGAACAGCACAGCCTACGGCTGCTGTCCAATCAGCTCTGACACATATTTCCCCTTACAGACGACACATTACGTTTGTTCTCATTCCGTGACTTCATCAACAGCTGGCCTACTCCACCCCCCATCAATGTTCATTCATATGAAATCATATTATTTTGTCTCTGAGAGACGTCTGCCTGCCTTGCATCTCTCTGTTTTATGAATTAGCCAGTTCTTATCTCAGGTCTTATTTCAGATAGTCTCAGCCTGAGATGGCACACCCACAGCTTATAACTTCATATAAATTATTTTAAATAATGATATTAAATATACATTTCACTTTGACATTATTATTTATAGATATCAACAGAGCTTTATTGATGTATTATATTAAATTACATGTAAATTATATATATTATCATATGTATATTATACACTATTAGGCTCTTTTTCAAAGTCTTGATTTTGTTTTTGAGGTCTACTAGAATAGGTTTTTAGCTTGAATATTCAAAAAACATTATTTTTCCATATTTTGCATTGTTGCAGCACCTCTCCTTCCAGTCTGTCAGTAACACTCTGTTTAGTTACGGTCTCTATGAAGCCCCTCCTTCTGAAAAGCACAATGTGCTCTGATTGGTCAGCTGAACCAGTGTGTTGTGATTGATCAACCGCTTTGAGTGTGTTTCAGAAATGTCACACCCCTTACCATAACCGCCAGTTTCAACACACTAACACAACTCAACCAGACTTCCCCCCCTTTTTTGCATACCTATGCCTAGGGTAGGAATTATTTAAATTAGGAATATTTTGATATGTACATTCCTGGTAGAAAACTACAAACAAGGCGTTTCAGGGAGTTCAGAAACAGTGCTTAAAGAATAAATCAATTTTTAGTGACTGTGTGCTTTGCAGGCTATTTTAAGTAGGACCAGACTTTATACTGCAAGAAAAATGTCTGGCTACACTAAACTAAGCTCAGAGTTACGAAAAGTTCTTTGTGCTGTTGATTCTGTTTGTTCACGTGTCATTTTTCAGCACAAATATGATCAAAATACCACTAAAATTTCGGCAGTTTTAAAAGTTCTGGATACAGCGATTAACATTTTGTACCACCAGTTTGACTGTGTTTGTGCTTTATCCGGAGAACAGCTTGACTAAGCGGTATGTGAGGAGACCGTTTGCACCCGCTGGCCTCCATTTGTAATTTATCAAATTGATTTTTGAAGCATTTTTCTCCAGCCATTAACACCCGAATCCACACATGCTAATATTATGCTAATAGTATGTTAATTGAGAGGGGAGCTGCTAAGCAGGCCTGCTGTCAGGAGCTCTTGTGAAAACTGGGTGGGGTCACTCGCAAGCTGCAAAACGAGCCGCAACACAAATAAACAAATCTCTAAAAGCTTACGGGAACAGCGCTGCATGTTAACGCACAAAGGAAGGGGGGGCAGTCGACCACTCATCAGAATAAACAAATGTGTGATTAAAAGCAAGGCTGCAGTCCTGGATATCACTCTTGTCATTGTCACTGGATAAGAGATGATTCACACAGAACACATTTTTGCGTTTAAAAATGTGAGACGCAAGGCAGTGGAATGGAAAAACTCAAGATATAGAGACGCGTTTCAGGTATAGATTAACTACTGTTAACTTGGAGGCGCCGTGTTTTAAGAACGATCTGTCGTGTTTGAGGGGCTGCAAGATGCAAGACTCAAGCATAACAGTCAAACGTGTCCTTCTACTGGATGCTTATATAAATAACAACAAAAAAGGGGCAGTTCTTTGGAGAAGGATTTAGTTCAAAACAAACAAAAAAACGCGAATAAAAAGGTATTAAAAAACTACAAACATGAAAAACGTGTAAGACCGACGGTTAACCCTCTGGAGTCTGAGGCTGATTTGGGGCCTGGAGAAGTTTTGACATGCCCTGACATTTGTGCTTTTTTCAGTTGTTCATAAACATATTAATGACACAAGTGTCATTACACTGTATTCAGCACAAACTAGGCTACCATAATATGTGAGGAACATGTATGTACATGTTTGTGTTTTTGAAGGAATAACATTTATGCGTGGTTATTGAAAAAACAAAAAACTTAAGTCACTGAAATAAGGCCAAAAAAAGTATATTAAATCTGTGTTTACAATACTTTAGGGTATTGGAGGTTGTAGACTAGAGTTTTTGCTTCAAAATTATGTAAAAATTATGCTGACTACTCTTTCATTTATAACAATATATTGATTTAGTTTTTGTAAGACACATTTTGCCAAGAAACACCGTATGCATGGAGGTGTGAATCATCATGAATAATGATGAACAATGGGTCATTCTCACCTGAGAAGACAAAATAATTGCATAGTAATGAGCTGAAATGATTTGCATATTAATGAGGCATTTCAGTCAGGTAGGCTGTGAAAAAAACCTTCGGTGATGTCTCAAGCTCATCATGGTATATGAAACATACAGAAAAATATTATTACAATATAAAGTAATGTTATATATTATACTTTAAAATATAATGTATTTCTGTGATGCAAAGAGTCTGAATATAGGCTTTTAGTTTAAAAGCATGCACATTTGGAGAAATATTGGATTCTCATATGTTTATGTCAATTTTCTATACAGAGGAGTTATATTTATTTAATATTCATTGTCATTACTATGAGCGCTGGTGTTTTCAATTCATACTTGCAGTCGGAGGGCGCTCTCTGTGCATTTTTAGTCCACAAATTCATCTAAAGAAGAAGAGGCTATTCCATGAATGGTGTTTTCAATTCATACTGCAGCCGGAGGGCGCTAAAGAAACAAAAACTCATCTAAAATTCATCTATAGAAGAAAAGAAAACAAGAACTAACTGCATGTCTTCCAGAGGTCGCTAACCATGGCTTTTACATCCAGATAAACACTTTTCAAGACAATAAATACACGATTGAGACGATGTATGCATGTGTTGCCTCTGAATTTGCCTGTGAATAGTGCTGGCTCTGTGGGCGTGGCTGCATTAGTGGGTAATGAGCTGAATCACAGACTTCTGACATGGCTCTCTTTTCATACAGATTACATAAACACAGAATGTTTGTTTTCGATTTGACTTACAGGATTTAAAACCTGACATTTCAACGTTTTTTTAGATATAAGTGTCATTTTTTTGTGATTAGTATTCACTAAGTTACAGTTCATTTTCTGAGAACTATCAGATTGGAGTTTGTTCAGAGGGAGACGAGAGATCACGCATCATGTTAGTTTTCTTTACTTTACAAAAAGCACAACATTTTGTTTTTACTCTGAGTGTATACAAATAAAAGAAGATATTCTATAGTTTCAATTGATATATTACTTATGTCTCTATGACAAAAAATGACGGAGTATTTTAAGTCTGTTTTACTCCAATGTGAAAAAACCTGCAAAACGCGCCGGCGCGTTTTCGGACCTCAGAGAGTTAAGTAAAGAGGTTTATGGTGCGTTCAAGTCCTCCTAGGAAGTTCGGATTTACGAGGTGGGAAGTCATGTTTGTTATGCATGTAATACTGCTATTCCTCCATTGTGCCTGCAGGTGGCACTGTTATTTGAATGTGGTTTACCTCACATGTTTTCTACATGTTATGATAGTGAAAAACATAACATAATTGGCGACAAGGAGGATTAACTTACCACGAAGCTAACACAGTGAATCTTGAGTAGTTAGGCACTGAAAGATTTGACCACTTCATAGAAGCTGACAGCATTGATGCCGACAAGAAAGTGCCTGATGACACAGACTCTGATTTAGCTCTGCATAAACTGTCACAGCCAGGAGAAAAGTCCAGGATCATTGTTAAAACCAGACATTGAAGGTAGGCCACTGGAAATGGAACTGGACACAGGCGCACACTGGACAAGCATTGCGTCCTGAAGGTGTAATCGATGTGCATGTGAAAATGGGCAAGCAGACAGCTGTTCTTAGAAAGAAGGAAAGAAAGAAATAAAAAGTCAAATTGAAGACACTAGAAGCTGTGCTGCGGAAAGATGCTGCTGTTTGACTAAACATCAAAGCTAAATAACATTGAAACCTGAACACACACTCAAGTTTTGCCAGCCCAGAGTCATTCCATATGCTCTACGTCCAAAAATCGAAGCGGAGCTGAACTATCTCACTGAAATGGGAGTATTGTCACTGATACAGTACAGTGAATGGGCTACTCCAATAGTCCCTGTTGTAAAGAAAAATGGAGCAGTGCGCATCTGTGGTGACTTTACGGTGACCATAAACCCTGTCTTGCACATTGAAAACTATCTGTTACCGTGCATTGAGGACCTGTTCACTTCATTAGCATGAGGACAATGTTTCAGCAAACTGGACTTGTCATATGCTTACCTTCATATGAGGGCCGAGGAGGAGTGGAGTACAGGAAGTTCCTCACAATTTCCACACAGAAAGGGCTATTCTAGTACAATCGCCTTCCATTCGGGATCGCTTCGGCGCCAGCCATATTCCAGAGAGCTATGGAGCAAATATTACAAGGTCTACCTAATATCCATTGTTACCTGGATGATATTCTGGTTACCGGGCGGACTGAAGCTGAACACCTGGAAAAACCTGGATGCAGTCCTTGGATAACTGGAGCAGTTTGGCTTGCATGCTGAAAAAGGGAAATGTGACTTCTTCAAGGACTCACCGGAATACCTGGGTCACATAATTGACACCAGGAAATTTCACCAGTATCTCTATGGACGGAAATCATGCTTTTCACAGATCACCGCCCCCTCACTATGGTCTTTGGGCCGCAAAAAGAAATTCCGTCTATGGCGGCAGCGCAGAAAGGTGGGCATTACTTTTGTCTGTGCACAACTAATACCATCGTGTACAAAAGAGCCGAACATGACGCAAATGCCGGTGGTATTTCCCGTCTGCCGTTACAAGTATAAACCACAGAGAGAGAAAAAGGATGCTGTAGAACTGTTTTACCTCGGACAGATGGAGAAACTCCCTGTCAGTGCCACTGATATACGACGTGAGACTATGAGTGACTCAACCTTGTCTACAGTCGTCGAAATGGTCATAAAAGGGCTGTCAACCTGACTGGTAATAATGAACTCTCACCTTTCATGTCCACACACAATGAGCTGTCCGTCCAACACGGGTGCCTAATGCAGGGCATAGTAATCGTTCTTCCCCACAAGCTGCGGAAAAGGGTACTGGAGTAACTGCACACTGACCATCCAGGAATTGTCTGAATGAAAGCCATTGCTCGCAGTTATGTGTGGGGGCCGAGTCTTGATGCTGACATTGAACTGCATTGAAGTGAAGATGTGTCATGTCAACAAATACAGAAAATGACATCCCAACCACCCCTCCACCCATGGGAGTGGCCAAGCAAACCATGGGAATGCATTCATGTAGATTTTGCTGGACCATGTGATGGTCACATGTACCTAGTAGTTGTAGAAGTGGCCTGATCTGCAGTTGATGACATCAAAAACAGCAGAAATACAATTGAAGTTTTGCGGAATTATGGACTGCCTGAAGTCCTTGTGAGTGCTAATGGACCATAATTTGTCTCTCAGGAGTGGACACATCCAATGGGCAGGCTGAAAGGTTTGTTCAGTCGCTAAAGCAAGCACTGAAGGCTTCTAAGGGCTCTTCTACTCTTCAGAGTTGGCTGGAGATGTCTTGTTGACGTACTGCAACACACCACATTCGACGACAAGAGAGTCCCCTTTCCTGTTGTTTATGGGACGCAAGCTCTGCACGCATCTACATGCCTTGAAACCCAGTGTAACAGCTGCCGTGAGACTCTCACAGACCTCCCAGGTCCTCTGCCGAGCTGGTGATTCTAAGCAGAGACAATTTGGAGCCATGCTGTGCTTACATGCTTGTGATTACAGAGGGAGAGAAAGATGGACATCAGGTGTGGTGATGGCTCAAAGTGGTCCAGTATCTTATACTGTGGATGTAGGAGCTTCTGAGGAATAGAGATGTCATGCTGATCAACTCTTGTCCATTCCAAATCAAACAGCTGAATCTCAGGTGACACAATCACCTGACACCAGTGATGTATCTGTTCCTGTACAAGCCTCTGTAAACAGCACTTCTTCTGCACCACCAACAAAGGAACAAGATGTTAACACAGTGAGACATCAGTAGAGACTCAGACAAACCATGGCAAACTCAACATCCCATCAGTGCACGTAAGACACTATCCAGCCAGAGTGACCAAACCTCCCAACTGTCTGACATTATACAGCCATGAGAAATCCCTGCCGGACCGAACTGTAATTAGTTATGTTAGTGAGCCTGTTCTGACATGGGGCAGAATAATTACCGAACTGGCTCGAGGCAAGAGGCAGTATACCCTCTACAGCAGAATAAATAAAAGCATAATTTTTGTTTCTGAGAATGCATTGTTTTCTTTGTTTCTTGATTAAGAGGGGAGGAAATATTATGTATGTACTGCTATTCCCCCATTGTGCCTGCAGGTGGCACTGCAACTTGTAATTATTAATTGTTGTTCTTTAAAATAAATTCAGAAAAAGTATAGTATCCCTGAATGTTGGCTGTGTTATTTGAATGTGGTTTACCCCACATGTTTTCTACATGTTATGATAGTGAAAAACAATGTCTACGACACCAGGCGTGTTCAAGTCACTTTCGTCGGATTAAGATGGCGGTGTACCTTCCCTTAACTAACAACACAAAAATACAGCAAGGTTTTTAACTTTATAGTACTTCTAGAAAATAAAGAACAAAGAATGTACATCAGGTGTATTTCGTTTTTTTCAATAGCAGAACTCATGTTCTGAGAAAATATTTTTGTGCAAATAATAGGGATGTAACGGTATTATCAATATCGTGATATTGCGATAGCAAAATTGTCTCGATATCCTCGTGGTCACACGACTGTATGAAACAATATGTCTTTCGGGAAAAAAAAGTGTAGTTTTTTTCAGCTCAATGAAGTAAGAACGGAGGGAAGTGGTAACTAGGGTTGGGAGCCGAGAACCGGTTATTATCCAAAACGAAGTACGAGGAGCGTATCCTTTAAGAGAAACGTCTCACCTCATGAATATTATAACAATGAATGCACTGAAAAGCCCTCGCGCTACTCATATACGTCAATGCAGGGAGAGAGAGAGAGGTGCAAAAAGATGCACGATTAATCTTTAAAAGATTGCATTCTCGATTTCATCACCCACATGATCTAATTCCAAAATGTCAATGATTCGCACGTGTAGGCTATATTAAAGCTTTGACAAAAATAAAATCGCGACATTCAAATCTGCATTCGCACTGCCGTTGATCTAGAGAGAGTTGTCATGTTTAGATATAAACAGCTTCACAGACAATCTTTTCAATCACACAGTATCATTATTTCTGTTACAAATATTCCAGTTATCACAGAAGTATACAAAAGTTTACTATTCAGGTAAACGCTGATATCTACGTTACCGATCAAAACAGAATAAATCACCTTTTGAAAATGCTTCAAATAATGACTGTATCGATTGCATTGTTACACCACTTTACTGTTAAAACTATCACTGAATCATTCTTTCAGAAACAAATTAAGTCTTTATGAATCCAACTTACAAAAATATTCTGTTTCACCTGTCTGGATCTTACATGTGTGTTCAAGCATGTTATTTGTGTTGAATTTGTGGTAACGTTTTACAATAAGGTTAATTTGTTAACATTAGTTAATGTATTAACTAACATGAATTAAACATGAGCAATACATTTGTTACTGTATTTGTTAATCTTTGTTAATGTTAGTCAATAAAAATATAGCTGTTCATATTGTTCATGTTAGTTTACAGTGCATTAAATGTTAACAAATACAACTCTTGATTTTAATAATGTTTTAGTAAATGTTGACATTAACATTAACAAAGATTAACGAATGCTGTAGAAATGCAGTTCATTAATAATGTAGTTGTAACGTAGTTGGTAGATACGGGAAGAAGGAGGCAGGAACCGGCGAACATTCAACATAAATTTAATATATAAATAAACAAAGAACAAAACGAAAGTAATGCCGGCAGACCCTCGCGGACGTCTGCCAACCACACAAACATAATAAAACATAACGTAAAGTCCAGGCCTGGTCCTCTCTCGTCCTTCACTGTCGTCGCTCCTCCTTTTATGCTTCCGGAGCTCCTCCGTGAGAGACTCAAGGCCGGTGCGCCTCCCAGGTGGAGCTCATTAACTCTCGCGCCACCGGCCTCACGCCGTTCCCTCACGGCTCTCGCCCGCCCTGGTCGCCACAGTAGTTAACTATTGTTAACTAATGAACCTTATTGTAAAGTGTTAGTGAATTTGTTGAGATTAGCAGTCTGTTAAACTCATTTTACAAGTATAATAAACACAAAAAAAATAAAAATGTCCCCCTTACTAATATTTTTTTATTGGTTGTTTAATATTTTTTCCTTATTATGAAAACTGAAAACACTACACTGGAAGTTCCTGTTTCAAACTGTCCCAAAGTCTTCATTTGTCTTTTTTATTAAATATCGCAATAAATATCGTACCGTTGACTTTATACCAAGGTATTATCATACCGTGAGATTTTGATATCGTTACATCCCTAGCAAATAATGATCAATGACGCGCACTTGACTCCATCTAAGCAGATGGCTTAGCAACATAGATGGTATAATGACAGATACAGAAGGACTCGCTCTGGTCCATTGGCCAGTTTGAAAAAGTCCGATGACACAGTACTGTACAGCCTCTGCTGCATGCAGGTGTGCTGTGTGTCGGGCACAGACAGACAGTAGCCTAATGATAACCCCTTTCGTGGTCTTCCAAATATCATTAAAAATACCATTGTATTTGAAGGATAGAATTTGAAGGAAACAGTAAGATATGCACGTTTTATTTTTAAAATGTATTGTCAGTGATGTGCTGGGTCAGACAATTATTTACAGTGCAAAAAATAAGGTCTATCTGTTTCCGTTAAATACATATACACATCCTAAAATATATGTTTACCTTATTATAGGCAAAATTGCATAATTTAGCATGAAAGACCCACAACTGGCAGATCAGCATAACGGCTTTGCGAAGAAGGAAAAATGTAGGGCGGAACTTGATTTTGTCCATCAGGAATTGATTGGATCGTTGTCATTTGCTATTGCTGTGATCTGATGTGAGTGACTGCTTGTCTCGCCCTTGCACCAAAAAGACATCATCAGAAAAGAGATGTTGCAAGAGGGAGAGGACGTTATTTTGATTAAATATCACGAGGGCACAAGAATAAACACTGCAATGTTCCATAAAAAAATAAGAATTGTCAATTTTTATTATCACGTGGTAATATGTCCCAAAACTTGCCTACTCTTCTGCTACACACTCAAAAGTATGTACGTTTTCATGACAAAAAAAAGAGTACATACTTTAAGGGCTAAGTAACGTTAGGCGAATTGGGACTGGTAGGTTCTGGTAGTTCTTCATATGCTTTCTCAGCTATAATGTTTTTTGGATAGAGAACTAGACAAAGAACACGATAAGAAATGACTTATGTATCAATGTTTCTCACACAAGTTCAGAATTGCACTACTTTTACGCAGCTTGCTACCGTGCATCTGTACAGACGAGGATCTCCCAAAGTCCCTCTCCAGCCAGACTGCTACACCTGTAGCTCAACGAGGTCTATAATTCCTGGAAAAAATATATCAGTTAGCATTCCCGTTCCTTTCAATGGCAGGACCACAATATTATTAAGCAATTTCACATCAGCAAATATTAGCACGGATGTGCGTTGGCCAGCGCCTCGTGCGCCGTAACGGACATTACAGACCAACTGCACTCTTTTTATCGTGTAATATTGCTTTTATAGCTAATTAAGCAATAATTTAATATTGAGAGACTTACATTCTAGACAGAGTTTTGCCAGTTTGCAAAAATAAGGTCAAAATCAACCGTCGTGCGTCTCCGAGCAACATGCAGCGCCAGCGGTGGAATATTCCTAAATGAACCAGTGTTTCGAATGAATCGTTTGAGTGAGTGATTCAGTGATTGATGTAACGATGAAATCTGCAGAAAGTCCAAGTGCTGTTAGTCAACATGAAATCAAAATGGACAGTTCTTATTTTTTTATGGAATATTGACATATTTATTATATATTATTCATCCAGCACATTCTTTTTTTTAAATTCATGTACCCTCCCTCTTGCAACAACACCTCTTCTCTGATGACGTGTTCACCGACGCAAGGGCAGGACACTCACATGAGATCACAGCAATAGCAAACCACAACGATCCAATTCCAAAAGGACAAAATCAAGTCCCGTCCTAATTTTTTTTCTTGTTCGAGAAGCCGTTTCACTCATATATATATACCATAATTGGGAAGAAAAATACGAGCCCCGCCCTAAAGGGACATGGTGGTGGGGAAAAAAAATAGGAAGGGAGGAAATGTAAGTGTTGGTGGAAAAAATTATTATTTTTTTCAAATCTTTTGCGTTCCCCCGCAAAACTTTTGCGTTCCCCCGAGAAACTTTACGTTCCCCCGCAAAACTTTTGCGTTCCCCCGAGAAACTTTACGTTCCCTCGCAAAACTTTTGCGTTCCCACGAGAAACTTTACGTTCCCCCGCAAAACTTTTGCGTTCCCCCGAGAAACTTACGTTCCCTCGCAAAACTTTTGCGTTCCCACGAGAAACTTTACGTTCCCTCGCAAAACTTTTGCGTTCCCACGCAAAGATATTTGCGTTCCCTCGCAAAGTTATAATCGTTCCCTTGCTGTATGCTCGGACAAACAGTTCCTCTTTAATGTCCCGCTGGCTGGCAGTAGTGTTTCAGTTAGTAACATACGTTAATAATGCACACAAATAATGCGCAGCTCGAGTTTGAACTTGTTGGACTCAAATATAAAGAAATGCAGTCAGTGCTTATGTCAAGCAGTTCAGTAAAGTTGGCAATATATTCACAGATTCGAGCTTCCCGGATTAATAACTCGTGAGCTAAACGTTGTTTCACGAGTTCACACTTACAAATAAGTCAGGTATATTAATTGGTAAACGTATTTGGCGTGCTGTCCGGGGAGAGGGCTCCGAGCTCGGTAATCGGCCCGAACACAGAGTACCCCCCCTTTTAGATGAAGTAACCCAGAGAGTGTGAGGAGACGGGGTGGTGGAGGGATTCTGGAAACTGTCGAGGCTCCTTGGGTGAGTTTGACTGTGATTATATACAGGCCTGAACTCATGCCGATTGGGTAGATACGTTGATTACGGATTGTTAACAGCTGGTTGAGATGACGTAATGATTAAGATGTAATGATTGGGTAGCTTTGACTTGTTCCTCCCGAACTACGTTAATAAAACATAATTAAAACACAAATGCCAATCATAGTAACCTAGACAACAAGCTACAACAATCCAATTTTCCTCAAATGTGCTTTATAATAAATTGGTCTCTATGAGCAGGCGGCGGAGATACACGTATGAAGGGACCGTCTGAAAAGTGCAAAACCCTTTTGCTCATTTTAAATTATGTAAAATACTCAATGACTTCATTGTAACACACTGTACTGTCACCAAATTTAGTTCATACATCACTGCTCTCCTGCTGGTTAGGTACTACAACACTTAGTTTGGCAAGTAGCACATAAAGGCCTTTGATGTTACACAGCTTACATACTTACAACAGCTTTTGCATGATAATTGCTTACTGGATTTGATGGCATTACGATTTATTTAATATTTTTACTCATAACAGTGAAATTATTGATTTTATTTAATAATTAATAATCATAAAAGTTATGAATTTTTTATCAAACTAAGTGTTCCAGTACAACCAGCAGGAGAGCAGTGATGTAGGCTATGAACTAAATTTGGTGACAGTACAGTGTGTTACAATGAAGTTATTAAGTATTGTTCATAATATAAAATGAGCAAAAGGGTTTTGGGTTTTGCACTTTTCAGACGGTCCCTTCATACGTGTATCTCAGCCGCCTGCTCATAGAGACCAATTTATTATAAAGCACATTTGAGGAAAATTGGGTTGTTGTAGCTTGTTGTCTAGGTTACTATGATCGACATTTATGTTTTAACAACGTTTAGCTCACGAGTTATTAATCCGGGAAGCTCGAATCTGTGAATATATTGCCAACTTTACTGAACTGCTTGACATAAGCACTGACTGCATTTCTTTATATTTGAGTCCAACAAGTTCAAACTCGAGCTGCGCATTATTTGTGTGCATTATTATGATATGTTACTAACTGAAACACTACTGCCAGCCAGCGGGACATTAAAGAGGAAGTGTTTGTCCGAGCATACAGCAAGGGAACGATTATAACTTTGCGAGGGAACGCAAATATCTTTGCGTGGGAACGCAAAAGTTTTGCGAGGGAACGCAAATATCTTTCCGTGGGAACGCAAAAGTTTTGCGAGGGAACGCAAAGTTTCTCGGGGAACGCAAAAGTTTTGCGAGAGGCCGCAAATATCTTTCCGTGGGAACGCAAAAGTTTTGCGAGGGAACGCAAAGTTTCTCAGGGAACGCAAAAGATTTGAAAAAAAATCCTCCCATCTCAATTGTTTTTTCACCAGCACTTAAAATTTCCTCCCTTCCCATTCTTTTTTCTACCACCATGTCCCTTTAGGGGCTCCGTAGAAAAAAGACTAACTGGGCTTTGCTAACCAACCAAACCATGATCCCTTGATGCAGCTCTGTCCTTCACCTCCATACATCCCCTTGTCTCCAAAAGCCCACTGCTGACCTCTTCAGGATGTGGAATTGTCGCTCTAGCCGAAGAAAGGCACCACCTTCCCCCCTCTCAGACTTGTTTTCGCCCTTTCACTGACAGTGCACTGGAGCGCATCTTTAATTTGCCCCGGTCGCCATTTGCTCTGTGCTTAAAGACTTTTGAGTTTGTTTGTTTTTTTTTCTGGCAAATATTTGTTTTTGATTTGCCAGAATGAGAGAGGCCCCACTGGCATGTTCTGGGGCAGCATTGCTCATGCCCTCAGTGCGGTGACCGCTATTGCCAGCTGTTGACTTTGTAGCTGAAATTTGTTTAATATTCACTTTTCTTCATACTCTATGCCCTCATTTAGAAGTAAAGGGTTACAGCCTCAAAGCCTCATTACTGCATACATGCAATAATATTAGTAATAATTAATAGTAATTGTATTAATAATGGTACATTTTCTAATGCTCCTGTAAATTAAGGGCTTTTCATTTTTATGATGCCGTGGACCCCCACATATGAAGAACCCTTTATCGAGGGACCCCTTTCCTGAAACATAAAGAGAGTTATATATTTTCATGTGTATTTTCAAGGCCTATCAGTGGTGCATGTGCATTATATAAAGACAACATGTTCTTTCCCCAGTTAAATAATTGGCTTTTATATTGTTTTTGCACTGGGCCCAAAGCAAATTAGTAATTAAAAAGTTATTAAACGTAACTTTGTATCTTTTTTTCCACCAGTTATTAGAATACAGTTAGAAACCTGCAGAGAAACATTTTTAAATTAAAAATTATTTGTAACAAAACTATATGCAGGCTTTTATTTCTCACTTCACAAACACTTTAATTGTGATTATAAAACGGTTAGTTCCTCTCCTTGATTCTGATTGGTCAATAGCTGTGTTTTATTCACGATAAATACTACACAACACCCTTAGCAACCACTCTTAGCAGCGTAAACTGTTGTTCTCAATTTATATTGTTCATTGAAGCTTACTGTATTATGTAGAAGAGTGTTGTGAGAAAGAGATCTATTGAATGAGTTTATTACCTGCATTCAGATTTAGCATTTTCCTTCAGGTCAGTCCTATGTTCATAATAAAAAATCTGTTTAAATGTCCGCTGCAATATCTTGTCCTTTTAAGGGGTTTTCCCGTGACTGACAGCACTAGTCAAAGCATTTGTCAGTTGCTTCTTGTTCCGTTTTCACAACAATTCAGTCCTTTCATTGTAAAAGTCTTCGCTACTGACTGACACACTCATAAAGACAGTCTTTGCCGCCATCTAATGGCGTAATAATGTAACTTCTGTTGCTGTTCACGGTCAGGGATTATTTTTTCCGCTGGAAGGAAGGCTTTTAGTGATTTTACTTCATGAAAGTTGCATTGATACATATTTTTTGGCTTGAATATTTGTATTGTGTGGTAACCATTTTATAAAAGCAATAAGGTACTCAAGGCTAGTGCTGTATCCATGACTTATTCATGATACAGCACAGCCTCTTGTACCTTATTGCTTCCTTAAACTCAGCATTTCTAACCAGTGTTTAGAAAGCAGAAACAATTATAAAATCAAATTCAGTAACTTTTTTCCACATTTTTCTGCAGACCCCCTTGCACCCATTCATGGATTTTACATCCATGATGTGCTTTAATGTGAAAATAAATGAATATTTTAACCATCAAAATGGATTTAGATTGTGAAAAAGGTAATATATAGCCAGACCAAATGCAAAATGATGTAAAATGAAGCCTAAATATATTGATTAGCATTATCCAATAGCCCACATGGCTTAAGTGAAGTCAGCTGAAACAGAAAGTTGTACATTTTGATGAAAGATTGCAAAGAAAGTTAAACCTTTTTTTCTTCAGAACAACATGCACCAATGAATTATTCATAATAAAAACAGGAACATGCATTAGGGAGTAAATAGGATAAATTTTGATTTCATGTTGGCTTGAACATCTAAAAACATTGCATGTCTCTGCTTCAATTATGACTGATTCTTTCAAAGTTGGAGCATCTGGCGTGGAGAATAAGTCCATCAGGGATGAAAGGGTAGGTGTTTTTACAGCCCAGCTAACGTTATTTGCATGAGGGACACATTAGTGGCCTTTGCCATGAATAGCATGATAGAGTGAGATGAGAAGGTTCAGACAAGACATCAGAGACCACGAGATCGGCAGGATTTGCGCCAGTGTCCGGGGATTACAGTGCATTGAGCACACACAGTATTTTGAGTGAAGGGGATTTAACCATGGCCAGATAAATCCCAGGGTTGTGTAATTGTTGAGCACCGAGCGTTGTTCGCGCAGAGCGGCCCTGTCGAACAGATGTGGGGTCATCCTGCGGTGTCTGTTAGTCCTGTGGTTAGTCCTTTAATAAGAGCATGGGGACACTGTTCACCACAAACTACAGGCCTGTAAACTGCGCCTGACTGCCTGGGAGTGAGCCACAGAACACACAGAAATGGGGAATGTTGGTTTTGTCTTGAATATTGTTTGATATCTCAAGAGAATTCGGTGAATAAAGGAGAGCAGTCAAATCAGAGCTTTTATTTTTCAAGCTGATGGACGGAGAGAGCAGACACTCGCATGGACGGAGTGTTCCTGCATGTTTCCTAGGCTTATGGATTATGTTGTTTTTAAAGTAATGTCATATAAGCCAAAAATACAAGTCAAGCCCGCTATTTTTTCCCCCAGTTTTGACAAGAAACGGGATCGCAATGAGAACATCCTGAATGCTTTGTGTTATTTGAGGGATGTGTTCGAGGAGCCGAGCCAGACTCCAGCTCTGATAAAAGATCACAGGTCACATTAAATGAACTTGAAGAATTTGGAAAGGAGAAATAAGTTTGAATGCTCTTATATGGAAGAAAGGATGGTGTGCAGACATCATGTCATGTTTGTCTTTGCAGAGACCAGACTTGAGAAATCTGTTAGAAAATTGTTTCATTTAATTCACTCCTGTCAACCAATAAAGTACAATGTGAATATATGAAAGGACATTAAATATGATTTGTATTTGGCACAAAATATCAAGAAGTGACAGCAGAGTCCTGCCTTGTGAAATGCTACATGATTAAAATAAATGGTTCCAATTATAATTAGAGATGCACAGGATGTCGATATTAATTTTAAAAGTATATTTTATTTATAAATATCATTATTGGTTGATATTGGATATTTAATTATAGGGTGAAACAAGTATTTTTACATTTAGATTACCTTTACAGTCATCTAACACTCAATTAATGTTCATCTCTAAAAAACACAAATAATAATCTTTAGCAATGTAATCTTTAGCAAATCTCAAAATGAATATTAATTTTTCATATAGAATATTTTATATTTGTATATAATTCATAATATTTTCAATATTTATCATTATCAGCCATAACATGGAAATAATCGTTGGCTTCAGTTATTTTATATATACTGTATATATACCTGTATGATAGATAGATAGATAGATAGATAGATAGATAGATAGATAGATAGATAGATAGATAGATAGATAGATAGATAGATAGATAGATAGATAGATAGATATTCCTTTATATATGTACATACATTTTAACTTAAGGACTTGGTGTTGAAAATAAAAAAGTCAACTACATTATAAGAAATAAAAATGAGAATAGGTCTAGCATTACTTTTAATTATAAAAATGTTGTCTGTTTTTCATACACTGTCCACATACCACTCTTTTGAGAGTAGAAATACATAAAAAAATCTCTAGACAGACATAATTGGTGTGTCTGAAATATTGCAAATAACAGTAATTATCAGATATTACTTGTTCTGTGGAAACAGCCACCATGTCATTTTCTGTTTTGATTGCCATGGTCAGACTCAGTTTACAATGCAACATTAGAACATCTTTGTTTTGAGGATGTGTTCATTTTGAAGTTGAACTCTGTCACATTTTAATGTTTTTTTTTTTCTTTCTTTNTTGATTGCCATGGTCAGACTCAGTTTACAATTCAACATTAGAACATCTTTGTTTTGAGGATGTGTTCATTTTGAAGTTGAACTCTGTCACATTTTAATGTTTTTTTTTTCTTTCTTTCTTTATCAAAGAAAAGAAAGAAAACAAACAGAAGTCAGTGCCTTTTGTTTCAGATTCTTATAGTTGGTGATTTTCGACCCTTTAAAGTCCTCTGATATCCGGAAGTGTTTACAGTCTAATTACTGTCTGTGTTCAGCTCCCCTCTAGAGTTCCAGCTGTGGAGCGGCTCGAGATGAAAAACACACGCGGGGGAAAGAGAGAATGAGAGAATTAATGGAAAGAAAGGGGGGAGAGGATGGATGTGTGTTGACAGTTGGAATGTCTCTGGTTCCGCAGGTCATGCGGAGATTCTGTCCCCTGAAAGTGATCCAGATGCTCTAGGCTTTGATTTGGGACCAAGAGGCGTCTCTCTCTCTCACACACACACGCACACACACAACCTGTGTGCCACTGCTTGCGGGGCTGAATACACATGAGGGAGGGGTGGCAGAGGACCCTTGCGCATTGGGGATCCCCTTTTGCCAAAGACACAGGAGTAAGTGAAGAAACGCCCTCGCCGTTTCGTGATAACATTATTTCCATGTTGCTGACAACCTGTTTCAAATGGAAAGCAGTTTGAGACTGTTTTTGACAAGGGCAGAGATTCACCCTTGCCCTTGTCTTCATAATTAAAGTGTCTGAATGTTAATAATGCAGACAAAATCATAGTATAGAAACACCCTCAAACTGAATCAAACATGCAGCATCTGAAGGGAAACTTATAAAAACAGGAAATAATGAAATTTAGCAACACTTTTGTCTAATTTGTCTTTTTTTTATTTTGTTGCATCTGTGTGGACCGACCATCTTTGTGCTCCTTCCATCTGCATTTCTCCCACTGCAAATCTGCATCGTTGACATTTGCGAGCGATTTGAAGTGCGTCGCAAAGGTTGTCAAGGGATTAATCTCGTATCATGCTGTGTTGGAGAAAAACGTCCCCTTCCAAGAATTAAACACAATTTACCCATCAAGCCTCCTTATTCTCCACTGCAGACAAGCATAAATAATATCTCTGCGGTCCAGATTCGCTAATTTACCAGCTTAAGCATCTCCTAAATGTTATTAGGGAAGCCGAGGAGCTTCACAGACCTCCTTCCGGCAGTGATTTGTTATCCAGCCGTGCAGTGTGTGTGTGTTTGAGGATCGTACCTGACACCTTCTCCAAACAGCCTGTAACCTCAGGGCCATGTACCCTGTGCTTGGCATCCACTCTCCCCTTCATCGTCCAACACAATACTGTCTCTGTCTCTGGCTGCTGAAACCTCTGTATTCATTACATGCCACTTGCATTAGTGTAATTTCATGTGCAGAGCTGCGCTTATTTGTTTAAAGTTTGCCTGATACACTAAACTGGTACATAGTGTTTGCACACAACTGTGTACACTAAGATCCATTGAGTGAGCTGCATGCCTACAGAGGCAGCATCTCAATTCAATATAGATGTGTTCCTGATGTAAAGGCAGTTTCAAAAGGTAACTTACATCTATGGATCAGGCATGATGCTTTTATCCAAATGACTTACATTGCATTCAAGACGGTGGAAGAAGTGAGAGAAATGTTGATTGTGAACTTAGATTTCATTATTAAAAGGTGTCAAATGGTTCAGTAGGCCTATAATTAAAAGTAGATTATTTTACTTGATATTTATGTATTTTTATGCTACTGAGTTGTTAGAAACATATTAAAATCAGACTTAAAAAAAAAATAAATAAAAAAAATCAACTGCATGTTGAGATGATTTTGTTCAAAAATGATAGCCAATACATTTTTAGAGTAGGCTATCAAGCTGTTAGCAGCCACATGCTAGCAAACAAACATACAAGCCAGGATTAATACGTGTCAAAATAGTTCATTACATGTAATAAAAAAAAAATTTTTTTAAAAAGGGCTATTTATCCAATATTTGTTTGTACTGTGTTTTTATATGATTATAAGAGTATCAACAAAGATGGTCTTATTATTGATAGATTTCCCACAAAGCAGTTTATTCAGCGTAATGAGGCCTCTTTTCCTTTGACATCCATTAGAAAATGGCCTCTGGTCTCCTTCCCAGCGTACCACAGCATTACGCTTTTTTTTCCAACCTTGGAGGCTTGCCTTAAAGCGGCTTTGGTATCGAACTGTTAGTTTAGTAAGATGCAACAGCAAACTCTGTTGAAATCAATTGAGGGTTAAGATGTTTCTTCAGTTCCGAAAATGGACGAAAATGTTAGTATTATTAAGAATAGATTATTTTATTTTTGTATTTTTTTGCTTATTAGCGTGTTCAGTTGTTAGCTTACCACATGCTAACATCAGACTTTGTTAAAGTCAGTTGTTAAGATTAATTCTTTCAGTTCTGATAAGCGTCAGTAAAATAGCTGATTATATCTTAAATTTTAATTTTTCAAAACCAATAAGAGCCAATAAAAGTTTTGTTTATTAGAGTGCCAAGCTGTTAGCTTAGCAACATGCTAACATCAAACTCTATTGAAATTGATTGCAAGTCAAGATGATTTTGTTAGTATACTATAATAGTTTACTATTGTCGCGTTTCCACCAAAATTACCCGGAACAATTTGTCCCAGGAACTTTTTCCCCCAAACCTGTCTGCATTTCCATCACGGTCTAAAGTAGCGTGAAGAGAGTCCGGTGACGTAGGACTGTGCGCAACTTTCCAGTTCCCGCTGGATTATGTCCTCCGCATATAAGGTTCATAAAGCCTGAACCTCGCCGTCGGTCCATCGGTCGTATTTTTTAAACTCCATTGTTGAATCGAATAGCGAACAACTCCTACTGCACGCACCGCAACAGATTTTTAAAAATGGTGGTTGAAATAAAATGTCAAAATGTTTTTGAACTCAACCAATCAGCATGTTCAGCGCCCAAATCCCACCCCCAAAAGTTCCTGAACTTTGAAAAAGTACTACCTTGTGAGCAGGGACTTTTTACCCGGAACTTCATTTAGACCCTGGTCCATGCGGTCGAAACACACGGAGTACCACCACAAAGTCCCTAGTTCCCAGGGAAAATTCCTCCGGTGGAAATACGGCTTATATATAAAATGTACTATTTTAACACACATTTGTTTGTACTGTTTTGTATGATTAAATGTGTGATTGTTATGATTGAGTATCGCTCTGTTAGCTTTGTAACATGCTAACATCTAATATTTGAATCAAGATGTTTGTTCAATTTCAAAAAGCATCATTAAAAAAAATTCTGTGTAATTAAAAATAGATTATTTTACCCAATGTTGTGTCATACTTATTAGAGTATCAAGCTGTTACTTAGCAACATGCTAACATCAAACTCAACTGTGAGTCTCCAGTGCAGAGCACTCTTTGTCTGTTGTGTGGAGTTTGTCGTCTATGTAGAGTACTTCTAATCGGTCACTAATCAGCTTTTATTTCAGTCATGACACTGCTTTAAAAGACAGCTGCTTATTTAGGTAGTAGGCAGATCATAAGCAGTAGCCCTGTTCTCCCTCTCAGCATGTCCATCTTTGCATGTGTGCACAGACTGTCTAGATCTCACAGTGTATGTTTATCAGGGTGCAACCAAGTGCATCCCCTGAGCGAAAAACCTGTTATTATTCTGACAGTCCTGATTGGAGGCCATGCTGGCAGGTTGGCTTCTCTAGCAGGTTAGCAGTGGAGAGCTTAGCTTCACCTGCCAGCCTGTGTTAAAGAGGTGAAGACTTTTCCACTGACTGGCTTAGTGTCATACACGCAGTGCACCATACACCATGGTGTGTGTTCACTGGAGCCCTGTAGGGGTTTCCCACACCGTCCGTCCCTGTGTGAGAGAGGTGGAGCCAGGTGTCAAGCGCTGTCAGAACTCCTCACTTCACCCGGAGTGAGAGACCTGTGCGAGACGTTTTTTCATCTTGCATCCAATCACAGTGCTTAGGTGTGCAAGAGTAGGTGGAGCATGTCTTGACTAACGATGTACACATGCATGTACAGAATAAATGCTAAGGAATCAGTTTTTATGATTTTATTGGTGACCCTCTTAAGCCCACCTCAATCTAAGTTTTACATGTTTGCCTATATATCTGAATAGCGTTCCCATAAAGTAAATATTAAATCAAATATTCAAGTGCAAACATGATATGTTTTGTCATAAACAGGGAAAAAACTGCAAACATGACAAGTCTGATGAGGATTTATAAGCTACATGTTTCCTGTTAATGCTGCCTTCACATGCTATTGGAATTATTGTAAATACGAGTTTCCTAGTTACGAATTGGATATGAATGCCCTCTCAAGTGGTATTTACCACTGGGAAGCTCGGGGATAAAGGTGCGTTCACGCGGAATCGTAATTCCTGTAGTTACGAGATTCTAGCTTGTAAAAAGCGTTCACGTCCTCGTAGAGATCGTAGTTACAGCTTGTAAGCTGGGAGTTTTCTGAAAGCTCCCACATGTACCACGTGGCCGCTGTACCACCTGACCGCTGTAGATTCATTTAGGCGTTGATAGTGGTGCCATGGAAACGCATAATTCCAAGTCCAAGGACCAAAAGGACGTGAACAGCTTCGAATATAACGTCATGTGTTGTCATTTCAAGATTCCGGTAAATACGAGGTGACGTGAACGCAGCTTAATTCTGATACCCAAGTTCCTGAGATGGGAGGGCCATAAACTTTAAATACGGAGGGGAGAACAATTGCTGCTGTGACTGGTATTATTATTAATAATAATTTTTATTAGTTTTTTCACAACAATAATTACTATTAGTTCCCTTTTGAATGGGAACTCGCATTGAGTCCTAGGATGCTAATGGGGAATGCCTCCAGCATGACTGGTGTCTGAAGTGGAAAAACACGACAATAACATTGGCCGGCAACAGACCATGATTTCACTACTGGTACAACTAGTATAAATAGGGCACAGTAGTACACGTCATCCTCTTTCTTGTCTTCAGGATCCATTTGTTGATGTACGTTTGAAGACGATCTCTCAGCCAAGCTTTTCAGGAAGTATGAGCCTCTGTATCAGAGACAACACTTGAGGACACACAACCTGTGCGTTATGTGTTTGAGTAAAGAACATGTGCGTTCAGCTCTCCAGGGAAATTGTGAGGCGTGCTTTGTGATGTTTTCGCGAGACTGACGGAAAGAGAAAGGTAAGAAGCTTTTTCTTCTTCGTTCTCACCTGAGGGATAGAAGTCAGTGTTTTCTCGCGTTCAGCTCTCGAGGTAGTCAAAGGCACTCACAGTGATGTGTTTGTGACTGTTATACGCATGATTCCTGATTAGTGATAGAGTCTGGTGTTTGAACAGAGCTCGTTCAGCTCTCGAGGGAGTTGAGCGTGCTCTTTATGATGCGGTCGCTGTGATAAGCTCCTTTGTTGTTTATTCTCTCTGGAAGAATGAGAATAGAGCACCTGCACCCAGCGGTTCAGGTCCTGCAGCCAACATAGCGGCAGACCGGTTCAATCTCAGAGGTGGTGGGCTGAGCAAAGGGAGATTCTTTATGAGATTCCTTCCTGTTCTAGTCTGCTATTACTAATGTGTGAGGCCTAATTCTGTGTAATTAGATGCAGAGAGTATGAAGGCAGGCATTTTTTTTAGATCTGCCTCCTCCGCTGGGCCGCACAATAGCAGTGCTCTGTGGTGGCGATCTCTGGAAACCGACAGGAAGCAGTTTTTGCCCTAGTTGCGAACCCTTCCTAGTTGTAGGCACCTTTGTGAGTGTTGGAGTCTAGAGAGCCTGTTTTTTATTCGGGTTTGACTGAAGAGCAGAACCCTTCCCCTGAGTAGGGTCTTGAAGCAGGGTCTTCCAGTCCCTAGGATGAGCTCTTTCAATCTCGAGAACCTGACAGAAAGGGGGTTTTCGCCCCAGTTTGCAAACCCTTCTTTGTCTGGTTGCTAGGTCTCTTCTTGCTTTAGAGAGTTGTCCTGCTGAGGCCTCTATCCCCAGAGCTATGCCTGGATTGCAGTATAGAGTTGTCAGGCTCCTTTGTGAGCCTCCTTGGTAAGCAGTCCTTGGTGTAGAAAGTAGTTAGGCCTCCTCTCGCTTTAGAGAGTCATCTTGCTGAGACCTCCCTTCCTAGAACTCAGTCAGGGTGGCTACGCCGAGTCATATGGCTCACTGTGAGCCTCCTTGGGGGAACCAACCTTAGGGGGGTTGTTAGTTTTCCTCTCGATTTAGAGAGTCGTCATGCTGAGACCTCCGCTCCCCAGAAGAATCTCCGCATAAGATAACATGTCCAAGTGGTATGGCTCTCTTTGAGCCTCCTTGGCAAAGTGGTCTTTTAGTGTAGAGCGTAGTTGGCCAGTGGACTGTTGTAGGCTCTTTTCGAGCCTCCCAGGTTAACTGTCTTAAAGGTGGGCATTGTTAGGTCTCCTCTTTCTTTAGAGAGGCATCTTGCTGAGGCATCTTGCTGATCTGTGGATTTTGACCCTTGCCTGTTGGTTTATGTTTCTGGATTACCCGATTAAAGCTGCGTTTGGATCTAACCTTCTCGTCTCTGTGCCTTTCCGTGACAGAAACTTCCATCACTAATAGATCCAGCAGCATGAGTTTCCGGATTGTTCCTCCAGCCACCATGAGGGAGCGGATGGCTTGACTTTGGCGTTGGTGGCTCTACGACAAGAGGGATGGGAGGTAGGGTGCTTTGCCCAGACGTTTTGCACGATGGTGGTGGGGCTAAATTATAATGATGATGCTCTAAAGGAGATTTTTAATGAGTGTCTGAAGGACCCTCTGCCTCAATGGGAGATGGAGGGGCTGCAGGTCTTGGATTTTTGGGGCTTTGTCAATTATCTCTCCCATAGAAGCCATTGGGCAACACCTGCTCAGCGAGAGTCCGCTCCAGAGGCTGCTCCAACCCGTGAGTTTGCTCCAGAGCCTACAGAGGAAGTGGGCACAGAGTCACCGCCTCACCCACGTAAAAGGAGGAAGAGGAGGAAGGCTTCCCTCATCCCTCAAGGCCTGGAGGCCTTCCCAGAGCCCGCTCCAGCCAGTGAGTCCGCTCCAGAGCCCGCTCCAGCCTGTTAGTCCGCTCCGGTGCCTACAGAGGAGGTAGGCACAGAGCCACCGCCTCACCCACGTAAGAGGAGGAAGAAGAGGAGAAAGGCTTCCTCCGTCCCTCAAGGCCCGGAGGCCTTCCCAGAGCCCGTGGTAGGCCCGGAGACCACCCCAGAGGTCATTCTTTGGCTTCCCAAGCGCCTTGCCCTGCCGGCGCCACCTAAGCGACTTGCCCTGCCGCCGCCGCCCAGGCCGTCCGCCCTGGTGCCGCTGCCCAGGCCATCTGATCTGCTGAAGCCCTCCTGGTCAGTTCCTCCAGCACCGCCCTGGCATTCAGCCCGGACTCCAGACCTGCTGGAACCCGCCTGGTCAGTTCCTCCAGCACCGCCCTGGCATTCAGCCCGGAATCCAGACCTGCTGGAACCCGCCTGGTCAGTTCCTTCCTGCACCGCCCTGGCATTCAGCCAGGACCCTGACCTTCTTGGAGCCCCCGTGGTCTGTTCCTCCGGCTCCCATCTTGCCTTCGGTCAGGGGCTCTGCACCTGGCCCGCCGTCCCTCCCCCTGGTCCTCCTCCGGTCCACCTCCCTCCTGAGAGTTTTGTTTTGTGTTTGGTCAGGTGGAGCGTCTGGTAGCCGCTCCGTAGGGAGGGGGTACTGTCATGATCACCAGTTGGAGTGCCCTATTTAGCCACCAGAGGGCACTCCAAAACGGACTATTGTCTCACCTTTTTAACTTCTTTCCCATAACCCACTTCCCGGACACATTATCACTTCATTGCACCCAGCTGTATTGTAATTATGTTATTAGTGTTCTGTCTATTTATACTGAGTTTGTTTCTGCTTTTGTTATGGAAGTTTCGTTTATGGTCACTGGAATCACTGTTTGTTTTTTCTTTGTTTTTTATGGTCTGATCTGTGGATTTTGACCGTTGCCAATTGGTTTATGTTTCTGGATTACCAGATTAAAGCTGCGTTTGGATCTAATCTTCTCATCTCTGTGCCTTTCCGTGACAGGTTACCTCTCTCTATAGAGGGTCATTAACTGAAGACTCCGCTCTGAGAGTTCCATTGAGGCAGTGGATTGGGTTGTAGTCTCTTCTGGTGCCTCCCTGATTAACTGTCTTCAAGATGGTGTTGCTAGGCTTCCTTTCATTGAGAGTCGTCCTGCTGAGGCCTCTGCCCCAAAGCTCCACCTGGATAGCAGTATCGAGTGTTAGGCTCCTTTGAGCCTCCTTGGTAAGTAGTCCTTAGTTTAGAACATAGCTAGGCCTACTCTTGTTTTAGAGAACCATCTTACTAAGGACTCCCTTCTTAGAGCTCCCCTAAATGTTGCTAGGTCTCCTCTCATGAGACCTCCACTCGTCAGGGGTGTTTCCCCTTTAGCGACTGGCAGGGTATATTTATCCTTGGCCATATTTCCTTTAAGGTATTCTTGAATACCAGGTCCTGAGCTAAGCTTATTTAGCCAGGGTTTCTGACCCTAGGGAAAAGAGTCACAACGACCGCTGGTGTGTACTGCTAGGACCGGTAACTGTGACTCCAGATCAGTTCCGTTAAAGTCTCTGGCTTAGGTCAGCCATACAGCACTCAGTTCTTCAGGATGGCGGAGTGGACATTTGTTCCCAATGTGCATCCTAGGACGCAGTGTGAGTTACCATTCGAAAGGGAACGTCTCGGGTTATGTAACCATGAGACGTTCCAGAGAACCATGGTTCTCTGTGAAGGGGAACGAGACACTGTGTCCTGTCGCCATGCTTGACGTGTACTACAGGTGCCCTATTTATACTCTGGTCGCACCAGTAGTGACGTCATAGGCTGTCGCCGGCCAATGTTATTGTCATGTTTTTACACATACTTCAGACACTGGTCGTGCAAGAGGAATTCCACATTAGCGTCTTAAGACGCAGTGTCTTGTTCCCCTTCTCAGGGAACCATGGTTACATTTGTAACCCGAGATGTTTTAATAATTAATTATTAGTTTTTTCCACAACAGCTACGTTGTCTTGTCGTTAAAGTAGTGCATATTTGCATATATGAATAATAATTTGAAGAGTATTGTATGTTTTATACACAGCAAATATAGCCAGTTTTTGACAGAAATTCCAGAATCTAGATAGCACTGTGAATGTTTATACAGCTGTCAATGAATGGGACGCTAAATATCGTTTCAGCTTTAATAAGGTTTTTCCCAATTAATAGGCAAAATCACTCTGGTGTCCTCCATGATTCTGGTTCTTTCTGACAACAAAGCACTTGAATGCAACAAATTTGTAATCATGACTTCAGAAGTGGGAAGTAGGACATTTCCGTAGGACCTGTGTTCCAAAACAAGCCCACTATGAGGGCTTTAATATAATAATGCTTATAAATAAACACTTAAAGTTTGATTATTGTTTATTTGTCAACCTACATAATTAAAGAACAGCGGATCAAACTGGACAGATCTTTTCAAAATAAATGTTCCAAAATGGAAGATGATACAGAAGAACTATTTTGGGTTCCCCAAAGAACCTTTCAGTGAACAGTTCTTAAAATAACCTTCTTTTTTTTTCTTAGTGTGGAGAACATTTTAATAATCTAAAGAAGCTTTTCCATTATAAAGTACCTTTTTATCAATGGAAAGGTTCCATGGATGATAAAGGTTCTTCATGGAACCATCTAAAGAACCTTTATTTTAAAGAGTGTGGACTATACAATTATTTTTATCAGTGTCCATTTTGTCCACACAATGAAAATAATCTAAGTGGTTAAAGTTTATGAATTAAATAATGTGTTGCGAGCACAATTAATCAACTTAAAGTTGTTTAATATGAGGTTTACAGTGTTCTTAGCTTAGTTGGCTTATTAGGAACAATAGGGGTCAATGAAACGATCCTAGTAAGCCCACTTGACAAAAACATAATATTTCTGGATTATAATTACAGACAGAGCATTAATCTTATTTAGGCTCAAGTTGATTCTTAAATTTGTTCATTTAATAAGATCAACAGTTTCATTCATTCTCTCTGTTCTACTGCATCAATATGCGTAACCATCTCTCAGGCAGTGTCCTGTGCTCACTACAGATATAAAATCCATCTTTTAAAATAAATATTATTGCTTTAAAATACCATGAACATCACATCAGGTAACATTTTAATTGTTAATCTGATCATTTTAAAATTCTAATCAATACTCAGCCAGTTTTGTTGCCAGAAACTAGAACTAGATTGTTCTCCCGCAAATCACGTTGAAATGGGAACGCGGGGACACCGCGATGCGACCGCAAAGGGCACTTTCACTTTCGCGATCAAAGGGGCAGGGGCTCAAGAAAACCTGAAACTCGCGCTTAGGACTGCACATGCGCATTGGCTAGTCTTGCCTGAAAAATAAGCTTTTTTAAAACATTATTTAAGCATAAGAAACAACATTTATGGGACAGTTCATGTCAGATTTCGTTGCTGATTTGAAATATGTTATTTAATTGTGAGTTCGCCAAGCAGTTTTTGAGATTTCAGGATTCCCCCATTCAAATAGATAGGACTTGGCCTTAAATAGCACCACTTAAATTGCAAATATGGCCGCCGAGTGAACAGACTTTCCTTGAAAGGGACTTTGATGTAGCACATATTCACCTAAAAGCCATTCCCATAAGAGTGGGCGGCGCCAGGATGTTTGCTAACAGTTTACTATTAAAAAATGTGTTTCAAAACTTTTTACCCCCAAGCTAAGAACGAAAAAGAACTTTGTTGTGCGTATATCGGAGCCTCTAGGGTCACCTCCCCCTAAATATTGAGAACTTCGATGATTGGCTTTCAAGGCTTGTTTTAAATTTCATTGCCTCTTATTTTGAAGGACATTCAACTCCAAATGTTTTCTACCATCATTCTTATTTTACTCTTTTTTTCTTTTTCTTTTTTTTTTTAGGTTCTGGTCTGTTTCAAATGTGGTGCATGTAACCCATAAAGGTCCTCTTATGTGAGAGGCTGAAAAACTTATGCCTAAACAAGCGCTCAAGGTCAGGTAACATGGTGGCTAGTCAACTTCAATACACTCTAAGTTGAGATTACACATACCTGCAATCTTTTCACGTCTCTTTTTTTAAGTCACCCGCAGTGCTTACCGTCCTGCAGACCGGTCACCCTGGTGAGGTCTTCAACTGACTCCAGCTGTAAGGCCAAATTACACTTGTTAACATCTTTCATCTCGACTTCTGGACAAACTTCATTTTTGACAGGAAAATGATTGGTGAATTGCTTCATATCAAGCAGACAAGATTCCCCGCAGTATGAGATCATTCCGCACCATGTCTCTTCTTGATTCTGCTCAGTGTTGATGTGTCTGACATTAATACAGTGAACTGGTACTCAAAATAGGTTTCTGGGCAAAGGCTCAATACTTAGATAAAAGGCGTTGTTTTTAGAGTTTTTTCCCCTTTTGGGGCAAATCGCACACAGGAGACAGGTGAAAAGTGACTTTGACACTCACATGAGTACGCACACACACACACAAACAGAGTGGATCGTTGTGTCTCGCGCCCACGCAGGCCTGGTTTTTTCCCTCGCCAAGTCACAGGGTGCCGGCGGGGTTCGAGGTGACAGCGCGGCATCAATATCACGCGCCGCCGACGCCTCCTTGCTCTCTCTGGCAACGTGTACCTCGCCAACCTTTCTCTCTCTCACACACATACAGACATACACACTCACTTTCACTCCTCTCACCTTCAGTGCTGAGCGCTCACCATCTGCAGCGCTGCTAACACCCAGCCACTGCCAAAGCACAGGCCCCCGCACGGCCTAGTCACACACACACACGACATACGTGCAGTGCACACGCACGAACTGTCATATCCTCACACACTTAAGTACAGAAGATGAGGGCTTATTCCCAACTAGTCTGAGACCAGTCAGTCAGCTGACTGCCTGATGGATACTGGACTTTATGTTTGGCTGAAATCACTAGCTACGTTCAAATTGTCTGATCTTCCTTTATTTCCAGGAGTAGGAGCACGCAAGCAGTCTGAGTCCACTTGAAATGAAATATTAAAAAGGTTCTGTTTTGATACAATTAATAGTTTTGAGGAAGAATTTGCAAAAGTTTGCAAGGTAAACAAGGTTTAGTGAACAAAACAAAAAAAAATACTAAAATGTATTTGAAATGTTTATTTTGTAAGTACTACAAATACATTTACAAGTGCTAAATAAAAAACCCTGCAATTGTACTTTTGGTATACTAAACTGGTATACTTAAAGTCTGATAAATTGGAACAACTAATTTTGTACTTAATGCACTTTAATTGTGCAGAAGTAGTGCTGAGGTCGATCTAAAGATATACTATATGATTGCGCTAAAGTGGAACTATTGCAAGTATACTTTAGGTACATTTTAAATATCTTGCATTTAAAGACTGGTATTATACAAAGATCATACAATCCTGATCAATAGTCATATTAAAACACTTTTTAGGCATAATATTAAGAAATGTACATTGTGCAATAAAGAAATACTCCAAATAAAGTTTAATTATAATTTTATATCACTAAGTCTTAAGTGATATGTCAATAAATATGTTAATGGATTTGAAATATACTTAGTGTGAAATAAATGTCTTTTAAATACATTTTGGCATAGAGTTTTTTTTACTTGGGTAGTGGCATCAAAGCTTTTTTTTTTTTTAAATAATAGATATCGACTAGCACACCTATATTTAGCTTGCAAGCACACCTGTAAATTCAGTAGTCTGTGAAACCAGTCCTTACTCATTTTAGATGTATATATTTGTTTAATCACTAAAAATATTATAAATATAAATATATTAAAATATATGTAAAATTCCATTCAATTCTTAATATATAAAAAAATATATACTGGTCATACTATATAAATTTCATATTAAATATATTTATACTTACATTAAAAACAATATATTTAATAATTATTAAATATTTACCACAAGTTTATGGTATATTTTGTACAACTGTGAGCAATGATTATTGTACCATTATTTGAATATTTATTTTCAAATTTAATTTAATTATTATTTTATTATGTATATATTGTTAAATTATTTTATAATATTTTATTTTGTGTCATTTATAAATAATGTATGTTTGTGTGTTAGATATAACTGTTAAATATATATATAGAGAGAGTATAATATATATAATTTATCAGTCTGAAATGATAAAAAAGTTGATGGACCCCAGTGACTTCCATACTATTTTATTCCATACTATGGAAGTCAATGGGATCCATTAACTGGTTACCAGTTGAGAATTTTCCTTTTTGGGTGAACTATCCCTTTAACTCTGTTGTAAAGTGTTACTTTTTCAAATAAACCCGCCTTAAAACAGAACGTAAAAACAAAATAAACTGTGATTGGTTGCTTTATATGTCAGTCAGATGGTCTTTTGCTGTGTAAGTGAGCGGTTCTTGATCTTTGTGCTGGTAGTCAAATGTCTGGCTAGGTGAAACTAATTCCCTACAAACACTGACTGCAGCATAAAAATAAAGGAGAGCACATACCATGCAAAGAAGATCCTTTCGGTGGAGAGCGAAAGCGCATGTATGACCAAAGCGGTATGTTTTAGTTCTTACCAGAGAAAAAAAAAGCCCCAAAGGTTTATTTAATTATCTCTCAGTAATCGAGGTCCCAGGTGATCGTTCCCGAGAGGAGAGCATGAGGGCTTGATGATATTACACACTGAATTACGCTCTGAGTGCAATATTACTGTGAGAAATTTCACGTCTTCCAGGCTAAACGTCTTGTTGTGGAGTGTCTTAATTCATTTACCGCTGTTTGCTGCCTGGGTGCCCCTGAGCAGAGGTGAATTAATGGTGGTCATTTCTCGCCCTTCCTCATTCCATTAAACGGACACGGGCGCTCGCAGGCACCCATCGAAAAAAACCTCCATCTCATTCAGGCCTCGAAGAGAGGAGCCCATGAAATGTGTAGTGGAGTTTAATGACTTATAATGAGATTCATAAAACATGGCTGAAATTGCTCGGAAAAAAGCGACGGGAGAAAAAACGGTAACGAAACGCATTGACAGCAAGCAGGCTTGACATTTGGCCTTGTGTAATTAGGAATGTGCCAGCCTCCCTTCCCTCTAAATCTGGGCTCTAAATCATTATTCTCCACGGTGTTGACTTTGTCATGTTTCTGCGCTTAAGCTTTACCATTTCTGTAAATATTGCAGCCAAAATTACATTATAGTTTTTTTTCTACCCCTTAATTGCTTGCCCTCAAAACACAATCTGCTTTGGCAGTACATAAGATGGTATAGGAGTTAACGGAGGCTGGGAGCTGGCACACAAGCTGCACGCGCTCAGAAGAGGCCGCTAAGAAGAGGAGATGAAGAGTTGAGAAGCTGGAGACAGCTGATCACACACACAAGCTGTAGAGCAGCAGGCAGATGCCATCGGAACATGGCTGTCTGTCAGCAAAACTGGCAGTACAGAGCAAGCTGAGAGAGAAAGATGGAGTGAAGGTGACGGGAAGACACAAGCGGAGACTGTAGGATGGAGAGGAGAGATAAAAATACTAATGTACAGGAAAACAAGGAAAGAGGCACTTCTATGAAGGAAGAATTGCTCAAGAACTACAGTTTTTTCTAACTGATTTGACAGTGGCCACAAAGTATTTAGAGACTCAATATAATACCAAGTGGCATTTATTTTAAAGAAATATAGCAAAAGGACGTTTCAAGTAAAATATCACACAAAAAGAACTTTGTTAGGTTTCGATTTATAAAATAATAGATACTGTCACTGGTGGGCTTAGTCTTAATTAAGTGAATTTAGCTCTGAGTAAATCTCTAGCATCATTTGCTTGCGGATTCCACTTGCTTGGATTTTTTTCTTTTAGTTTTTATGTTTTAATTCAATGATATTTCATGCATTTTAAGTGTCTAAATACTTTTAGGGCCACTGAATCTACAAACTAAGGTCAGTGCTGTCAAAACAATTAACATAGCGATTGAAACTGACTCTTAATTTTCAAAAACAGTTCACTTTCACTGCATAATGAAATTCTTTTCACATACCACATTTATTTTGATGTGGGTCGGACTTATTTTGCTTTGAAAGCACTGGCGTTAATTTAGAAGTAAAAGCACCTGAGAAAAACTGTATGAAAAAAACAAGTGGAAGGCTGCAAAAAAAAGCTTAATGCCTCACTGATTGACGCAAAAAGTAGAGAAAGCAACTGATAATTATTTTAACTGGAGAGTAGTAGACATTGAGAAGGACAATATTTAGATCAGTGGTCAATCACTGTTGGATTTTCAGTGCCCAATTAAAATATTTGTTGTAGTGTTGTGGAAGTGGGAAAAAATATTGTGAAGAGATGAATGGGGGCTATTTATTTATTTTTTAATTTTTTAATTTATCAAACCAGAAAATAACACACACACAAAAAAACCTATTTTTATGCAGTGGGCTCCAAATATCTGAGAAAATCTGTGTTTACTTATTTATTCAGTCCTTAATTTGAGGTCTATTTCTTTTTCTTTTCTTTTTTTTACATATTTCCCTTCTTTAAAATTCAAGGAAACTGATCCTACATGATTAATGTTTCTCCATTAAAGTCATGAAACTCACCGTTTCTCAACTTCTCTTAAGTTTCCTCATTAGGCTACGTTCATCTTCCCTTCTGCTTCATTTGATGCTCGCTGTGAAACACACTTTCCTCAACTTTCTTTCCCTAAGAGGCTGTTAAAAGGGATGTCATCAGGGGTGGAGAATCTCTGTGATTGTTTTTGCGAGGGGTGGACGTGGAGTTCTTCCGTATAGCTTTTTGGGAAGGGTTCTCAGCGTCCCCGCTAAGCCGCTAGCTTTCGGACTCTAATCCCCTACAGCCAGTGGGGAGCGATGACACTCCGTAAATACCAATAACAAATAATGAAGCATTGCTTTATCTGTGTGATGGGAGCCGAGTTAATCTGTGGACCACTCTTGACACTCAATTAAAAGTGAAGAATGTGTCCCTCTCCGAGTTTCGAAGGAGTTCAAGGGTGGACCGCGCTCGCAGACATCTGCGCGCACCATCCGCTCGCGCGCCCCCCTCACAGTGCCCGCGAGCTCTCTGTTCTCGCTCGTTTGCAAAATACATGGAGATGAGAAAGTTCGGTGACATGTTGGGATCTCAAGAGCCTTTGGCTGCCTTGTTTAGCTTAGTGCTGCGGACTAGATACGAACAAACATTGAGGAGTCGATATAAGACTTCAATTGAGTCTAGTTCTGTATGTTGAAGCAATAACAGGACGTCTGAATGCAGTGGACAGAGCAAATGTGAATGTGTCAGGTGAACACTGCAATGGAGCATGAAATAAACGTTAAGTCCAGTGAGAACGATAGATAGATAGATAGATAGATAGATAGATAGATAGATAGATAGATAGATAGATAGATAGATAGATAGATAGATAGATAGATAGATAGATAGATGCAGTTTAGCATCTACCATAAGTGCAAATAGTAGCACTGTGCAAATAGACAAAAGTGCAAATATAAAATATGTAGGCCTATCTGAAATAATAAATAAATTGTTGAATAATAAATATATTTCTCAAAAAGAGAATATATATATATATATATATATATAGC
>RJVU01079805.1:8859706-8871028 GCA_003731715.1 Anabarilius grahami | reverse complement strand
CTTTCCCTTTGGTTTGGATAAATGTTACAGCAAATACTGCAGATAGTTTAATTTCAAAACATTTGCACTGAGACATCGGAAGAAATAAACAGTGCGCAAAACCATCTCTTTTCGTGCAGCGCTGAGGCTCTTCTGTGCTTGTTTACTCTGTGATCCTGATGCATCTCTCAGGGGTCACGGGGGTGAGGGAGGACATTGCCTAATTACCAATAAAAGCTGAGGTAAAATGTCTTCTGTTGCACAGATTCAAAGTCCGGGGTGAAAGCAGAGAGGAGAAATAAATAGCCGGGCAAAGATGTTAAAAGCCTGGTACACAAAAGAATTTGCAGCGGGAGCTTCATGAAAGCCAGGGAGACAGTAAATATGAGAGCTGGGATGACAAGAAACAAAGGCAAGGAATAGAAAGAAAAAAAAACTGGGAGCTGAATAAAAGACAGGAAACACAGTGTTTTCAGCACAACAAACTCATTTACAGATAGCCTAGGACTTGAAAACAATTATCGCCCATCTTTCCTATCTCTATAGCTCCGTCTCTCTCGCTTTGTGAGGGCCCTTTGTTTTTCTCAAGGACATATTAATTATTTTAGATCAGCCTGATTTTTATGCTCAGAATAAAGCTTGCCTTTGTGTCGTCTAAGATTGGTCAGCCTTTTATGTTTTCCCTGCGTCTGAAGGCTGGAGAGACACATTTCAAAGTTGTGGAGGAGTGTTTGTTCTAATGCAGGTTCATTAAAGCTTATATGTCCTCTGCGTTAAACGCACTTTATTACGTTCAAACCATACAAACTGTACTTCAATAATACACAAATAGGCTATCCTGTATTTCTAAAGTTTTCTAGTTTGATCTGAGCAAAAGAAAAAAAAAACCTGAATGTTGTTCAGAGATTTAAAGTGTGATAAAGTGGCTCTAGTGTATATGCGGCTATAGCAAAAACACACTGACATCCCTAGTGTTAAATCCGAGTGCTAAAAAGACAGTTTTCATACATGCTAACTTCGAATTAGGTGATATTACTCTCCCTCACTCCACAAACCTCTTTAAAGAGACCTTTATATTTGCCTATGAATAAAAAGAAAGGGCATATATACACACAGGCTCCCCCCCAAAAAAAACTCTGCATTCCACATTTAATTGAGAACAAAATCCTACAAACAGAGTCGGTCCAAAGTAAACGATTCAAAACCCCAATTCAGCCAATCAGGTGAGGAGCTTTATTCTCCCTGGCAATGGCGTCTCCACCCTCTTGTGTGGGGCACAGATGACCTATTGTCCCACTGACTCGCGAAGCACACAAGTCGTACTGTAACACCTCCGAAAAGCTCCGTCACTTTCACCTTCAGAGACCAAACACACTGCTGTAATAATAAAACAGCGTTTCTCTGCTAAGAATGACTTCATTCTTCATTTAATGCATTATGGAGTGAGGAAAATGTAAATATGTCCCTTTTAAATGGCTTAATTATATGTTATTATGAAAATATCATTAATTGTATTTTCCATAAGAGTATGAAAACATATTCTGAATAACAGATCAAATGTATGAATGATAATATATGATCTCCTGTTTACAACTATTTAATTAAATGCAAAAATGATTAAAAACAGTTTGATTATACATTTTGATTATAAAATTGATTTATGTAATAAATATATTCAACGTGTTTACCCCGTCATTTAGTATATTCTTTTACAAAATAATTAAAAGCTTGGATATTACCTTTAAAAGAATGAAAAAAAAGCAATTGACAAATAACACACGGTTGATATTTTTATATCGTTGTGTATATTGTTGTAAAAATATATTTATGTTAAATTATACTTAAATGAAATTATTTTGCACCATTTTATTATTTATTCTTGTACTGTTCAAACACAAAATGAATTTTTAAAATGGCTAATATTGCATGAATTGCAAGAACTAATCTGCAGTACACACTGCAGGACACTGTCATGCTTATATTTTTTACTATAAAACACACTAGTATGGATTTTATTTTTTCGCTATCATCATCATCATATAGAAGAAACATGCCTCAATTCTACTGCCATCCAGCTGTTCAGTTTATCATAACTAATAGGACATAAAGGAACTGCAGATCTTGCAGTTACTGTAGCTGAAAGTCATATACCACAGAGCATTTTTATAATCTCATGTACAGTTCATAAAGAGGCCCTTTTAACTAATAAACCATGGATAGCACACTGCTGCCATCTGTTGGCCACTTTTGGTGGCGCAAAGACATTTTGTGGCATCGATTACCTTATTAGACTTACAAGATATAGTCTGCTTTTAAATAAAGTCGTGTTATGACATTCTTTATCATACAGTTTTCCCCAACATTTCTGAATTTGAAAGGTATGCTGATTTAAGACAAAGATTAATCATCAACAAAAAAACTTGCCCTTTACAGAGAGCAATACAAATGACTCCAGGCTCCCCTAGAGTTAAAAATACACAAACAGCAAAAAAAAAAAAAACACAATCAAATGTATTGAAATTGAGCCTTAGTTAGAAGCTGATGGGAAGCATGCTTGATCATAATCAATGACCCACTGCACAACATTATCGTCACCCCACAGACCAGTCTCTGATGACCTCTGACCCCAAAGGTAATGTCATTAGGAACATTAGGAACTGAAGGTTAAACACATGATTCCTGGTGTGCAATCATGAATACGGAGCATTTGTATGTGGAGTGTTGGGAAAATTGACATTTGTCTCATGTTATAGTGTGTGGATCGGATTGTGCCATCTTAGTGGGAACCAAATGTCCTCTCAGGGATAGTAAAACCTGACTTTAAGGAAAATATAAAAATGCCAAAAGGTTTCCGTGAGGGTTAGGTTTAAGGGACAAAAATGTGTGTGTGTGGTCCTGGTAAACCCTACGTTAGTCACACTAAATGAAGTTTTTTAAAAATGTAAAAATGCAGAATGTTTTCTGTGATGATTGTGATTAGGTTTAGGGTTAGGGACTAGAATATACAGTTTGTACAGTATAAAAATCATTATGTCTATGGAATGTCCAGTTATGTTACATAACTGTACAGCTGTTATGTTAAAATTTTCAAGAAATTTCTGAGCGAAAATGGTTTCAAAGTAAATCCTACACCTTTTTTTTCTTTTTAGTGTAGAAGACAATGAAGAAAACAAGCTGATTAATGTTTCAGAAATGAAAAGACTTGGTGTTCGTAATGCTTTGGATATTCTGTACAGTATAATGCAAGTAAAATGTTATAATATTAGTTCACCCAAAAATAAAATTTCTGTCATTAATTACTCACCCTCATGTCGTTCCACACCTGTAAGACCTTTGTTCATCTTCGGAGCACAAATAAAGATATTTTTGATGAAATCCGAGAGGTTTTTTTAATCCCCCGTAGAAAGCAACGTAATTACTACATTCAAAGTCCAAAAAAGTAGTAAAGACATTGTTAAAATTGTCAACATGGCTACAGTGGTTCTACCTTAATGTTATGAAGCGACGAGAATACTTTTTGTGCGCAAAAACAAAACAAAAACTAATGCTGTTTACATTGTATAAACAGTACAGGCTTCTGGGTTCTACGTCACGCATCCGTCGTTCTGCTCACGTGAACAGCGCCGGCCAATACTGAGTCGCCGTTCTGACGTAGAACCCAGAAGCCTGCACAGTCTATACAACGTAAACAGCGTAGGAGAATGACTGGGAAGAGAAGAAATTGTTGAATAAAGTCATTTTTTGTTTGTTTGTTTGTTTGTTTTTGCGCACAAAAAGTATTCTCGTCGCTTCATAGCATTAAGGTTGAACCACTGTAGTCACGTTGACTATTTTAACGATGTCTTTACTACTTTTCTAGACCTTGAAGGTGGTAATTATGTTGCTTTCTATGGGGGATAAAAAAAAAATTAAAAACCTTTCGGATTTCATCAAAAATATCTTTGTTCTGAAGATGAACAAAAATGTTTGTTCTGAAGATGAACAAAGGTCTTACGGGGTGGAATGACCTGAGGGGGAGTACTTAATGACATAAATTTCATTTTTTGGGTGAACTATCCCTTTATGAATTGACTAAACCATTAATTATGACAGTAATTCTATCAATGGAGACTTTGTGCGGACCACACAGGCAGCTTCTCATTGTCGACAGTGAACACTGACATTGTCAGAGGCTGATTTGCTCCTGTTTTGAGAGCTGACAATTGCGTTCACGCCATCATTTTTGTTCCGCAGACAGCAGGCCTGTAACAACACTATCACAGTCAGGATTTGCTCAGTGAAAAGAAACGGCAGCAGCGGCGAGATTAGTTTTGGAGCCCTCTCGTAAGAGTTAAGTGCCGAGCGGAGCTCTGATACAAAGCCCGTTTGATCCTCGGGGATTGTGGGATGTAAAGCGTTTGAGTCTGTCAACCCTTTTGTCATGATAGCACATGTTTTTCTCCATCTTCTTATTCCGCTCGTCCGTCTATTGTTATTATCCGCTCTAGCAGCAGCTGCTGGCATTGTCATAGCTGTTAATCTGAGGGAATATCTTTAGCTTCCCGCGTTACGAACAGCTGTCGGTATTGTGCTAGAGTCGTTAATCTGATTCGAGATCTTTAGCTCCTCAATTTGAGGCTTTGATCCAGGCCATTACGCCGCCTATTGCATGTATTCTTTGTTGTAAATCTGAGCTGGAACTGTTCCACATCTGTAGACAAACACTGCAGCGGCCTGCTGTTGCCAGATGTTTCTCCGCTGCAATCTTTCATCGTACAATGGCTTGTTTAGTTCTGAATCTGAATCTATTTTAACAGTTGCTCCTCTATGACAGGAACATATCATGTAGCCTATAACTCTACCACAAGTGTGGTTTGATGAAAGTAATGTCAAAATGCACCTGGATAGTATCAAACCACGTTCATTTAAAAGGGCAGTTCACACAAAAATGAAATTTCAGTCATTATTTACTCACCATCATGTTGTTCCAAAAACCTATATGACTGAAAATGTCTGTTTTTTTCCATACAGTGAAAGTTTAATGGGGTCCAAATCCTATTGACTTTCATTGACAAAGCCTTTACACTTTTTGTTTTTCTTTACAATTTTGTTTTAAAGGATTAGTTCACTTTCAAATAAAATTTTCCTGATTATTTACTCACCCCCATGACATTTAAGATGTTCATGCTTTATTCAACTTACGGAACGAACGTGGCGGCAGCTTTTTGAAGAATACGGAAAGCGGAAGAACGTGCAAGGCGATCATTTGTGTTTATAAAGCATTTGTATTTTTTTTCGAAAATGGCAGATCGTTTCGCTAGATAAGACCCTTATTCCTCGTCTGGTATGGTTTAAAACCCTTTGAAGCTGCACTGAAACTGTCATTTTGACCTTCAATCGTTTGGAGGCCATTGAAGTCCACTATAAGGAGAATAATCCTGGAATGTTTTCATCAAAAACCTTAATTTCTTTTAGACTGAAGAAAGAAAGACATGAACATCTTGGATGACTTGGGGGTGAGTAAATTATCAGAAAAATTTTATTTGAAAGTGAACTAATCCTTTAAGCCTTTACACTTAAAGGGATAGTTCACCCCAAAATTAAAATTACCCCATGATTTACTCACCCTCAAGCCATCCTAGGTGTATATGACTTTCTTCTTTCAGACGAACACAATCGGAGGTGTATTTAAAAATATCCGGGCTCTTCCAAGCATTATAATGGTGAATGGGGGATGTGTTTTGAAGCCAAAAAATAAATGCATCCATCCATCATAAATATAAACCATACGGCTCCAGGGGGTTAATAAAGGCCTTCTGAAGTGAAGTGATGGGTTTTGTAAGAAAAATATCCATATTTAAAACTTTATAAAGTACAATACTAGCTTACGCCAGACGACCATACGCATACTGTGTAAGTTTTGGTGCCTCTCGCGGTTTGAACAAATAGGGCTGGACAACATACACAAGCTCCTCTTCTCTTATATCGAAATCCTCTGACATTTCTCTTTAAAATGTCTCATTTTAGACTTCTAATTTGTGATCGGTGTTTTGTTTTGCCCTCTGAGCTTCCGCATTCACCGTTAAGTCATGCGTCGAGTCAGGGGTTACTCTTCCACCGCAAATCGACGCATATGACCGTCTGCCGGAAGCTAGTTATTTTACTTTATAAAGTTTTAAATATGGGTATTTTTCTCCCAAACACCTCCCCCCTCCCCCTCCCTTAATTCCATTATAAAGCTTGGAAGACCCAGGATATTTTTTTAATATATCTCATATTGTGTTCGTCAGAAAGAAGATGAGGGTGAGAAAATCATGGGATAATTTTCATTTTTGAGTGAACTATCCCTTTAACTACTGTTATACTGTTTAAGGTAAAACACTACAGGCAAAACTCCACTTCAGTAGCACTTACACCAAACTTTTTAATTAAAAAAAAATGTTCTTTACTATTTTTTCTGATTGATAGTGTGATAAAAAAAGAGATATACAAAATCCTCTTCTGTAAAAACCTTTAATACGTCTCAAAATGAAAAGAATTTTGAACCAATCCAATGTTCAGATTTCTGTTCTGGAAATGCTTGTAAATGCGTGCATATTTAATTAGATAATGTCTCGTAAACATTACCTTTGAGAAAACGATACAAAACGATTATATTAATGTACTGTGATTAATCAAGTGGGTAAGTATTGTGATCTAAAATCTTTCCCTTATTCACCTGTGGTGTCACGAATGCACATAATATGATTTAGTATTGACCCAGCCAGCCATTTTGTGACGTGTATAAATGCTTCTAGCCATAAACAAAACCATCTTCATTAATACCCTCAAAACATCTGATCAGCCTTGCAGCCTATTAAAGCCATCTCATTGTGAAGATACACACATTAGCCTCGACAAGAGCTTCCATTAAACAATGAAAACTAATGAGGTTACAGTGAAATAAAACTAGATCGAGCAAGCTGAGTACAATTACCCCAAATATAAATATCCCCCCATGTTTAAAGAGCCATTAATCAGATAAAAATAGACTGAAGAAGTCTTTTGTGATTAACGAGGTGAGACTTGTGCTAATTACTGTTTCCTCCGCTTGTAATTAGGTTGGCACATCTAATCAAGATGAATGAACGCCCTGACCCGCTGCACATTGTTTGCAGCTCACAAACCCAGCGGCTTTTACATCTTTATTCCTCAAACTGTATTATCATGACCTTGTCTCTATGAGACACGCTCCCATAACTGCGTATTGCTTTATTACACCCTCCTGCCGTGTGTTAAAAGAGATGCTGTGAATAAGAGCTTTGTCTGTTCCGTTCTGCCTACAGCTGCTTTTAAGCTTTTTCAGTCATTTAGTCCATGTCTACCACCTGTTGTGGAAAAAAGCGGATGCATGAATAGATGTGTGTAGTGTGTGCATGGGCTTTTTGTTTGACGCATCTTGCTTTTAATAACGAAAAAGTGTAGAGAAGTTTGGGAAGGCTGCAGGAAACTTGTCTTTTTGCTCATATTATTGTATGTAAATGAGGCACAAGAATCAACCGAAACGTCGATATGTTTTGCATCTCGCGCACTTGTAATTATTTCAGACAAGTGTTTATAATATGACCTTTGTAAAATGGAAATAAGTTGAGGCGTGAATACAGATATTGAATTTGGTAATTAATGCGGAGCTCTTGGTGGAAGTCGCTGGAGGGACTGGAACTAATTCAATTACAGTCTGAACTGGAGCGCCGTTATAATTATTTCTTTCTGAAACAGAATAAAAAATGCAGGAATGCGTCCCCCCTCCCCCCCTCTCAATCTATTACTCAGTGTAACTTTACCATTTTTGAATTGCTCTACATAAACATACTGAGCTATGTGTGCGCCTATCATTACACATCAACTAGGTGAATTACATAAAATATTTTTCATGGCACAATCTTACTTTCATGCAGAATTAGAAGTCAAGACAAGAAACGGGGCACATTAACAGTAGAACTTGTAGAATTTTATTTCTATTCAAATGATTTGAAACAGAATCTACAAATGCAACACTTCAGGATTTCATCCCCAGATTATTATTAAATCTACTTAACAGTACTTCTGTTTAGAAAAAGAATATCTCTGTTTAGTTTTGCGCAATGAACATTGTTTAATAATAAGCAAAGATTTTCTTCGTTTTTTTACAGTTGTACATACACACCTACACTAAAAACCGCCAGCAGATGCTTGCATGAGGCAGTCCTATACATTATATGTTCACCAGAAGCACTTCATTGGCTGAAAGTTGGAACCACCCATCACTTCCAGTTTTATACAAATGCTAAAGAGTGCAAAGAAATCAGTTATAGAAGTGAGACATTTCCCAATATTATGATGAACGTTTCTGGGTGTATTACTATAAAAAAGAAAGAAAGAAAAATAAAAACGTAGCATTCTGTGTGGTCCTTGACAGTTCAAAAACATGATCAAGGTGCAAACTTGACAGTTACAAAAGAACTGGCATAGAAAAAGAAGCATACTTCAAAATACAATAAACAACCCGAAGTTCACAGTTTCTAGTATTTACAGAATTGTATATGGTTGTTTGTGATATAGGCAAACTGACACAGGATATTGAGGTAAATGAGGGTAGCCAGGCGGTGCGAAGGCAAGTCTCAGAGCTGAGGTTTGCACAAGAAAACTTCTTGGAATTCAAGGAAAATCTTGGTCACACTTTATATTACATTGCTCATGTGTACTGAGCAGCATCAGAAATTAACTGGAATTGATTCATTTCTTACATTTATGAAGGCTATTCTTTTTCCCAAATATAATTTATGTCCATTTTATTTCCAATAATTAATCATTTAATTGAAATGGTCTAAACACAAGTAAATCAGCATATTATGAAAACAAATATTACACTGTTCAAAAGCTTGGAGTCAGTAAGATTTGCTTAGGTTTTTGAAAGAAGTCTCACTAATGCTGCATTTATTTGATCAAAAATACAGTACAAACAGTAATATTGTGAAATATTATTTCAATTTAAAAGAGATGTTTTCTATTTTAATATATATCTTAAATGTAATTTATTCCTGTGATGGCAAAGCAACCATTACTCCAGTTTTCAGTGTCAATGTTGAGACAATTGTGCTGCTTAATATTTTTGTGGAAACCATGATCATTTTTTTCAGGATTCTTTAATGAATAGCAAAAAATAAGTATTTCTTTCTTTCAAAAAAATCTTAGTGACCCAGAACCTTCTGAACAGCATTAGTGTATGTAACAGATAAAAAAATATTTCTGTAAAAAAATAATTTACCACAACAGGGACATCGTTTTCCACCACATTTTAAATTCTAGAACATTTTTGTCAATTTCTGGCATTTAGATTAATTTCTGACCTTGGTTCTGAGTAATATTAATGAACTACTATGTCATTACTGTGCAGAGCGACTTGTGGAAACATATAAACTCTATTAACTATAGCAGTTCAGTTTAGTAACATGTGTAACAGGGACCCTGTAAAATAAAGTGTTACCAAAATCTCTACTCCCAACATGTGCGGTTAAAACTATGTCTTAAGCAGAAAGAGCGGCCCATCGCAAGATAAAGTGAGGACTGGTTTTGTTCTCAAAGCAGTTGGTTTGTGCAAAAAAGACCTGTCGTTTAGCTATGCGGACGGGGAGTATGAATACAAAAGCTTTAGTGCGTTCAGCAGGCGATGCCATCTTCATTAAGGCTTCCAAAAAATACATCCATTACAAAGAATTCCCCGATACCTCAGAGAAAAAAGTGAGTGATCTCTTTACCAGCGCCATTTAAATAAGTACAAAATCCACCGTTTGAACTGTAAATATTACCACGTTATTTCTAATGTGGAAAAATATACTGTGCGTAATATACAAGCAAGAAATATCAGCACTTTGGTGTGGGCTTCAGATTAGCTACCGGCTCATTGTAGCCACGGCTACTGTGCATCTACCTTCTCCAAGCACCACGCTGAGAAAACAATGAGAAACGTTATGAATGCGATATACAGTGGTTCACAGTGACAGGATGAGGGAGGAATCGTCTGCCAGAAACGAACAACGAAGCGTCTATTGGTCCCTGAATTACACATCTTATACCACAGCTGTGCCAGGAACAACCCTCGTAGGAACAGGCAGACCCAAAGTTTGCCGTTTAGACACAATCAGTGACTATGAATACAGAAAACCCAACAATATCTTACAGTACACCGATTTCTCCCCTTAAAAGTTGTGTAAACAAGCAGGAATGACCTTTAGGATGATAGTTAGTTGCTAAAAACAGACCCAGTGGGCCTCCTCTCTTGTCTTTTGATAATAATTGTTGTTGTCTGAGGTTCCCTGTCCTTGGAGGATGGGTATCTGGGGAGGTTCTCTTTATTTAAGATTCTCCCAGGCTCACTCTTCATATACATTGGCAAGTCAAGGCTCCAGAGTAAGCCGTCTATATGTCAGTTGTTTGCTTCCTCAATTGGCAATATCATGAACTAGGGCACTGGGGTGACCCTCTCTCTCGACCGCCACATAAAAGCGAGGAGGAGGACTTAGGTGCTTGGTTTTCTACAACACTAAACCAACTTTGAGTTCAGAAATGATTTTGGGGCTTATCTAAAATGATGTGTTCAGACAAGTAAGTGCAGTGTTCAGTCTACGAACTGAAGAGACCTCCAGCTAGTTCTTGTGTCCACCAGGGGGAGCCCTTCTCTAGAGTAGCGCAAGCCACGACCTGAGAGATTATTCTGGAAGGTGCAGTGAAGTCACCTCTGGTTTCATCTTGAAGTACTGGTTGAAACGGAGAACTGCATATCTGCGAAAGCAAATGTGGTGGAAAAGAGTGAGAATACATTGTCTGAACCTCAATTATATGGACATTGTTGTTGAGAAGATAAAACTTACCCCAAGAAGTCAAAGTCAATGGTGGAGTACTGAGCCTGGATTAATGCCCATAGTCCCCAGAAGAAATGAGATGCCTGGGGAAAACGAAAACCAAACACCATGAGGAAAAAATGAAGATAGATTTAGCTTTTTCTAAAATCTGGGAAATCTGGGTATTGACGGGTAAATCTCAAAAAGAAATGTCATATTGTATATCAAAAGAAAAAATAAGAAATTATATTACACATATAACTATATATATATTCATATCAGTGTTGTCATTGTTGACTAAAACTAAAAATGTAAAAAAATAATTTCCATTAATTGAAGAAATGCTTCAGTATTAGATGAAATACTCTGGCCAAATTAGAAATGTTGCATTGGCAACTAACTTGCAAATGACTAAAAATAAATTAAAGTTAAAATATAAATGAATAAAAATGACATAACACACATTAAAACATTAGTAAAACTTGAACATTAAAAATGGATAATA
>RJVU01079805.1:8827617-8859413 GCA_003731715.1 Anabarilius grahami | reverse complement strand
TGATATAAAAAATAATATCACAATGCACAAATTTAAATTTTCCCCCAAAAAGCAGGCTTCATTTAATAAACACAAAACATTTTCTTAATGTTTTATTTTGATTTCAGGGTAAAAAAAGCACTAAGAAATATTCTTGACTAGCTTTGTGAGACTCTCCCTGACACTGGAGTTACTGTGACAGATTGTGTGTTGTATTGTTGCTTGGAAACATTTGACCCACGCCTTTCTAAGCAAAGACTGCTTCCTTTTAGTGGACCCATTAAAAAAGGAAAAAAAGATAACTGCATGGAAGTTATTTGTGTTGATTCTGGATCACTGACAGCAAAGTAAAAGCTTATAAAATGTGGCATATATATATAAAAGCCCCTCTGATGAGACTGAATCACTCCTGCCATCATGTGAGTAAAGATCACGGGTTTGCTGGCCTATAATAAAGTCTCTATCCTCAGTGTTTTTCGCTCAACTGCACAGAATAAATGTTTGTCTCTGCCAGAGTCAAGGGTCCTGAACCACCTCAGACACTATCTCTGAGCATATTCAGACCATCTTTTATAAAACTCCATGTCTCCTGGCCTAGGCATGTGAAGATGGTGTGTAAACATTAAGGTGATGTACTAAAGCAGAGCTTCAATGGGCACCACACACTCACATCTATCTAAGATGACAAGTCCTTGGAATATATAGAGATATTATATGGCAATACTGATATTGCAAAGGTTTAGGGCTGTATTTATTTGATCAAAAATGCAGTAAAAACAGTAATGGTGTGAAATATTATTAGAATTTAAAATAACTGTCTTCTGTTTACATGGACAGCAACAATCTAATTATTGACCTTATTTTAAATAAGACAATATTTTGATTAAGGTGTTTACATGAGTTGCTTTTAGAATATTCCTTTTATATTCCCATTTTACATGTTATAGAACATAGATCGATTAATGGCACACGTCTTTATGCCACATCATCCGATGTTCCCTCCAGATTTTCAAGTATCAACATACAGTTTGTCTCTGTTATGGTACCATATTTTGGCTGTTTCATTTTTCATTCCAGTGGGTGCGGACAGCCGAAAGTATGTAACCTTCCTCCCCCATTCGTTCTGCAACTGTTTTAAAGATGTTGCCATCCTGTTCTTATGGGCACTTCGTAATATTCATTTCTTTCATAATTCTTAACATTACCATCGTTTCCCGCTCGGACCAAAAATGTGCTTTCTTTCTTGAAGCCATGCTCTCGTTTGCCGTCAAATGGTTGAACACTGCCATGTGTGTATATGTCCTGTCGCAAAATGCAGCGAACATGTCTGTACATGTCTATAATGCATTTCGATAATGCGACTAAAATAGGAATACTCCACGTTTTAATTCGGTTTGTGTTTACTCCGACTATGACTTTAGCCAAATTAAGTTAATCAGAAATCGTAGAACTCTGAAAACTCTGAAAAGAGTTTTCTTTTCAGCAACTTTTTCTACTATCACCCAAAATTATCTTTGTTTCACGTTATCCAGATGTTTGTCTTGATGCATCTATTCAAATGTACGCAGACGATACTGTGATTTATGTACATGCTACAACAAATGAACAGATATCACAAAAATGATCTGCTGTCATGACCAAAATCTCAGACTGGTTTAACCAGTGTTGTTTATAGTTAAACGTCCAGAAAACTGCTTGTATGTATTTTAAGATTAGAAAGATGGAGGAGGTTATACCAGATATATTAGTAAATTGTGAAAGATTACAAATTGTATCGGACTTTAAATACCTTGGAGTTATTTTAGACACTCACTTAACATTTGAAAAGCATGTTAAAAAAATAGTTTGTACAGTTACACCCCAACTTCTGCAAGAAGCTGCAAGAATCTTTCTGCACTCTTTAATCTTTTCTCATTTCTCTTACTGTATTACTTCATGGTCCCAAGCAGGAAAATCTACTCTTAGACCTTTACATAGTTTATACAAACGTGCTATAAAAGTGTTTGATAAGAAACCTGACAGACATCATCATTGTATTATAATTCAAAAACATAATCTCTTTACCTTTAAAAACTTTGTAATATTTCACAATTGTAGTTTAATGTATAAAATTGTGAATGATCTTGCACCTTCACCTTAAAAGATGTTTGTTTCATTGCGCAATGACAGCTTAAGACAGACAAGAGCCTCGTTAAGAGGTGACTGTGAAGCGCATTTTAGAAAAACAGATTTTGGTCGATCAGCCTTTTCAGTAATAGCTGTTAATAATTGGAATAGTTTACCAACTGATATTAGACCGTGTACTACCTTTGTCCAGTTTAAATTACATTTGAAAAGATTTTTAAAAGGCAAGTCAGGTCTGTGATCATTAATTATACAAGGTAACGATTTTTGAATATGTTTTTATACTTCTTGTATACTATTGTGTTTAATCTGTATGGTATTTTTATTGATAATTTGGTGTACTCCTGCCCAGGGACAGCAGATGAAATTATTAGCTAATTCTAGGGTAATATTTTATTGTCCATTGTCCCTGTCAAATAAAGAATAAATAAATATATCATTTAAATTATATAATATAGGTAGAATTTTAGATAATGCATTGTGTATAGTAATGTATAATGAACATTCATTTATGATTAATACAGGCATAAGACAACTGTCTAATTCAGATTTCCAGAAACTGTAATTTATAGCTTAATCTGTTATGGCAGGTTTGATTACATGATGCCTACATAATCAGAATATGCCCATATTCTGATTAATATCATTATATTCTTGGGCATCTCTTCAGTTTTCTCTGAGCTTTCAAAAAAGGCCTCAGAAAAAGGAATCCAAAATGAAGACAACAAACAGTCACATCCGTTCACTAAGCCTCACCTCACATTCCTCTAGCATTTGTTTTAGCGTCTCTCAAGGTCCCTCTCAGGGACAGAGAGAGAAAATGGTGCCTCTCTCAGTTTTATTCGCCAGTTTTCTTTGCAGAGAGCCAGAGGATACATTTTTTCTTTGAGGGCTTTTTTCCTTCTTCCCCTGACAGACTGGAAATTAAAAAATGTCTGCTCTGCTTTTAACACATCTATTGATCACAAAAGACTGAACTGCAAAAGTAAACTGGATATTCAATTAGTTTTCCTCTCTGAAGTAAATATCATCATCAAGAAAGGACTAAAGAGCAGGTGTGCAACTCGATCGTCAAAGAATGACTTGCACACACACACACACACACACACAAACACCCAGAGCTCCTCTCATTAGATGCTTGTGAATCTCTAAAAAGGTGGGCAGGATATCAAGGCTCCTTCCCTGACTACTTGCAATCACTATTCATACCTTTGTCTACTTTTCAAGCGTCACTCTAATACAGATGATCTACCTGCTAAATAGTTAAACTGCTCACGATGTTCCAGTTTACTTTGTAAAATGCTGCATGCCATTAAAGAAAGTAATTAAATTGAAAAAACAAAAGCCTGATGTTTAGTTTGGCAGGGTGCAGATGGATCAAAATGCGTCACGATTCCAGACCGTGGCGGATAAATCCAGTTTCAACTCACCAAGGCGAATCGGTTGACTTGCACGTACAGGACCTCCACTTCAGTATTAGAGACCTGTTTGCCCTGTGATTTGTACTCCTTGTAGGCCTCCAGATAGGCCCGGAGCCACTGCAACTGGAGCTCTCGACTAGGATACAGGGTGTAGTCCACCTCATTCAGACCTGTCAATCACAAAAAGCCCACGCCCACCACCATTCACATTATATCTTTGAATCATGGAGGTTTTTTTTTTTCTCTTCTACAAAATGGCTTCATTTTTGGCCCAATCGCATTACCTGCAAATTCATTGAAGTGATTCCCAATGTCAAAGGCTTGGTAATTGTACCCAGCATATTCGTAGTCAATGAATTTGACATTTCCTGCAGGAGGGGAAACAAATGAGATTTTGTTTAGAAAAGCAAACGGGCATTGTCTTCTTAACCCTTGTTCTTTTTTACTGTAACAATCTATTGCCTGTATTAGCAAACCAACACTACATGGACATTTTCTGCTATTTAAATGACTCAAATCACATCTGGGAAAAGGAGTAAGGATTTGCATTCTGGTGCAAGACAAGAAAGAATAAACAAATGACAGAAGGTAAACAAGACATGGGGACAGATTTCATGCACTCATAGCATGTATGTAGGGGAAAAAATAGCATGCTAGATTTGGGTGATTCTTCAATTAGGGACACTTTGAAGAGTGAAATTTTTTCAGACAGTTTCATTTCATTTTAAATATTTTTCACATCCAGTAATCCCGATCAAGTACTGATCAAGGCTATTGGAGGTTTTTGATTTTGTGTTTTAGACAAAAACATGTATATACAGTTCAGGTTTAGGGGTAATTGAAAAATGTAATATTTCAGCACAATTTATAACTAAAATTTCTTGTGTTTTTAATTAAAAAAAAAGTGTATCTAATTGATGAATCACCCATTTACATGAGTCTGCTGAGAGGAAAAGTGAAAAACTTGCAATCAGTTTTCATTTTGTTTTCTTTTTAAAGGGAAATGTGTATTATCAGAATCATTATTATTAATTTTAGGATATTTTCAAATGAAAACAAACAATAATTCCGACTCAATTACAAATTATTAAGCAAGTGGGCAAAGTCATTGCAAGTTTTCGACCTTTTCCAGGAAATCTTGTGGCTGGTAAAAGAAAGAGCGCCTTGCGCAAACAGTCTTCTGTAAAACAGTGAAAGTAAAAAGAGTAAAATAAAGCAAAAAAATTGAAAAACCATTCAGGGTTAGAGAAAAGTTTACAACTTTAGAAAATGCTAAACGAAAAAACAGGAGACGGCTGTACTGTAAGACCAGGGCTGGAAGGACAGAGGAGGTAAAGGAGAGAAAATGGGCAACGTCGCCATCTAGTGGCACATAGTCTGTATAGCAGTGGTCTAGCAAGCAATGACTTGATTGGTCATGTGATGTAAAGAGTGTTGAATTCAGAATACAAAGCCTTACTCCTCTCGTTCTACATATGTGTAATGTATTATTCGTTAAATCACTGCCTGGTCTGTTACATGTAACATTAGTGCACCTAATGTGTGTTTGACTTTATGTGGCCTTGCATTCCCAGTGCTCTAGAGCTTATGGTGTGTAGAAAAAAAGTTTGATTGACATTGGACAGAAGTGTTGGTCTACAGAAAGAGACACGTGAGGTGGTTACCGGACCCGGTGGCGTCCTAGCGGGACACACTGAACACCTCCAGTCAGTGGCTATAGCCCTGTGCAGCAGATGAAGAGATTTGGGCAAACTCACATCTGTCACAGAACACACACAGCTTCACTGCAGAGAGGCCATTGGGCACCTCCCCCTTTAAGAACAAACACGGCTCATCTCATAAACGCACACCCCCACCACACAGCATCCCCATTGGTCGATTAGCCATCCAATGAGGCCCCAAGTTTTACTGGCTCTATGCAAATGCCACGATGGCTTCCTGTGCAGGTCGAGCCTGTGGGACTCTCAAACTTGAGTGTCAACAATAGGCATGAAAAACAAAAACAAATACGGTCTCGGAAAGCAGGGCTATATTGCGTAACGCTCCCGCTCTTGCTTTCTATAGGTCTCGGCGGGAAGGGGAGGGGGCTGAGAGTGCAGGGTTGTCAAAAACTTAAACATTTTACAGTGAAAACTTCCTCCCACCCCTCGGTCTGCGTTAAAAGCGAGTTGGAGGAAGTGGCTTGGCTTTTTTTCTGAAAACAGAGCCTCCTTCCTCTCTCAAAATTCAAATACAAACAAGTGCCCAAGGTCGTAGTTGCCCCCAAGCCCTGTTCTCGAAGCAGATTTCCATGACCCAATCTCTAATCGCTTCTTGTGAATTATTTACTGCTCCAAGAACAGTTTTTAGGGGCAACTGATACCTTTAGGGCAACTGATACGTGCTGGTTATAATCGGTTTGACCGCCTCAAAAGAAAAAAAAAAGGTGAGAGACAGGAACTATACGTTCTCACACTACTGCTGTGGCAGAGCAGCCATTTTCTCATGCTCATATTCTTCCATGTGGGTCATTCCTGTTATGCTGATTATTTTATTGTCCCCATCATATATGTCCTGATATACAGGGTAAAATATAAAGCCCATTTTATGGTCAGATTAGTATTTAGACAAGTATTAAGTTACATTAATAATGTAAGAATTTAAATTTATTTCATTTATTTTTATTTATATATATATATAGTTATATATACACATTTTATTATTTACAGTTATAAATAGAATTTATTATATAATAGTTTTAATATAGTTTTAACACCTGAGAGCTTGACAAAAAATGTCAACATCCACTGAAACCAAATTGAAATTATTACATGAAAATTAATGAAAATAGTTTTTTCCTTGTCTAATTTACATGTTTCAGATAAACCTGGTTTTACTAAATGTAAAAACATGGTTAAAAGTCATCAAATGGCTTATTTTAGCTTTTATTTTCCTTCCTGTTTTTTTCCTTCTTGCCATTGCATAAATAAAGCTGAAGTGCCTAAGCCTGACCAGAGCATATTTATGAAAGTCAAGTATAGTGTTTTATACTTCCTAATTTCATAATTAAATTCACAGAAATGAAAGTTCTGCATAACAGGAATGACCGGAGTCTCACTCTCACTCTCCATCCCGTGGCTCAGGTAACGCAGACAGTCGCCAGCCTCTACATCATGAAGATAGTAAACAGCATCACAGCAACATTCCCCAGAGCAAACAAAAACACACTTTTTGCTTTTGATTTAAGAACAAAAAAACACATTTTATGGAAACCAGTGGATTCTCCTGATCCCTTGATGAAATTGGATGAGAATGTAATATTACCATCCTTTAGGAAAGCTCATCCATGCTATATTTCAGAGGTGAAAACACTTAATTTAAGCCTACCTTAGGCAGGGGGGGTTGGGGAAACAAACGCTGTGGCTGAAGGAAGCTGGTGGGGTTTGTTGGACTCACCTTCCTTTTGGTTGTAGATGATGTTCTTACAGAGCAGATCGTTGTGACAGAGAACGACTGGGGAACCCAGTTTAGAAAGGCTCTGCTGAAGCCAGATCATCTCGTCTCTAAGACATGCGGAGCTGGGCACCTCACTGTTCAGCCTGGGAACAAATGACACATACATGTATTCAGAAAACACAAACGCGCTTTTGTGTTCCAGTGTGATCCAATTAAGGCACATTGTACCCATATCTGCCTTACTCAGTCAGATAAAGATCTTAAAAACCTTCATTTCCGTTACTGATGCCAGACTACTTCAAAATATGAGTGCAAAAGTATTGTCTATAAATAGTAAAGTAACCACAGAAACACTGTATGGGCATGTTGTCACAGGTTATTGCACAATAACTGATGGCACCTCTAAGACATAAATATAATCCATTTTTAATCCAACACTAAATTCAAGCCTACCTGAACTATTTCTATTGCTCAAACTTTACTTGGACAAACACCCTAGTAACCTACATAGCAATGTGGTAAAAAACAAAACAAAAAAAATGTCCCAGTTTTGCACGTACAAGCATTTCCTTCAGACAATGTACAAATTTAGTTGCATCTGCATTTATGGCTATTTACCAACATTAGAGAGGCACTGACTTTAAGTATATTTAAATCTAATCATAAAACATTATTTCAAAACAGCCTAATTGCCTTTTACTTGTTTTATTATTAAAAATGTCTCTTTTTTTTTAAGAATGTTCATATTTTATAATTGATTCTTTTTCATCTTATGTAAAGCACCTTGAAAAGCTATCTTTAAAAGGAGTTATATTAAAAATATTATTATTATTAAAGAGTATTTCTGCTAAATGAATTTGTAGAAATAAAAAATTGAAATTTTTTTAATGTGTTGTTCTGAACTTGCACCTGTGCAAACATGTATCTGTGCCAGAATGAATCATGTCATTTAGCATTGGGAGGACTTTCAAACCGCAATGTAAGCAAAGCATATTTAAAAAAAAAAATACATCTAAAGAACCTGAGGAACTTTCGGTATGTCATAGAGAGTGAATTTGAGATCTGAATCTCCTTGTATTGACAGCTTCAGTATCTTCAAGACGTTATACCTAAGGGTTTTACATGTTCTACATGTTCTGCTTTGCTAAACAACGTCAAAGCATACCAAAACATGGCGCAATCCATAAATTTAAAAGCTCACCTCTGGTCCATCTCAGGGTCCTCGAAGTGTGTAGGAACAAGAGAAAAGTACTTGCTCATTCTCAGCCAGAGGTCTGACTGGGGCACCCAGCCATTGTGGGCATGTATGGCATGATATTTTGCCAACTGCCTTGCAATGTTCCTGTAAACAAATAAAATCAGTTTATTTTCAGGCTTAGACTAAATGTTCATTTTTGAACCCTACAGTATGTAATACTTACAAACCGTTCAAAAGTTTGGGGTTGGTAAAAATTGTTCGCTTTTGAAAGAAGTCTCTAATGCTCACCCGCCATGGCTGCATTTATTAAATGAAAAATACAGTAAAAACAGTAATATTGTAAAAAATATTACAATAAAAAAAAAAAACTTTTGTACTTTAATAGATTTTAAAATGTAATTTATTCCTCTGATGGCAAAGCTGAACTTTTACTAGCCAGTTTTTACTCTTCAGTGTCACATGATCCTTCAGAAATCATTGATTTGGTGCTTAAGAAACCTTTCTTATTATGATTAATGTTGAAAACAGCTGTGCTTCTCAGGAGAAATTTCAAAAGAAGATTTATTTGAAATACAAATATTTTGTAACATTATACATGTCTCTTTTGGTCAATTTAAAGGGTTAGTTCACCCAAAAATGAAAATTCTGTCATTAATTACTCACCCTCATGTCGTTCCACACGTTCATCTTCAGAACACAAGATATTTTTGATGAAATCTGAGAGATTTCTGTCTGTTCATAGACAGCAATTTAACCACCACTTTCACGGTCCAGAAAGGTACTAAATACATCGTTAAAATAGTCCATGTGACTGCAGTGGTTCAAACTTAATTTTATGAAGCGACGAGAATACTTTTTGTGCGCAAAAACAAAAAAATAATGACTTTATATCTTCTCTTCTGTGTCATTCTCCTACACTGTTTACGTTCAGCACTTCCAGATTCTACGTCATAATGGCGACTCATTATTGGCCGGCTCCTGCGTCAGCATCACACGCATACATCGTGCTGCTCACGTGAACAGCGTCGGCCAATACTGAGCCGGCGTTCTGACGTAGAACCTGGAATAAAGTCATTATTTTTGTTTTGTTTTTGCACACAAAAAGTATTCTCGTCGCTTCATAAAATTAAGGTTGAACCACTGCAGTCACGTGGACTATTTTAACGATGTCTTTAGTACCTTTCTGGACATTGAAAGTGGTGGTTAAATTGCTGTCTTTGGACGAGTCAGAGAGCTCTTGGATTTCATCAAAAATATCTTAATTTGTGTTCCGAAGATGAACAAAGATCTTACAGGTTTGGGACGACATGAGGGTGAGTAATTAATGACAGAATTTTCATTTTTGGGTGAACTAACCCTTTAATGCATCCTTGTTGAATAAAAGTTTAGTTTTTTTTTACTAACCCCAAACTTTTGAACAGTATAGTGCATTTAAAATAGTTTAACTGCCAACATTTTATCACGTCATCACCCTGCTAACACAGTAGCCTTGTTCTCTCTCAGCTGTCTGAGACCTGACACGTATTGGCGGGAGGCCTGGGTCAGTGTGTGAGAGAGAGAGAGTGCAGTGCGTCATTCATGTCTTAAGGGATTACTGGGTAAGGTTTGGGGTTCTGTGACAACTGTCTGGCTAGTTGGAGGTCAACGTTGGTGTCTCCATCTCTGTCCCGCCATCCTGAATCAATTAGCTCAGTATTATGAGGGATGATCTGATGATCAACCCACTTGAACATGTAGTTTCTAACCTGAAGATGGCAGGGCTACGGATGTGCTCGGGCTCCAGGGCTACACCCTGCAGAAACTCATAGCACAGGCCGTTGTTGAAGGTGCAGTAGAGACGCGGAGCGCACCGGTGTGCCTGCAGGACACGGAAGCTCTTCACTTCGTTTTCACGGTCCACAAACAGTTCCGTCTTGTTCCCGTAGACCCGTACCAGGACTACTTCCTGCATGGACCCGCCGACGTAACAGCCAATCAGCTTGTTTGTGATGCCATCAGTGAAAAACTGCAGAAAGAGGAAGAAAGAAGTGACGAGGTCATCATTTTTAGCTCCTTAAGATGGTTTGAGGTTAACCTTTAGTGATGCTGCACATTAAAAGACTCTTTGTTGGGATCAGCATCACATGCCTCGTGTGTTCCTTTTCGGTTTCTCTGCACCTGATCAGCTGAAGAGAAACCTTATATTTCCATGTATACAAAAAGAGGAATCATCAAACTCAACATAACCAAAACAACAAAATTATTTATTTTTTTTACTTTTAGTTTATTTAGGATCAAATCCAGCACAAAAGCAGGTGCATTCAGTGTGACAGAGCTGAACAAATTTACATTGTCTACTAATGGAGCGTTTGGGACGCCAAGCATTCCAGACCACAATCATTTGTACTATATGGGATTGACTGGCAGTGGGCGGAACGTCAGGAATTTGATTTCTGCCAGGGTCAGAGCCTGGCATGTGCTGAGCACTCAATTTTGTTTCAAAGTTGATGAAAACAACCCAATACATATCTAGTTTCCCTCCCACATGCGAGCGACGTGACACACCTCTACCAACTTTGTTTATACAAGGAAACACTGTTCAGCACCTCAGGCTAAACAGTGTTCAGTTTACAAGAGTATTATTACAGACTGCTGACTTTTTATCCGGATGGAGGCTTCGGATGTGCGGGTTTACACTGTAATGGGGAAGTGAGTTCATTTGTGGTTTATTTGTAGCTTAAAGGGACAGATCACTTCGACATGAAAATTCTGTCATCCTTTACTCACCTTCATGTCACTCAAAAACCTTTATGACTGAAGGATTTGTATTATATTTTGAAGAATATCTTTAGTGTTTTCATACAGTGTTGTTTGGATGCTCTTCAAAATTCCTTGAGCACCAAAGAAGTTTTGTGGCAAAGTCATTGTATGACCAATAAAGCACCAACTACATCATGGAAATTTCCACAATCCAAAATGCAGAGGACGTTCGATCCAATGCCATTACTAAACACTTGAAAAACTTGATTCAAGGTTTCTCCCATGGTGCACAGTTAAAGAAAGCATTCCTATCTCCACAGTCCTCAACAAAACCAAGGCGACGGAAACCTGAACCGTCACATTGAACATTGTTAACGCTGTGGTCAATAGTCAATACATGCAGGTTCCGTAATCAGTGGAACTGACTTAATAAGCTTCCAAGAAACTCCTTGAGAAGCTGCTTGCCTGGAAAGACCAAAAACTTCTAGGAGAATGAGAAGTCATATGAAATGTATTTGTTCTTGGAAAACTCCTTCACTGTACTCTTGAGTCCACCCATCTCAGGTTAATCAATCATGTATGAACGCAGAGCGCTCTGGGGTGCACAAAGCAGTGTAATGTCACCGTCACAGCCGTCTTTCTGTGTCGGCTGTAAGCACACACCTAATAGTGATACAGTAACTTCACTGGATAGCAAACAAATGCCTTTACTTTGACTATCCTACATAAATATTGACTTCGACCCATTTTAGAAATGAGGAATGCTGTATGGCCGTAATGCACTGCTGTGGGAAGAAAATCCTAAAATATCTTCCTCATACTTCATACATTTATCATGTCAAACTGTAAGAACAGTAAATGGCATTAAACAGAAAACCAAAACCAAAGGACCCACCCAGATTCTCATCGAACGCACATTAAACTATATCACTTGATAATAACTTTCATTAAGAACATTACCTAGCATTACTATGTTATATAACTTTTAAGAAATCATTAATGAATGGTCATTCAAAAGCTTATTTTTAAATGTCGGTATCACTTTATTTTACAGTGTACTTGTTACGTTACACATACTTACTATAGTATTTACCAGAAATTGAGCATAATTACATGCAACTAACCCTAAACCACACCCAAATGTGGTTAATACATGTAGTTAATTATTATTACTCAATACTTAAATGCTTATTTACACTGTAATGAACACTTAAAAATAAAGTGTAACCAAAATGTCTTATGTATAATTTCCAATCAATTGGTTCTAGCAAAGCTATTTAGCAAATATAGCAAATATTTATATTTTTTAAAAATTACTTTTTATCTCACAATTCTGACTTTTTTTCCCTCACAATTGAGAGACTTAAACAATTGTGAAAGTATAATGTCTGAATTGCGAAATATAAACTCGCAATTCTGAGATATAGCCGCAAGTCAGAATTTCGAGATATAAATAATAAAAATAAAAAAATCTTGCAATTGCAAGTTTATATCTCGTAATTTTAACTTTTTTTCTCACAATTGTGCTTTACATCCCTCAATTCTGACTTTTTTTCTCAGAATTGTGAGACAAACAATTGCGAAGTATAATATCTGATTTGCGAAACATAAACTCGCAAATCTGAGATTTAGCCGCAAGTCAGAATTGTGAGATATTAATAATAAAAATAAATTTTTTTCTTGCAATTGCGAGTTTATATCTCGTAATTTTAACTTTTTTTCTCACAATTGTGCTTTACATCCCTCAATTCTGACTTTTTTTCTCAGAATTGTGAGACAAACAATTGCGAAGTATAATATCTGATTTGCGAAATATAAACTCGCAATTCTGTGATATAGTCGCAAGTCAGAATTGTGAGATATTAATAATAAAAATACATTTTTTTCTTGCAATTGCGAGTTTATATCTCGTAATTTTAACTTTTTTCCTCACAATTGTGCTTTACATCCCTCAATTCTGACTTTTTTTCTCAGAATTGTGAGACAAACAATTGCGAAGTATAATATCTGATTTGCGAAATATAAACTCGCAATTCTGTGATATAGTCGCAAGTCAGAATTGTGAGATATTAATAATAAAAATACATTTTTTTCTTGCAATTGCGAGTTTATATCTCGTAATTTTAACTTTTGTCTCACAATTGTGCTTTACATCCCTCAATTCTGACTTTTTTTCCTCAGAATTGTGAGACATAAACAATTGTGAAGTATATTATCTGATTTGCGAAACATAAACTCGCAAATCTGAGATATAGCCGCAAGTCAGAATTTCGAGATATAAATAATAATAAAAAAAAATTCTTGCAATTGCAAGTTTATGTCTGGTCATTTTCACCTTTTTTCCTCACAATTGTGCTTTACATCCCTCAATTCTGACTTTTTTTCTCAGAATTGTGAGACAAACAATTGCGAAGTATAATATCTGATTTGCAAAAATATAAACTCGCAATTCTGTGATATAGTCGCAAGTCAGAATTGTGAGATATTAATAATAAAAATACATTTTTTTCTTGCAATTGCGAGTTTATATCTCGTAATTTTAACTTTTTTTCTCACAATTGTGCTTTACATCCCTCAATTCTGACTTTTTTTCTCAGAATTGTGAGACAAACAATTGTGAAGTATATTATCTGATTTGCGAAACAAACTCGCAAATCTGAGATATAGCCGCAAGTCAGAATTTCGAGATATAAATAATAATAAAAAAAAATTCTTGCAATTGCAAGTTTATATCTGGTCATTTTCACCTTTTTTCCTCACAATTGTGCTTTATATCCCTCAATTCTGACTTTTTTTCTCAGAATTGTGAGACAAACAATTGCGAAGTTTATATCTGATTTAAATCAGTTTATATCTGGGATGTTAAATCAGTAAAAATACATTTTAATAATAAAAATAATTTTTTTTCTTGCAATTGCGAGTTTATATCTCGTAATTTTAACTTTTTTTCTCACAATTGTGCTTTACATCCCTCAATTCTGAATTTTTTCTCAGAATTGTGAGACAAACAATTGCGAAGTATAGTATCTGATTTGCGAAATATAAACTCGCAATTCTGTGATATAGTCGCAGGTCTGAATTTCGAGATATAAATAATTTAATTATTTTTTTTCAATTTTCAATTGCAAATTTATATCTCGTAATTTAAACTTTTTTCTTGCAATTGCGAGTTTATATCTCGTAATTTAAACTTTTTTTTCTTGCAACTGTGAGTTTATATCCCACAATTCTGACTTTTTTCCTTTTAAGTCATAATTACGAGATATAAACTCAGAATGTCAGAATTGTGAGCTGAATTTTTTTCTCAGAATTGCAAGTTTATATCTCACAACTCTGAGAAAAAAGTAAAAAAAAATGCGAGATATTTCAGAGAATGCAATTTTGACTTTATTTCTCATAATTGCGAGGTTATATCTCGCAATTCTGACTTTATAACTCGCAATTGCATTTTTATATCTCACAATTCTTAGAAAAAAAAGTCAGAATTTTGAGATAAAAAGTCATAATTACCTTTTTTTTTCCTTTTTCTTTTTTGTGGCGGAAACAAGCTTCCAGAAGAATAACAAAACTAGTATGTAATGAATAAGTACTAATGGCTAACAAAAAAAAAAAATACTAATCACTACTGGAATACTTAATACAGTAATATATTAAGTAGTAATAACATAAAAATAGATACTAAGTAGATTAAAGGAATAATTACCTTAGTTAAAAGTAACAAATAAAAAATTCAAAGCACAAATTCCAAGAATCCACCACCCACCATCTTCCCTTTGAAATTTTGCTTTATCTTTATCACGGTTGCTGTCATTTTAACTGCAATTGTAATGGTGCAATAAACACTTTGTAGCATGCATGCAAGAGCTTTACACTTTAATGAATGAGTGTTACAACATTAACGCTTTGACAGTTCGCATTGGCTGCAGTGCCTCTGCTTAGCGCCATGGTGCAGACTGGGTCTATCTGGTGACGCAGCTCCAGATTTCAAGGCGCAACACGCTTAACTTCGCTTTTTTTGCATTATATAAGACGTTAAACGAGCTGCTGTCAGCACATGCCGACTTTCTGCTTTAGTTAGGGTCGGCGTGCGACCATCCGAATTGTAAACGACGACAAAAGACATGAGAATTACCTTCATTTTGACCTCAGAAGGTTTCCAGTGGGGTCTGAGCGTCTTGACGAGTTTCAGCGCTCCGGCTCTGAAATCGTGCTCATCTACAGTCACGTCTAATTTAGGAACCTCCGGTGCGCCATCTGGGACATGGATGTAATTGGCCATTGCTGTAAATGCTCGCTGCTGCTGCTCTGAGACGAGGAAGATTCAATGAATGCGATAAAGTAAAGCAGGGTGCGGATTTAAGCTCAGGTTCTGCACGGATACGCCTCCAGTGGTGCTGTTCGATTCGCGAGTCAATCGTTCTTTTCAGTCGGTTCTTTATCACAATTCAACTGAACCGATTCCCAAATGTGAAAATGTGTTCATATTATTCCAATCATGTATACTTTTTTGTTTATGTATGGAACACAGAAGGAAATGTTCTCAAAAAGATCCAATTAATAATCGCTATAATTCTGGTTAAATATACATATATTCTATATATTTAAAAATGATAGTGTTTTTGAATCAAATAGTAGTTGATTTGTTAATGTTATTCGAGTTTTGTATACAGTGTTGCTGAAAAATATTTTATGATGTTATAATATTATGCTGTTGCAATAAATTTGGTGTGATTTTTCCATAAAACATGAGAGACAAACAAAAGAAACAAGTTTGAAACAACAGGTGAGTAAATAACAGAATTTTCACTGTTGAATTTTCATTATTTTTAATCACTAAATATGACGTGGAATCACAAACAACAACCGAAAATATAAACATGAGCGACGATTGAAACAATTCAGTGAATTATCGTTGGAACCGGTTCACTGAAGTGAACAATGCGAACGAACCGATTCGCAAAAATGACTCGGACTTCTCCGAGTATCAGATGATCTCCCACCCCTGTGTGTTAGGAGACTGTCGCGGTGCATGCTGGTACTAAATGACTCACACTGCTTTGCATCTGAAGCTTTCAGCATTTCTATGTCACTAAGATAATACTCAGGTAGTGAGGCGTCCGTGTTTGCTTTGCTGTTTTCCTGTCATGAAAATGTGTGCTTACAGTAGATGTTCATCTTAAATGGCTTTTAGCAAGATTTTTAGATAGATAAAATTGTGTAAGATCTGTAACAACCTGTGATTAATGGCAACCACAAGCATTTACAGTGATTTTGAATATTTTAGATAGATGTAACTTTAATAAATATGTGTTCAATGTATTATAGTTAAACAATAGGCTAAATATATCCATCTAACTAGCGTATCATTCCAGAAATTTCTCCGGGGGCTATAAAACAGCCTTCGCGTCCCGTGACACTAGAGTTATCCTGACATCACAATGTGTAAATTTATCTCTGGAGGAGGTTATCTAACATCAGAACTTAAAAACAGTGAGACTGTTTCCATCTGGATGTCTTTATGTAAAACATCTCTCGCCGCAACCTGTCCAGGTGTAAGATATCATGACCACTGTTACCTACAGGAGGCGCTTCGTGGCTTACTTGATTGATTTTTAGGTTAATTATATCATAATTTAATAATATTGATAAAATACGATCTCATAACGATAACTTTCTCGTTATTTGGTGTTCGTGTCTCATATAATACTGAAAAATATTTTCATGTTGACGGTAAATCTTTTATTTATTACACCATAAACTTAAAACATATTACATTGCGTGATAGAAAACACGTAATAAACGTTCTTCGGTGGAAAGAAAGTACTGTGTTTTAGGCTACTTTGTAGTGTACAAGAGCTTCTCGAAGCGCGTCACGTGACACCATTCGGACCAATACTGTGGCGTCGCGTGCCGGAAATGATGTCCGGTTTTCACGCTAGTACTTCCATTATGTTCCCGTAGCTTTAGCGAGGGCTCGAGTTTAGCTTACACACATTCACACACACACCTCGTGTAGCTGGTGGCACAGCACTGTAGCTGGGAGTGCAGCTCTGAGCTCCACAATCCTCCCCGACACGTAATCTGGCCACAAAGTACCGGAGTGTGTCGTTGTTTTGTTGTCTTTGCAAGGTAATGATTGATTTCCCTGCTAGCCAAGCTTGAGTTAGCCAGCACATCTGTTCTGTTCAGTTCACTACCTCGTTTTTAAGTCTTGATTTTTAATAAATGTGTAGCTTGGGTCTTGTCATTTTTTTTTAGGTGCCCACTGCCCAGTAAATATGGCTATGAGACAGACTCCTCTCACCTGCTCTGGTCACACCAGACCTGTTGTGGATCTGGCGTTCAGTGGAATAACTCCTTATGGATATTTCCTTATTAGTGCTTGTAAAGGTAGGTGTTTTCTTGAATCTTAATATCTTGACAGTAATCCTGTTCTCTCTCTTTCCTGGGCAGTGAGCATGAAGAGTAACCATTTAGGTTAAATGTCTGCCAGATAGGTCTGAAAGTTTTGTTTTGGCATTTCAAAATTGCAGATGGTAAACCTATGTTGCGCCAGGGAGACACAGGGGACTGGATTGGGACGTTCTTGGGTCACAAAGGTGCTGTCTGGGGTGCCACCTTAAATAAAGAAGCTACAAAAGCAGCTACGGCCGCCGCAGATTTTACAGCGTAAGTAACAAAACATGATATGGCTGAAATAATATTGGTGAAATATTATTTGACCTTTTTTGTATTTATTTATTGGAATCTGACAGAAAGGTATGGGACGCTGTCACTGGAGATGAGGTCCTCACCCTGGCGCACAAGCACATTGTGAAATCTGTGAACTTCACACAGGTAAGACTGATGATGCACAGAGCCAGATGCTCACAACAGCACCAAATCAGCATACTAGAATGAAGGATCATGATGGCCAGAGTAATGACTGCTGAAAATTCAGCTTTACCATCACAGGAATAAATTACATTTTAAGTATATTCAAATAGAAATGTTATTTTAAATTGTAATAATATATTAAAATAGGAAACCATTATTTTAATTTGTAATAATATTTCACAATATTACAGTTTGTAATGTATTTTTGATCAAATAAATGTAGCCTTGGTGAGCATAAGAGACATTAAAAAACTACTGACCCCATACTTTTGAACAGTAGTGCAAAATAAAATAAAAATATACTATTTAACTATTTGCTTATTATTTTAATTATTTTGCATTCAACATTTTAAATTTACTAGGATAAAAAAGTAGTTCCTCTGAAAACACTACTATTTTGAGTCATTTCAAATACAAAAATGCTGAAATATAAGGCTGAACAACATTGAGATCTGTGTTCTGAGCTCTATAACTCAGCAACTACCAGATGTTCACAACATTAATGATGTATTCTTAGTGATTTCACTTCTTTTCATGTCTCCAACCCGTCTCTGTTAATTGTGCCGAGCTGTTTTGCTAAATGAAGAGTTTTTACCAGCGTATGTTGAATCAACAGGACAGTAACTTTCTCCTGACTGGAGGGAATGATAAAGTACTGCGCATCTATGACCTCAACAAACCTGAAGCAGGTATGTAGAGTGACCTTTTTCTTTTTGTTTTGATATCAAATCAATTTCCAAAATCCAATTCCTTTCATAAATGCTACTACACGAAATGGCACATAAGACTATATGGCATTTGTAATGCAGATCCCCAGGAGATTGCAGGCCACACCTCTGCCATAAAGAAAGCTCTGTGGTGTTACAATGACCAACAGATTCTCTCGGCTGCTGATGACAAAACTATCAGGTGAGAGTCCATGATGGTATTGGAAAAAGTCTTTGAACTGTACAGTATGTACGTTGCTTATATAGAACANATATGTGTATATATATGTATATATATATATGTATATATATATGTATGTATATATATATAATATGTGTATGTATGTGTGTATATATGCTATGTATATGTTTGGTTCTGAGTTTGTGTTGTCTTTCATGGGTAGACTTTGGGACAAGAACACAAAGGAGTCAGTGAAGACTCTGTCGTTTGAGGCCTCTGTCAGCAGTATGGAGTACATTCCTGATGGGGAGATTCTCGTCATCACGTATGGGAGAACCATTGCTTTCTACAATGCCCACAGGTAGACGGCTACAATCTGTCCTATTATGCAAATATTACCTTGAGGACCAAGTTGGACAAAAAAACATGTCCTTAAAATGTATGGAGAATAGATAATGTATTTTATTTGTATGTTTTTGTAAAGCGCTCTGAGATGCAACTATTAAAGGGTTAGTTCACCCAAAAATTATTACTTTATTACTCGCCCTTATGCCGTTCCACACCTGTAAGACCTTCGTTCATCTTCGGAACGCAAATTAAGATATTTTTGTTGAAATCCGATGGCTCAGTAAGGCCTGCATAGCCAGCTATGACATTTCCTCTCTCAAGATCCATTAATGTACTAAAAACATATTTAAATCAGTTCATGTGAGTACAGTGGTTCAATATTAATATTATAAAGCGACGAGAATATTTTTGGTGCTCCAAAAAAAACCAAAATAACTTATATAGTGATGGTTGGTTTTCAAAACACCGCTTCATTAAAGCTGCAGTCCGCAATTTTTGGCCCTCTAGCAGTTAATAAACAGAACTGCACGCGTCTTGCGGAAGAACATTGTAGCCGGAGCTACTTTTCTCTGTGTATGTCTATGGCGAGTCACGCAGTTACTGTGATAATCTGCGGCGGGTCCTACCAGTCCGGTCTGAAATAGTCAGAATATAAACATATTATAAGTGTACCATAATGATTCAGGGTTAGACCAAAACACAGTTTGGAAAATAAATTCATGTTGTACATTCTCTTTATATAATTTTTGTAAATTTTGAACACAAAAAAGTTCCGGACAGCAGCTTTAAAGGAACACTCCACTTTTTTTGAAAATATGCTCATTTTCCAACTCCCCTAGAGTTAAACAGTTGAGTTTTACCGTTTTCGAATCCATTCAGCCGATCTCCGGGTCTGGTGGTACCACTTTTAGCATAGCTTAGCATAGTTCATTGAATCTGATTAGTCCGTTAGCATCTCGCTCAAAAATGACCAAAGAGTTTCGATATTTTTACTATTTAAAACTTGTCTTCTGTAGTTACATCGTGTACTAAGACCGACGGAAAATGAAAAGTTGCGATTTTCTAGGCCGATATGGCTAGGAACTATATTCTCATTCTGGCGTAATAATCAAGGAACTTTGCTGCCGTACCATGGGTGCAGCAGGCGCAATGATATTACGATATTATGCTAACGGTCTAATCAGATTCAATGAACTATGCTAAGCTATGCTAAAAGTGGTACCGCCAGACCCGGAGATCGGCTGAATGGATTCAAAAACGGTAAAACTCAACTGTTTAACTCTAGGGGAGTTGGAAAATGAGCATATTTTCAAAAAAAGTGGAGTGTTCCTTTAAGCTTTAGAGCGTTATGAATCTTTTGTGTTGAATCATGACATTACATATGTCATACATTAATGGATCTTGAGAGAGGAAATGTCATTGCTGGCTATGCAGGCCACACTGAGCCATTAGATTTCAACAAAAATATCTTAATTTACATTCCGAAGATTAACAAAGGTCTTATGGGTATGGAACGGCATGAGGGTAATTAATGACATTATTTTCATTTTTGGGTGAACTAACCCTTTAAAGGCGCTATATAAAATAAAGTTTATAATTATTATATTATTAATGTCAGTCTGTTGTTGTCTTTTACCTTCAGTTTGGATCTGATTAAGACCGTGGATGCCCCTGCTTCTATTCACTCTGCCTCACTGCATCCTGACAAAGACTTCTTTGTGGCCGGAGGAGATGACTTCAAGCTTTATAAATATGACTACACCACCAAAGAGGAAATGGGTAGGAATGTCGTTGATAATTAAGTTAATATAATTAACTGCAGTATGAAAAAATATAAAGGAACTTGTTTTATTCTGTTAATTCTTTTGAAAAGGTTTTTAAGTAAATCCAAATTAAGTTAAGGGTTTAAAAAAAAAAAAAAAAAGAATCTTAAACATCTTTGTTTTTATTTTTTAATAACTACACCTGTCTTGCACCATTAATATAGCCATAGAAGCTGGCATGGCAAGAAAGAAAGAAAAAACAAAGCTTTTGTCTATAGAATAGCTAATGAATATAAACATATTTGTTCGTGCTTGACAATAAAATGTATTTGTTTCTCATTCAGAGTCATATAAGGGTCACTTTGGACCCATACACTGTGTGCGGTTTAGCCCTGATGGAGAGCTGTATGCCAGTGGTTCAGAGGACGGCACTCTGCGTCTGTGGCAGACGGCTGTAGGGAAAACATATGGCCTGTGGAAATGTGTCCTGCCTGGTGAGTTTACATAGATATTGACTATTTACCTAATGTGTCAATACACAGTCAAGTAAGCTAGCCTGTAAGGCTGCACAATCTATCGAAATCAAACCAGAAATGCAACTATGAAATTGCAAAGGCTGTGATTTTAATTAAATATATGTGCTGCATGTTTCAGAGTGAAGCACAGTACTGTATTCTTTTACATGCGAGCAGCTCATGATCCAGTGTTTCTGAGCAGCTCGGTTTGCAGTAAATGCTATTCTGAGATTGGGTTGTTTATAATGTGCTACTTTTGGGAACTTTCCAAACTTGTAATGATGACATGAGAATCTCTTAAAACCCGGCTGTTGTCAACAAAATAGAAGTTTTTATTTGTAATTAATCAAGTCCTTCAGGCTTATTTGAAAATTGCAGGTATGTGTGTTGGAGCAGGGTTGGAACTAAACTCTGCAGGACTGTGGCCCTCCAGGAAAAAAAAATTTGCAGCCTTTTTAAGTGTGCTCTGTGGTTTTTGCCAAAAAAAATCTTGATGTTTTAACATTGATTATGAATTGGGACAACCTTAAATATTAGTGTTGTAATTTTACAGTTGTTTTGGGCCAAATTGTGCAACCCTACTAACAAGCAGAGCAAACTTTGAGATTTGTATTTATTATTGCATATATCTGAAAAATCTAAATTAGATTTCCACCAAAACATGCGCATTAGAATGTATGTGTACGCATGATTCAAAAAGTGTCTTAAAGACTTAAAGTATACAGGTGCATCTCAATAAATTAGAATGTTGTGGAAAAGTTCATTTATTTCAGTAATTCAACTCAAATTGTGGAAGTTGTGTATTAAATAAATTCAATGCACACAGACTGAAGTACTTTAAGTATTTGGTTCTTTTAATTGTGATAATTTTGGCTCACATTTAACAATCCCACCAATTCACTTTCTCAATAAATTAGAATACTTCATAAAATCAATAAAAAAAGAATATTTTAAACAGAAATGTCAGGCTTCTGAAAAGTATGTTCATTTCTATGCACTCAATACTTGGTTGGGCCTCCTTTTGCATGAATTACTGCATCAATGCGGCGTGGCATGGAGGCGATCAGCCTGTGGCACTGCTCAGGTGTAATGGAAGCCCAGGTTGCTTTGATAGTGGCCTTCAGGTCATCTGCATTGTTGGGTCTGGTGTCTCTCATCTTCCTCTTGACAATACCCCATAGATTCTCTATGGGGTTCAGGTCAGGCGAGTTTGCTGGCCAATCAAGCATAGTAACACCATGGTCATTGAACCAGCTTTTGGTACCCTTGGCAGTGTGGGCAGGTGCCAAATCCTGCTGGAAAATGAAATCAGAATCTCCATAAAGCAGTGCAAAATTTACTTTCATCTGAAAAGAGGACTTTGGACCACTGAGCAACAGTCCAGTTCTTTTTCTCCTTAGCCTAGGTAAGGCGATTCTGACGTTATCTTTGGTTCAGAAGTGGCTTGGTACGTGGAATGTGACAGTTGTAGCCCATTTCCTGAAGACGTCTGTGTGCGGTGGCTCTTGATGCACTGATTCCAGCTTCAGTCCTCTCCTTTTTGAAGCTCTCCTAAGTTCTTAAATCAGCTTCGCCTGACAATCTTCTCAAGCCTGCGGTCATTCCTTTCACTTGTACACCTTTTCCTACCACACTTTTTCCTTCCAGTCAACTTTCCATGAATATGCTTTGGCACAGCACTCTGCGAACAGCCAGCTCTTTCAGCAATGACCCTCTGTCGCTTACCCTCATTGTAGAGGGTCTTGATGATCATCTTCTGGACAACTGTCAAGTCAGCAGACTTCCCCATGACTGCTGTTGGGATTACTGACCTAAACCCAGTATTTATACCCTGAGAATGGTAATTTAATAGAACTTGAAATTAAATATTCTAATAATTTGAGATACTGATTTTTTGATTTTGATGAGCAGCAAGCTGTAATCATCAAATTGAAAACAAAGAAGTCTGGAAATATTTTACTTTGTCTAATAAATATAGAATGTATTTAAGTTTTACTTTTTGAATTAAATTACAGAAGAGAAAAAAATAACTTTTTCATGATATTCTAATTTATTTAGATGCACCTGTACATACATTGTCAGTTTAATACACTTCTGTTAAAGGCACAATATGTAAGATTTTAGTTTTAAAATATCCAAAAACCACTAGAACAGTGTTAAATATTTTGTTGACTTGCGTACATGAATTATCCCAAATGTTTCAAAGAATGTTTTAATCCAGAGAAATAAGCAATTTTAACCAGGACATGGACCATGTCCGTGCGTCGCCTATTAATGAAGTCATACCCGCGTTACCCTCAATTTCCGTTTTTTTTGTAAAAACCATGGAAACACCAAAGACGCTTTAATATATTATGTTTTATTAGACAGGCGAACAACTGTTTGGATTGATGTATTCATCAACAAAAAACAAATCATTATATAGCTCAACACGTTTAGTCTTATTGTTTGAATCTTTTTTTCTTGATTATTTATTTTTATTTATTTATTTTATTTTATTTTATTTTTTTGCTCCCTTGAGTACCGTGTTTTCACCATGCCTCGAAAAACACTATTTTGTCAAGCGGCTAACGTCGCATAATCAGATACAGCTTTATTTTTAGTAACAGTAATACAGCATTTTCTCCATCATACAGTGTTTTAAAATTAATTACATGCCATTTAGCATTTATTAATATGATATTCTAATATCGATCTAGCTTTCAGCAGTGTGCAACGAGTGTCTCTCAGCAGCCGCCGAGCGAACGCAGAGTAACATTATAACATCATTTTCAACACACTCAAATGTATCTAATATGATAAAACAGCGCTGCTTTATACTACAGTAACGTTAATAATCTCAGCCATGAACATGATTTCTAGCCGAGTCCCATCCCAATTCTTTTCTACCGCCTGTAAATGTGAAGACAGCAGTCAAAATTTAATATCTTCCAGAATAAAAGCTTGCAATATATGAAAATGTAACAATGCGATTATAAGCACAAAATCCAGCAACTACAGGCAGATTTTGAAAGGCTTATGACAGATGTTGCTGGCTTCACCTCGATTAGTGACGCGTTGTGTGTTTTGCCTCTCATTTGCTTGAAAGAAATGCCCTATTAGCTCCACAGTCATTCATACAATACCTCGCACAATCCTGCCTGAATAAGAATGAATCGAAAATGCCAGCAAAAGTCTGGAATATATGGAAGTTTGTTTCCGGCATGGAATAAAAAAAATAAAAACATTAAAAAAAAAGGTCATTACAACTTATCTTGCAGTTGTGAGAAAAGTTTATTTATCAGAATTGTGACTTTTTTTCAGAATTGTGAGGTATAATTGCAAGCGAAAAAGTCAGAATTGTGAGAAGTTGCAGTTAACCCTAACCCTAACCCTTATTTTTATTTTTATGGAAACAAGCTTCCATAGGACTAGGCTTCATATATGCTTTGTGTATCAGATTATATATCCTACACTAAAACCTGTCTGTCCCTTTCAGAGGAGCTGTCGTCAGAAAACTCGGAAGCGCTGTACTGCCCGCCAGCAGAGATCAAGGCCTGAGTTGGGAGAGAGAGGGAGACAACAAGGCAAAAGAGGAGAGGTCACGGGAGTGGGAGAGGTCAGGGGACGGGACAGGTCAAGGAAACCACACCCCAGCAGAGTGCTGTGCCACCACCCTTCTTCACTTGAGACGGACCGCACTGCCGAGCATGACTTGAGTGTGGAGATGAAACAACACACACATTCACATTGTGGAAATGAGCATCAGGAGACGGCGGTAGAGCTGAGAGCGCTAGTGCAAATACTAACCCTCCAGCTGCCTGCTCTTTCTTTGATACCCATGATACACCAGTCAGCTCCTTCATAAGTGGTCGGTTTCTGCAGCACTGTGATCACTTTGGTTAAGATTTTGTTTTTTGTTTTTGTTTTGGTGTTACAACAATGTGCTTTCAATACATTTTGTTTATTGCAAGAGCTCAATGTTCAGTTTGATGACATCTCTCAGCGGAAGTGCTCCTGAGGAAGGTGTTATTCAAATGTTTATCAATAGTAGTGTGAACTTGTAAATGTTTTCCATGAGAGAAAATATGTAAACATGCTTAAAAGTGACTTAAGTTCTTTAATAAATTTGTCTTTGGTTGCAACATAAGTTGCATCATTTGGCCAATAAAATGTTGACATACCTTATATCATCTTTGTGTGTGTGTGTGTGTGTGTTTAAATCAGATCATATAGTAGTCTTCATTTCAAAGCTTTTCTGTGATGATCTGTTGCCCACCAGTAGGTGGACCCTTTCTAGTTTAATTTCTAGTCCAGTCTTAAATTTATTGTTATTTCCCCTAATGTGCAATACTTATTTTACATGCACATGATTTTTAGTAAATGAATCTCCAATAAACGAGTGGTTCATCCCGTCTGTTTATTGCCAGTGATTTTAAATAGTCTATCTGCCAATCAGAGCGCTTCTTTCTGCGGAACGCGTCCAATAGGGGTCTCTCTCCTAAGATGGTCACTGATCCCATAAAAGAAATCAGTCAGCTAGCGATAGTGTCCTGCTCAAGGCAACAGACATGTCGGAATTTCTGGAAGACCCGTCTGTGCTCACTAAAGACAAGCTTAAAAGTGTACTGTTGGCTCATAACGTGGCTTTGCCGAACGGCGACCAGAGGAAGGACGTGTACGTGCAGCTGTACTTGAAGAATCTGACCGCGCAAAACAAAAAGAGCAGCGGCTCTCCAGATGTCTTCTCCAGCGACGAGGAACTCCCTTCAGCCCCCGTGGTCTCCAACAGGAGCCGCTCTGGCAGGGTGGGTTGGCTTATCTTCCTTGGTTTGGGGAAGCTTGCTTTGTTTTGGAGGTTGATTTGCTTTGCATATAAAATGCATCAAATGGAGCTGATGCAGTTCGCAGTATTGATTTATGTCGTGTATTTTCTAAAAGTGTGTTTGTTGGAGTAAAGTTGGGAGGTTAATTAAATGAGTAAATAAATATGCGGTTTGCCCATGCAAATGAAAACAAACCGGCATGGCGAACTTTTACTAATGGTGTCCGGTTCGTGAACGAATCGTTATTTTGAGTTGATTTTCTGTGAATCAGTTGAGCACAAAACCGGTCTGAACGATTCGTTCTCGAAGTGTAGCACAAATCGTATTGGAAATGTGTTTACGAAAGAATTGTATCAGTTTTATCACACTCACGAAATATTGTTGGTCTAAATGATTGCATTTTATTAAAACATGCAGTAAATGCTTTTAGCCGAGGATTGAGAATGTTTTTACTATTGATAATAATATCCAAATTATGAGCTGAATTATATAACTGTAGTGTTAGTAACCTGACTGGGGTGCATGGAATGACAATAAACGCCCTTAAAATATAATTTAAAAATAAATAATAAAAAACACGTAGTCTATAAACAGCAAGATGTGTTTATCCCTTTATTTGAACGGATAGAACATGTAAATTTGAAAGTCAGGCACCACGTAATTACGCAGTGCTCTAAAAGAATCGTTTTTAGAACCGGATTTTGAAACTAACTGTTCGAAAGAACCGATTCGGACTTCTTATCACTACCCGCTTAAATGCGTCAGTATGATTCATTGATGAAGTTTCACTCAAGTGTTTTAAGTGTTCTATACTGCTATCAGTCAAAATAATAAATGTATGACTTGCAGAAATTATAACGTCCGGGAAATCTTGCACTGCTAAATGTTATCTCAGTTACACATCTGTTTTAGGCGTGTCCATCAGGAAAAGTAGTAAAGATCCCAGCTTGAATGAACACTTCAGTAAAGATTCATAATGTGGAAAATCGCTTCCCATAGTAATTTTAAGAGAAAATGCACACGTATCTTAGTTTGGATTTCTTTTCTTTTGTATCTGAACCTGGTAATGTTGCTGGTTATTGGCATTCTTGAATAATATTATACAGTGATGAAACCGAAACACCTGGTGTTTCTTAGAGAAGTGGGAGTGTTTCCTCCCCACCACCTCTATATTTGTTACTCGTTTTTAATACCCACAGCCATTTCATAAACCTGTAATATGAATAGTGCGCACTTGAATTTTTTTATGCTTGCTAGTTAAATCTTTCTTCAGTTTTTCTGTGAGGTATGAGGGTCTGTTGCTGCCATTATTAAGACACTTTCCACAGTAAATACTGAATACTACAAGTTTCAAGTTATTTCTGGATATTCAGCCAACTCGATTACCTCAACCCTCCACCCGGACAACTACACAGAGTCCTTTTATGTTATAGCAGAGATGTTTGATGTTAAAGGCACCTCTCTGTACTCCAGTGCCAGTGAATGAGTGCGGCCTGTCATTGTGAAATCTTCCTGTACAGGCTTTTCCCTGTCATTAACCCCCTCTTCATCTCCACGGTCTGACATGTTTTTCTTTAGCAATAAAAAAATGTTAGAGTCCATATTTATCAGTTATGAAATACTATTGTAAGTTGGTAAGCAAATCTCTTAAATCAGGGATTTTCAGTATTTTAGATGCCACAGACTCCCAAACTTTGTGCAAGGGACCCCCATCCTTAAAGGTTTAGTTCACCCAAAAATGTCATTTATTACTCACCCTCGTGTCGTTCTACACCCATAAGGCCTTCGTTCATCTTCGGAACACAAATTCAGATATTTTTGATTAAATCTTATGGCTCAGTGAGGCCTCCATAGCCAGCAATGACATCTCCTCTCTCAAGATCCATAAAGGTAATAAAACATATTTGAAACAGTTCATGTGAGTTCAGTGGTTCTACCTTAATATTATAAAGGGACGAGAATACTTTTTGTGCTCCAAAAAAACCAAAATAACGACTTTTCAACAATATAGTGATGGGCGATTTCAAAACACTGCTTCGGAGCTTTACGAATCGAATCAGTGACTTTACGAAAGTCACATGATTTCAGCAGTTTAGCCGTTTGATTGGAGATCCAAATCACTGATTCGATTCGTAAAGCTCCGAAGCAGTGTTTTGAAATCACCCATCACTATATTGTTGAAAGTCGTTATTTTGTTTTTTTGGTGCACAAAAAGTATTCTCGTCGCTTTATAATATTAAGGTAGAACCACTGAACTCACATGAACTGTTTTAAATATGTTTTTAGTAGCTTTATGGATCTTGAGAGAGGAAATGTCATTGCTGTGAATGCAGCTGAGCCATTGGATTTGATCAAAATATCTTGTGTTCTGAAGAGGGTGAGTAATAAATGACATTTTCATTTTTGGGTGAACTAACCCTTTAAATGTAAATGGCAGCTGTGTATATTTTCATGAAAAAAAACTTCATTTATACTGTGAAAAAATTATATTATAAATAAGTGGAAAACATTTTTTCTTTTACATTATGTGATTAAAAAAAAAAACGAAATAAAATTTAGTTAGTTTAATCCTATTTTATATTATTTATTTATTTTTTGTTTGTTTGTTTTTTACATTAGACCTTCTAGCACTCCTTTGCGGCCCCCTGGGAGTCCTCGGACCACATTTTGAAAATGCCTAACTTAAATGATTGAGCAGGAAGGTATGGGTCCAAGAGTTGTATTATAGTTTGAGAGCAGCACAAGGCTGTTTTCATTGTGGGTTTGGTCCCTTTATTGAGGAAATACTTTCTTGTGAAGAGGAATTTGTGCTTCGGCTGCCAGATGTGTGTGTGCTTTGCATTCCTCTTTGAAGTGTCTGTCTCTCAGATAGTAATTTTCAGAACCACATGACATATACATCTCTGGGCTGTTTTTATTTGTGTGTACTTAACTCACAGCTTTTGTAATTTGCACAAATTGTGGGCCATAAATGTTTGATTTTATGTTCAACCTCTTCAATGCACTGAGTTTTTGGACCAGAGTTGGTCATGCTTTGGTGTTCAAATAAACTGGTTTAGAGGCTGTGCTGCGAAAGCCACAATTGGGCAAATTGTGGGTAACCAATAACATCATGCCTCATTATTGCAAATTTCCAGAGAGCTGACATTAACATTGAACCATATGTGATGATGACATGCTGTTTGGTCTGGTGTGAACCCACAAGACTTTTTTGCTCAGGTCTCTCATACCCCTTTTCCACCAGAATAGTTTGCGTTCTGGAGACAGAGCCTATTCTCGGCCAGGTGAACTCGAGCCTGTCGCAAACCGGTCGCATGTTTCCACAGACTTGAGGAACGAACGCTGCTATGTGTTGTTTACCTGAATATAACAGTCTAAAAACACATCCTGGTGTTTGTGCAGGTAGTGCAGCACTTCCGTTTTGATGTTCACAGTACTGGGAGTGATTCTAGCGAACGGGCAGCTCACATAAACTGCCGGTGTTGTGCCGAATTTCGACCCCCTGCCAAATTTTTACCCCCCTCATTGAAGTCGCTACCTGATTGCCTGATCTTAACCCCACCCCTAATCCTAACCCCTCCCCCACACCTACTTCTAAACCTACCAATACTAGGGGGGTAATAATCTGGTAGGGGTCGAAATTCGACACAACACCTGAACTCTCATCTGCTTTTTGGAGATAAATTGAAACTGAATCCGCTGATTCTCTCGCATACTGGGTCTCCCTCGCGCATATTTTTATACATTTAAAATTTAACATGGCCACTGTACCACCTGACCACTCTAGATTTAGTAGTGGTGCCATAGAAATGCATAATTCCCAGTTCAAGGACGTGAACCGCTCCGAATATAAAAAGTGAAAGTGAAAGTGAAGTGACATGTGGCCAAGTATGGTGACCCATACTCGGAATTTTTGCTCTGCATTTAACCCATCCAAGTGCACACACACACCGTGAACACACACACACCGTGAACACACACCCGGAGCAGTGGGCAGCCATTGCTGCGGCGCCCGGGGAGCAGTTGGGGGTATGATGCCTTGCTCAAGGGTCTCACCTCAGTCGTGGTATTGAGGGTGGGGAGAGCGCTGGACATTCACTCCCCTCACCGACAATCCGAGCCGGACCTGAGACGGACCTGAGACTTGAACCCATGACCTTTGGATTACAAGTCCGACTCTCTATCCATTAGGCCACGACTGCCCCGTATAACATCACGTGTTGTCATCTCAAGATTACGGTAATTACGCAGTGGCGTGAATGCAGCATATGCCAACACTATCAGTGCGTAAATGAATCTGCAGCGGTCAGGTGGTACAGTGGTCATGTGGTACAGGTAGGAGCTCTCAGAATATTCCCATCGTATAAACTGTAATTACGAGCTCTATAAAGACGTGAACGCTTTTTACAAGCTGAAATTTCATAATTGCGGTAATTCTAACACGCGTAAGACAATTTCCAGATTGAATAACCAGCTCTGCAACAGCCTATAAAACTTCTCAAACCATAAATGTCAAAAAAGAAAAAGATCAATCTGGCAAAAATGTGAAATAAAAAATCACTCCTATTATAATCAACAAATCTCGTTATACCGTAAACTCCACCCACATTATTTTCTGCTTCCAATCATGATACTAATAATTTGGATAGTGTGATGGTGTGATAGTGATGACCAAGAATGATGCTTGAATGGCAATGTGTAAGATTTGTTCAGCTGAAATATTTGGAGGCGGCTCGTTGCCTTAGAACTTCACTATGATTGGTTTAATTTATCACCTGAGAACACAACATGCTGAACAGCATACCAAGTTCAGTTACCATGTTTGATTATCCAAAAAAAAAAAATTCAGTTTCAGTTTTTGGCTAAATGAAAATACCTAGGCCAAATTAAAGTTTTGGTCCCAAAAAATAATTTTGGTGCGTCTAATTTTTGGGTGTTGAAATAGTCATAATTTAGCTCTTCAGTCAGTAAGAACAAGCAACATTTTGGTGATAAAGGGACCAAATGAGTTTTGTCTGTGTCAAACCCATGTTCTTCACAGGCACATGCTGAGTCTGGAATTCGTAAAAACTTTATAAGTGTGAGGGGTGTTGTCTGTGGACCGAGGAAAGGTTTTTTTTTTCTCTCCATCCTGCTGGAATGCTGTGATTTATGAAACCGTTTTTTGAGTCGGCAGCGTTCCAGATCAGCCCTAGTGAAGGCCCCTCACTGAAGCTCATACGCCTTCACAATCTCCTCCTGCCCCTCGTTATACATTCTCTCCTTCTCCACTACACTGTTTTTGCCATTTCTTCTCAGTCACATGGTTGCATTTGTGGAGCAGGGCTCAACTCCAGGGAATGTGGCTGGATTTGCATTGTTCATGCTTTGTCCCACTCAGTCTGAAAGTTTGCGTTTATGCCTCCAGTCCCTAATGGCACTATCACATAAGCATTATTGAATGTGTGTTTTTTTCACTTTTCATTTCATTGCCTAATTTAATCTTATTGGTTTATCAAAATTGACATTTGTTCTGCAGTTGCATGCTAGGCACATGTTTTCTTCACACAGCTTGTTTTTAAAATCACCCAGTTGCCTCTGAGTGGTTTCTGATGTATTAATAGTGTATATAGTTTGGTATTATGTGCTGCGAGGATTTAAAGAATGTACTCACACTTCTTTTAAACTAGTTTGAGTTATAGAGCAGTAGGGCTGTGACGGTGGTG
>RJVU01079805.1:8813825-8827516 GCA_003731715.1 Anabarilius grahami | reverse complement strand
TGCTGTTTCCGTTGCCAAAATAAACATTGGGTGGTTACTTGCCACCACACCGTTCATTCATTTCTGGGAAAATGAGCAGCCCTCTCTTGTCTTTTAATGTTTTTGTATTTCTCCTGATATTCCAAACCAACTGACAATGACAGTAAAAGTTCAGGAAGAGCAATATTGTCTTCTGCAAGAGCAAGGCATTTATATTTGATGTTGCATTTCCCGGGAAAGTGAAACTAAATTACCGGTGTGTGAAGAATGTGCTATACAAATAAACTTGAGTTCCTTACCTTGCCTAATGAATACAAACAGTGTTAAAATTAAATATAAGGAGAGATGTAGACAAAAAAACAAGAGTTAAGATATTTCTGAAATCTGCAGATATAAAGTGTGACCAGTAAAATTCGCGAATAAACTATTATATAGCCATATCGCGAGTGGGAATACAAAGCTGACATGGCTTAATCTGAATTTTTGGCCTCATGTAGCCAAATATTAATTCGGCAAGTGTTTCCTTATTCACGAAATAACATTTAGGCCTGGTTTCACAGACAGGGCTTAGATTAAGCCAGGATTAGGTCTTAGTTCAATTCAGACATCTTAGTAGCTTTTATAAACATGCCTTAGAAAAAAATATTACTGGTGTGCATCTTGAGAGGAAAAAATGGCACTAACATATTTTAAGATGTCAGTGCAAGTTACTTTCAGCTAAAACATGCATTTTAGTCTTTAGGCTTAAGCCTTGTCTGTGAAACTGGGGGTATGTTTCTAAACTGTTGTTTCTTTTGCGAACAGATCTTTGTATTTAACTCATGTCACTATACCCACGTAAACGGCAACCTTTATTTTTATTATTATTTATTTTTTTACGGTTGTCTTGTCGCGCTAACTGGCACAGCCCTACAGAGCTGACAGGGCAATATATTTCTTCCCGTCTTGCTCCAGTGTGTAATCAAGAGCCTGCCAGGCATATTTAGACACCTGTTGCTTCAAGTTCAAATACCTTATGGTATGATGTCATTTTAATATTTTGTACTACAGCTCTGCAATGTGCATTCATTAAAAATGTGACTTAAACTGAAATTGATGAACCGCAAGAGTGATTTATCACTATTGTATTAATAACATGACCCTTTTCTTCACAGAAAGCCACCAGAAAAACTGACAAAGTTCGTCCGGAGGATGTTGATGTCACTGAATTGAGCAACGAGGGTTTGAAAGATTTGTTGCTGAAGTATGGCCTGAATGCTGGACCCATTGTTGGTGAGCCGCTTTTGAGATTCAAACTCAAATAATACAAGTGTGAAGAGTAAATATTTGTAGATTTTGTACATTTCCTTAGATCATACAGTGATCTCAAAAAATATTTGGACACAAAAAACATTTTGGAACCCTCTACTGCACGATTATGGCAAAAATCATAACTGTCGATTATTCCCTTGAAATTTTAATTGCGATTATTAGTTACGATTATCACAGTTTACATTGAATGGTGTTTTGAATAGCTTTATGCCATTGTTTGAAGCGACTGAATGCCATATTGTTATATCAAACCAGCTGAAAACACTCTTCCTGAAACATTTTTATGTCTTTTCTATAGCATTAAACCTCAAATGTCAAGTAGACATTGGTTTGGTTTCTTCTTTAAATAAAAAAAGTAAAAATATGCATGGTATTATAATGTTATACTAAAATTAAAATTAAAACAATGGAAAAAACCCATAAGATAACCTGTAGAAAGTAAAAAACATCTTAAGCACAGAATATTGAAGATTTTTATTTATTTTTTTTTTTTGTGTAATTGCGCCTTTGAATGATTACATAATTGTGGCATTCGTAATTGTAATCACGATTACAAATTTGATTAATTGTGCAGCCCTACCTCTACTGCACACGTTGATGCCACATGAAAAAAATAAATATATTCCACATCATTTTTTGTTTCATTTGGGAACATTTTATTGATTTAATAAAAAANAAATAAAAAAAAAAAAAAAAAAAAAAAAAAAAAATTTAATGTCAAGAAATCATTAAGTAAAAAGGGAAAAACACTTGAAAGAAATTGATTTATTGAAGTTGATACATGCATAGGTTTGTATCATGGTGTGTAATGCTATATACAGGTGCTGGTCATATTATTAGAATATCGTGAAAAAGTTCATTTTTTTTATTGTAAATTATTTTTAAAAATGAAACTTTCGTATATTCTAGATTCCCTACATGTAAAGTAAAACATTTCAAAAGTTTTTTTTTTTTACATTTTGATAATTAGAGCGTACAGCTAATGAAAATCCAAAATCCAGTATCTCAAAATATTAGAATATTTCCTAAGATCAATCAAAAAATGGATTTGCAAAACAGAAAAGTTCAAGTTCTTTAAAGTATGTTCATTTGTACACTCAATACTTGGTCGGCAGCACATAATACAGCAAATGACTTGCTCTAGCACAAATTACAGCATCAGTGAAGTGTGGCATGGAAGTGATCAGCCTGTGGCACTGCTGAGGCACTATTGAGCCTTCAGATCATCTGTATATTGTTGGATCAACTGTTTCTCATCTTTCTCTTGAAAACATCCCATAGATTCAGGGGTCAGGCATGTTGGCTGGCCAATAAAGCACAGTAATATCATGGTCAGCAAACCACTTGGAAGTGGTTTTTGCACTGTGGGCAGGTGCTAAAGTCCTGCTGGAAAAGGAAATCAGAATCTCCATAAAGCTTGTCAGCAGATGGAAGCATAAAGTGCTCCCAAATCTCCTGGAAGATGGCTGCATTGACTTTGCACTTGATAAAACACAATGGACCAACACCAGCAGACGTCACGGCCCCCCAAATCATTACTAACTTCAGAAACTTCCCACTAGACTTCAAGCAGCTTGGATTCTGTGCCTCTCCAGTCTTCCTTCAGACTCTGGGACCTTGATTTCAACATGAAATGCAAAATTTACTTTAATCTGAAAAGAGGACTTTCGACCACTGTTCACTGTCTAGTTCTTTTTCTCCTTAGCCCAGGTAAGATGCTTCTGACGTTGTTTCTGTTTCAGAAGTGGCTTGGTAGTCCTTTTCCTGAAGATGTCTGAGTGTGGTAACTCTTGATGCGCTGACTCCGGCTTCATTTGACTCATTGTGAAGCTCTCCCAAGTGTCTGAATCGGCTTTACTTGACAGTATTCTCAAGCTTGTGGTCATCTCTGTTGCTTGTGCACCTTTGCCTACCCAATTTCTTCCTTCTAGTCAACTTTGCATTTAATATGCTTTGATACATCACTCTGTAAACAGCCACCACATTCAGTAATGACCATCTGTGACTTACTCTCTTTGTGGAGGGTGTCAGTGATTGTCTCCTGGACCATTGCCAAGTCAGCAGTCTTCCCCATTAGTGTGGTTTCAAAGAACAAGAGATACCCGGAATTTATACTGTAGGGATGGTCATTTAATGAAACTCAAATGTAAATATTCTAATATTCTGAGATACTGGATTTTGGACTTTCATGAGCCATACGCTCTAATCAACAAATTTAAAAAAAAAACTTTTGAAATGTTTTACTTTACATGTAGGGAATCTAGTATAAATGAAAGTTTCATTTTTTTAAATAATTTACAATAAAAAAATGAACTTTTTCACGATATTCTAATTATATGACCAGCACCTGTAATGTACTACATGTAATAAGATTTCACTCCGTATGAAACTTCAAAAAGCAGTTCTTCTCTGCTGTGAAATTGTGGTGTATGTTACAATTTTTGCACATCACTTTGGGTGTTCCTGCGCACTCAGGAACCCTGCATCTTCCCTTTTTATAACACATTATGGCCAATGTGAGGTATTGTCCAAAACATCCTCAAAGTACCCCTTATCGCACAAAGTTGCCCCAAGGCAACGAAAAGAAAAACTGAATTTCTGAACATGCAAAATAAAAAAAACTTCATAAAACCTGACAAAAGGCTTCTCTACACCTTCATACACATATATTTTTTTTATGTACAGTTCATGTCATTTTAAGTAAGATTACTAAAGCAAATAATCTTGCCGCCTTCTCACACCATGTGCTCCTGTGACCATGTGTCAGAACAGTACGTCCCACCGTTAAATGGTGCTTGATAGTGACTCCCACAGCTTACTGGACTGTTCCTTGGTACTTTCTCGACCTTTCAAATTGGTTGTAATCATTTAAAGAGAAATTTACTAAACATAGGGCTTAAGAAAACGTTCTACACCATACTTCATTGTATTTAAAAAAAATTATGATAAAAAATATCAGACAAAGTGCCATTTTTGATAAAACCATAAAACAACAAATACAAATAGAACACAATTACATTTGTACATTTTTAACTGGTAAAACAATACATATATGGCTCAAAATGAACACTTTCTGGTTGTCAAATGTTTGTAGAAAATAGTTAATGTGTGAACTTTACCTGTTAACACCTGTGTCAACTGACGAGAACTGACTTCATATTTCCTTAATGTAAAAATCACCTTGGGAACAGTTGGTTAAAAGTAACTGTAATAAATGGGGCTGTGAATATTGTATATGTGTGTGTTTGTACAGTTTAAAATTTTTTTTATTTAAACAAGGACTAGCCTAAATGTATGGAGGGATTTAACATAGTAAGTAAATGTATAATGAAATAAATGTTATAATAAAGTACAATGAAATATAAACATGCATACATAAGGCATGATTTTTTTTTTCTTTTTTCATGTTACATGCAAAAGGATGTGAAATATGCCTTAAGAAATATGAAATGCGGTATACACAAAAATCTTGTCTTGTCACTCAGCACAAAACCAGCAACTAAAAAAAGGTTTACGTTTCTGGAATAATTCAGATTGTTTAGTGGTGTTGTGTAAGGCTATCGGTAAATCAGTAGTTTCACCAGGCATGCAGCTTTGCATGTTTTTGCAACCCTGAATAATGTCCTTAAATGGATGTTGAAAAGTTCTTCAGATAAAGCAGCAGCCTTTCTCACTGCTTGTTATAAATAGGAGATTCAGCCTCTAATTGAAACATCATATTTCAGCCATGATGTTTGTCATGCTCTGAAGTACTTTACTGCTTTGACATAAACACAAAACAATGTCTTCACATCAGCATCCACTCGGAAGGTCTACGAGAAGAGGCTTCAGAAGCTGCTGGATCAGGGTCCTCCTGAGGCTGTAGCCCCTCCTTCAGAAACATCACAGACTGACGGCAGCCAGAATGGCAACACAGACTCAGACCAGTACAGCGACAAGGAGGAAGGTAACAGACAAACAGATCCCTTTATTTAACCGCGTGATTATAGAAATGAATATGTCAAAATGCTCTCTTGCCTGCTCGTCAGAAACTTTAGCTCCAGCCCCTGTGTTTGTGCCCGAACCTGAACCGGAAGTGGAGCCTGAACCCATTCCAGTTGTGGAGAGACCAGTCAGGAGCCGAGGGAAAACGCCAGTGACCAGCAGAACACGCAGTGGCCAGCACAACAAGGTGAGGATGAAATCTCTGCATTGTTTGCTAATGCTTTCGCCAACTTTTGGTTTTGGATCTGATGTAAATGCCAAAATACATCTCAGTTAAATCAAAATATATAATCTGTTTAACTGCAAGAAAGAAAATAGGATGTTGTGCTTAGTGGTTTATTTATGTCAATATGTAGAGAGCGAGGTGGCAGATATACGCTACCATTCAAAAGTTTGGGGTCAGTAAGATATTATAAAGATATTATATAGATGTGGAATGGAAGTATTAAATTGACCAAAAGTAATCAGACATTTATCATGTTACAAAAGATTTTAATTTCAAATAAATTCAGTTTTTTCTGTTCTTTCTATTTAAGGAATCCTAAAACATGTCAAGGTTTCCATAAAAATATTTAGCAGCATAACATTTTCAACATTGATTTAAGTCGGCAACTTGAAATGATTTCTGAAGGATCATGTGACACTTAAGACTGGAGTAATGATGCTTAAAATTCAACTTTACATCACAGGAATAAATTGCGTTTTAAAATATATCAAAATGGAAAACGGTTGTTTTAAATTAATATTACACAATATTACTGTTTTTACTCAGGGTTTTTGTGGGTCTTAAAAAGGTTTTAAAAAGTCTTAATTCACCCTCAAACAAAATAAGGCCTTCAAGTTTTAAATCGGAGCACAGACATAAATTCATGAAGTCATGGCATTAAATGTTGCATGCACTGCAAAAAAATGTATATCTTCTTCGGTATTTTTGTCCTGTTTTCCAATACAAATATCTAAATAACTTTTAATCAAGTAAATGTATCTTGAGATGCAAAACGAAGTCTTGAAAAATTGAACAAAATGGAGTTTATTCTTAAAACACAAACAAATATGTCAGAGTCATGAAAACTTCCATTTGAATTAAGTTTTCTGAACCCATTGGCAGATATTTGCACTTGTTTAATAATAAATGTACTTTATTTTGATCAGTTTCACAGAAAACAAGACTTCATATTTTGTCTCTTTGTATCTCCAGTAAATGCATCTTGATTTAAGGATCTTTAAACATTTGCACTGGAAGACAAAAATACTAAAGAAAAACGTCACCTTCATACTTCATACAGTATTTGCTCAATTTACTTAAATATTTGAAAGCTAATTAGTTTATTATCCATTAATAAGTCTGGTGGTTGGTTTTTGAAATTGACACAGACAAACTACCACTTCAGATAAGTGAATACAGTAAATCTAAGGCTGATAATCTCAAAATGGTCTAATATCAGCTGATCAATCAGCCCAGCCAAAAATATCCCATCCAAGTTTCACAACCACATTGTAAATGAAGCAGAAGACTGAAGATATGAGGGTTCACATGATTTCAATTACAGCTAGCACCCACACTGTCTTGTATCCTTTGCTCTTTTTTTTTTTTTTTTTTAGCNCTTTGCTCTTTTTTTTTTTTTTTTAGCTTGGACTTGACCCAGACTTTAATCCTCTTTTATCTTCTTATTCCCTCCCTTCGTCCAGACACACTTGGCTTATCATTCCTGTATGATTTAACTCAGTCTTGCATCTCTGTGTAAACTCGAACCTTTTTGTTTAGGCCACTTGTAAACAACTAGCCAGGAGGGTACTCTCTTCAAAGACTTCTTTAAACTATTTAAACTTCTTTGCTCACATAAAAGCTGTTCAACTATTTATGCAGTACAAGCAGGGCATGCTGTCGCCCATTAGTGTAAAGAATCAGTTCTTTTGTCTCTAATACAAACAGTTTTTTCACATGTGACGTTCCCACCTGCATATTTTCCCACCATTATCTGTTAAGGGTTCAGCAGCACCACCTGCTGTAGAAGAAATCTGACCTACTTCAGGTGGTCACATGACTTGCTCCACATTTAAATGTTGTCATACCTACTGTGGAGATAAGCCATTTGCTTCTTTATGGAAAGTTCTAGATCTTTTGCTGTGATGTGTAGGAGGATGAGGAGGATAAGCAGGAGGAAGATTGGCCGGTTTTGAATGTTAAGAGAAAGCTGAAGAGATCTTCTTACAGGCTGGATCAGATGGTTCCCGCCAGCGACGACACCGTAACTCAATCTGTGGTTATGTTATGTTATTAATGTACATCACCTGGTTTTTGGGTGTGGTAATGAAGTCAAAAAACATTTTGGATCTGCACAAGGTGTGTTTTGGTTTGCACATGGGGTGGACAGTGGTTGGTTGAGCTCATATTTGTTTCACAAATAAGCCTAGGCCGTAACATGCTTTGTTACTCAATTGTAAGCAAGGTTTGTGTGAATGTCTGGTGTTTTCAGGAGAACTCTGAGCTCTCATCTGCAGAGTACTCTCCTGTTTCCCCAGACAGGAGGAGAACAGGATATGTGGTAGGTGGCCTTGACACTAGCGTAGAGCTAATGGTCTAAATCAGGGATGGGCAACTTTGGTTCTGGAGGGCCACTGTCCTGTGTAGTTCCTACCCTAATCAAACACACTTGAACAAGCTAATGAATAGGTGTGTTTGACTTGAAGCGGCGCGAGAGTGTCCCTGTTTACACCTACTATTAAGATGCTTTTTGGTCAATCAGATCACAAGTAGACTAGGGACACTCCCATTTACATCTGGTGTTTTAGTCTGTTGTCCACTGTTGACCACTTCTGTCCTGATTTCTTCGAGGAGAGGCTCTATGGGCTGGTAAATGTGTGGGGGGTTTTTTTAGATCTTTCGACTAATGGGCGAAATAAGCTTGCAGTATTTACATATTTATGGCCGGAGATGGCGGAAAAACATAAGAGCATCGGTCTTCGTTTCTGCTCTGACAGCTGCGCGAACACGGTGAATGCGTGTTAGAAATGAGGAATGGTGAGAGAACATTGTGCTTGGTTTTTCATCTTCAAACCTAACTTGGGTCTTCATCCAACAAAGTTTAAATCCCGTCTGGCTAGCGCACTTCCCATAATGTTTACTCAAGTCAGCAGGTTTAGAGTAGTGAAAGTGAAAGTGAAGTGACATGTGGCCAAGTATGGTGACCCATACTCGGAATTTGTGCTCTGCATTTAACCCATCCAAGTGCGCACACACAGCAGTGAACACACACACCGTGAACACACACCCGGAGCAGTGGGCAGCCATTGCTGCGGCGCCCGGGGAGCAGTTGGGGTACGGTGCCTTGCTCAAGGGTCTCACCTCAGTCCTGGTATTGAGGGTGGGGAGAGCGCTGGACATTCACTCCTCTCACAGACAATCCCTGCCGAACCTGAGACTCGAACCCATGACCTTTGGGTTACAAGTCCGACTCTCTATCCATTAGGCCACGACTGCCCCTAGTAGGTGGTCTTTTGTGGCTGTTCAAATGCATTTGACCACTTGAGCATTTCCACTATGAAAGCAATCCAGTCTAATGCGTTTTCAACTACCTTTGGAAGTGGTCGAAAGTGGAAAAGCGGAAAAGGGCCAGTGATTAGAAAGCAGACGGCTCCGTATGCCTTCAAAACGCTCTCCTGGTACTTTGATGACATACACTGATCGGTCTGCTCTGCACCGCTTCAAGTCGAACACACCTAATGTCTTCAAGGATTACTAGAAAGCTACAGCCAGGTGATTTAAAAACATATAAGGCCAAGGCATTTGAGAATTAGGAAAATATAAAAGGCCTTTATTCACTCATGGCTTCAAGATTAAAAATTCGTACATGCATCCGCACACACGTTGCGGCTAATAAGTCTTCATCAGGGTGTGGAAAACAGTCATGCTCAGAGTCCTCTTATAAGACGATCAATTAGTCATATGATATGATCACCTGATTAGGGGACATGAAATTTAAATCATTAACAACACAACATTATATATTCAAAATAAGCAGGTGCATTTTATCAAGGTTTGAGCTAAACTCTGCAGGACAGGACCGAAATTGCCCGTCCCTGGTCTAAATGATTAGTCTGACCTCAAAACCCGCTTCTATCCTCCTATTAAAGGCAGCAAGAAAAGAGCCCAGACCTTTGCTTACAGACGGGACATCAAAGCTCTCGTCTAAGACTGAATATCTGAAGCGACGCAGTGCACCAGTCCGCTCATTTCGACCTGATTTGAACGAGGCTCCCGCCACTGATAAGGTGTCTTTCTCCTTAAAAACCCTCTTTGGAGAATTCAGTTTGATATGGAAAAAAAAAACTATTGACTTTCTCTCTGAAATTATTAATATTTCTAAATGGTTGCATTATCAGGGTCATGCAGTATCTTTCAAACTTTAATGTTAAAAAATGTTTTGCATTAAGGAAGTATTTCTATTAATCTGTTTTCTCTTTTAAGTCTTTATTTAAAAATAAATGAATCCAATATATTAGGCAAAACATGATGGGGACATAGAAATGTACCACACAGTAAGAATAACCCATGGGCCATTTTTGGTAAGAAAGTTTCTGCTTCATCTGTTTGTTTGAAAATCATATGTTTCGTAGGATTCCTCTGAGCACACAGTAGTGAAGGAGGTGTCTGTTCCTCTGGTGAGGATAAAAGCACATCATTTGGTAGGTCCAGAAGAAACCTTACACATGAACATGAGGATGCAAGTCACAGTGCCACAGTGTTTTTTATGGTGTCCTGTTAAAGGCAGTGCCAAAGGAACCCAAACCCTCAAAGCGCTCCTCCATGTCTGCGGCTGACTGGTCAGAAACACTAAAACATCACAACTCTTCTTACAAGTCCACCATATCCAGTTTACATGGTGCCAGTCCTGTTGACAAGGTGCTAAAGTTCTCTTAGTAAATCTCTTAACTTGACTATGAGAGCAGCAGGTTTAGTAGCATTAATAGAGTTTGTTGTTTGCATCATTCAAATGTCTTTTGTGGTTTCTCTGTAGTTTGATGAGAATGCCCGTGACATCATTTCCCCTCCGATTAGACCGTCCAATCGAGAGCCGCTAGTTTCCCTTCTTAACACTGCTTGCATTGAGGTGATGATATGCACACTTTCATTTTTAGTTAATGGTTTAGCTTTACTTCATGGTCCATCTAATCAGTCTACGCATATTTATGCAACATCAAGTGTCTTAATTTAAATGTTCAGGTTGATGGCCAGGGTATGCAGGACATCCTGAGCTGTAGACCTGCGAGCCGTGCTCCTGTGGTAGGTCTCACAGCTATGCAAGGATAGTTCCTATAACTGTATTAAACATTCATTTTAGTAGCTCATGAGTTTGTTTCTTCTCTGAAGGCTCAGGAAGTCAAATCTGTCTCTGTATCGAAGTTCTCAAAGCCTCATTTGAGTCAGAACAAACCTTCAAAACCCTTGATAGACATGAGGTCCCATCTTTCACCTTCCTGCGATGGCCAAAGAGATGTTTTCCCATCACACTCAGTTTCTTTTAGGGACTCCCGTGTGGCTCCAGAGGACTCTCTTCCTGTCTTGTATGACCTTTCCCAGGTTTGCTGTTGATAGTTGTTAATTTGTGGACATTTGGTTTTTATATGGACCACTCTTAAAAATAAAGGTTCTTTTTTGACAATGGAACCTTTCCATTGGACAGAAGGTTCTTTATAGTGGAAAAGGGTTCTTTAGATGTTCTTCACACTAAAAAAAAATGATTCTTTTTAGAACTGTTTACTGAAAGATTCTTTAAGGAACCCAAAATGGTTCTTCTTTGGCATTGCTGCAAAATGCCCCTTTTGGAACCTTTATTTTTTTTAAGAGTGGTGGTTTTATTTACAATGGTACATGAATTTCTAGTTATCGGGGTCATCAGTAAAGCTTAAAAGCTTGTTGGTTTATCAGGGGAGCTGTGGCTCACCAGAAACCCAGCCCAAGACAAGACAGTCCAAAATCACTCCTTTCCTCTCCCAAATCACTTCTGTCCGAGGACTTGATGGCAGCCAGACGGAGACACCAAAGAAGGAGACGGTAATTTCATGAGCTGTATGGTGTGTCTCCACTGGTGTATAATGGTGATGAGGAAACTTGGTGGGATTCACACACTTGTTTACCTCGGGTCATACAAGGTTGTGGTGTTATATAATGTTTTTCTTTCTTTTGTTTTTAAAATGAAAGCTGAAAACTTTGATCTTCAGAATTGTAGCACTTGCAAGGCTTTATTGTGTTATTTCCGACCTCAGTGTTCACATCATTGTGGCTCTTGTCTTTGTGCGCAGGTGGAAAAGGTGTCGGCCATTGATCAGACCCCAAGGACGGTAGAGAGAGATGTGTTAAAAGAGATCTTTCCCAATGAAAACCTCAGCACTCCCACTGGAATCAGGTATGGAGGGGAAGATGTTTCAAGCATTCACACTGGGGGCCGGACTCACGAAACATTAAAAAAAATGTCTTCTTGCTTTCTAACTTAAAGGGATAATTCTGTCATTTGCTCCCCCTCAAGTTGTTCCAAAGATCTGCTTGGTTACAAACATTCTAAAATAACTATTTTAACTTGACACGGCACATTAAAAATACGACACTGAGTGATTAACTCCCATCAAGCCAGTCTTGTCGAAAATAGTCTGCGCTCTTATTATGATAACTATGGTACAAAAAAAAGATGAGCTTTGAGGTGTTTTTCATTCAAGGAGTCTTCAGCAATACCAGCCTTTCAATCAGATAACACTAAAGGAAACATTTCTTAAGAAAACATTTGAGAATTCTGAAGAATTTTTGAAGAATTGCACTTTCATGAAAAAGTGTGTGTGTGAGACTCTTGTTGTTGACACATGTTTTTTAAAATACATGTGCCAAGTTCTTAGAAATGTACTCTTAATATTCATGTTGGTTTAATTTGGAAAACTATTTTTAAGCAGTTTACAACAAAATATGCCAAACTACTTAGGGTTTTCTTTTCAGATAGTTGTATCACTCTGAGTGATTGTATGAATTGCATGAATTATTTTTTTCAATTAATATTTTTTAAAATTTTATAATTTTCTACATTAATAAATCTAAACAAAATGTGTTTTGTTTTTTGGAAATCTAAAAATTGTCTACACACAAACAACAGAACTTTCACAAAGTGAAAGATTCTGCGCTGCAAAAAATATCAATCTAATTTTAAAGTATTAAGTATTTTTGCATTTTGTCTTCTATTTTAGTATTATTGCCTTTGTTTTTGTTTTTAGTAAAATGTGTAAACCTTTTTTAAAACAAGAAATATTTCTTAAAATATTATCTATCTTGAATTAAGTATATTTTCAAATGTGTTTTTAGTGCCACCTGTCGCCGACCAATCAAAGGAGCAGCTGGCCGGCCCCTGGGTGAGACATGGCTGGACGAATCCCGTCTCCGTTATACAGAATTCAGAGAAACCAGCTCGTCTTCCTACAAAGAGACCCGATCTGTTCCACGTGTGGCCGCCGTCCCTCTAGCCGCTTCCAAGCCTGCGGCGCCCCCTGCTGTGAAGACCAGAGCGCGGCGCAGCCTGCCGGTGTGGGTGCAGCTTCTGCTGCTGAGTGCGGTCGCTGGATTCCTGTTCTTTGTCTACCAGGCCATGGAGACTAATGAGGTCGGACTCTTCAAGCAGAGCGGGGCAGATGATAGCACTAGCAAATGAACGACATGCAGTTTACCCAAGTCTTTGCCCTCTCTATCATACTCAGACTCAGCCAGTGCTTCTCTCTGTTGATTCAGCAGCCGTGGACTTTTACCTGAGATCTTTATATATTCATACAAAGACTGAAACTCACAGATTTTGCATTGTTTTCTCTGCTATATATCCTCTTTGAGATGAACTGGTTTAGAGGAATGAAACCTGGTTTTAATTTTAAAAATCACTTTTCTTGCCTTTTGTATGTTTGTCTTGTTTTGTTTTTCTTTCTAATTTTACGGATTAATAGTGGTGCTGTCCATAAATGGGAGTCTAATTGAGTTGAAGGATTTGGCTAAAAACACTTTTGTTTGCAAGCTACATTTAGTGTCTACTTGTGACAATATTTTTGCATTTATTTTCACATGTAGCTCTTTAAAGGTGCCGTATCCATCTTATCGTTGATGTAGTATTTATGTACCTGTTGTTGAAATACAAATATTTTCAATAAACTGTTTTGCAATGTATTGTGGAAGATTATAACGCTATTTTACTATTTTTATTATTTCAGTATCTTGGAATCACAAGTGGTTTTATAAAGCATAACATTTCAGCAATTTAACTTGAACCACCAACTGAAAGAGATTGCAACTAAAATGTTCTGTCAAAGCTTGTATTTGTTTGCAAAAATTTGGAATATATATACACTATAAATTGTCACTATTAAAATATAAATGACTTTTTTTTTTTTTTTTT
>RJVU01079805.1:8796446-8813736 GCA_003731715.1 Anabarilius grahami | reverse complement strand
AAACATATTTTGGGTTAAAGGGATAGTTCACCCAAAAATGAAAATTGTCATAATTTACTCCGCCACAAGTTGTTTCAAACCCGTATACATTTTTTTGTTCTGCTGTACGCAAAAGAAGATATTTTGAAGAATGTTTGTAACCAAACAGTTGATGGACCCCACTGACTGACTGACTACTATGGAAGTCAATGATGCCCCACAACTGCTGGTTACAAACATTCTTCAAAATATCTTTGTGTTCAGCAGAACAAAGAAAATTATACAGATTTGGAACAACTTGAGGGGGAGTAAATGACAGAATTTTCATTTTTGGTTGAACCGTCCCTTTAATAAACATTATAAGATCCTGATACTTGATATATTACATTGGTATAACTGGACAAGGAGTAAAATGCCCATCATTATGCCATTTTCTCTGCTTTAAAAACTCATACATTTACCATTTAATATTCTGAATCTGTATTTATTTTACATTATAAGGTGCTGAGAGGATTCAGGTACTTTTTATGTGTATGACAGAATATGGTTTAATAAAGCGTTTTGCCTTGTATCATCTACATTTCAGTTGGCTGGTTTATTTAATTTTTTTTAAAGTGTGTCTATGTTTGACCTAAAATATTTCCTGTAATAAATGTGTTGTCTTTAGGGTTTGCTGCGGTGCATTGCAGTTCTTCACAGAGGCACTGGAAATTCTGACCTCCCTTTGATCTTGTATAGGTAAGGAGGATATAACGGTGCAAGGCTCTATGCTCTGGTCCAGGAATAGACTGTCTCATTGAGTTTAATCGCCTTACACCCCCACTGCTGTGCGTAATAAGCTCACACACGCTACCATGAGCTCAAGTCTGCAGTGGTACTCAACTATACAGTAACTACAAATTAAGTTGGATGCATGTTTACACCAATACCTTGATATACTGGGTGTTTTTTTGTTTGTTTTTTAATGAATGCTAGTATGGCCCATAATACCATCATACTTCTTTCCAATGGGTTGGTGTTCACAGTGAAGTCTCAGTGTGGTGACGTCACAGAAGGTCAGGGCGATTTAGTCTGAGGTTATCTGATGTCTCAGATTCACCTGCCGCTGATGCACCCAGGAGGCGCCGTTTCTTTACAACCAACAAGTGAGTGTACGTTTTCTTTTTAACATGAATTTTCTGAAATATTTGAATGAGAGAGAAATACTGTTTCTCAGCAATGTATGCAAAAAACCTAACTTTTGTTTGATTTAAATGGTCTGTTTTTGCCAGTAAACTTTGGTGAAAATGTACCCAACCACCCTAACACAGTTGGCACGGTCGAATCCTTTCCAGACTCCTCTTTTCTCCATTAAACCGGATCAGCAACAAGAGAGCCAGCAGATAAAACGCAAACTTGCTGCAGCATCTTACAATGGTAAGAAATTGCTGTTCCTTATCTTCTGGATAATTTGCAAACAGAATTAGACTAATGGAATATGCTGTTTTTCTTGTTTGTTTATTAATTATTATTTGTTTGTATATATTTTATTCTTTTTGTTTGTTTTTTTGTATTATATTGTTTTATTTCTATAGATTTGTTTATATTTTATTTATTATTTTGTTTGCATTTTAGGTTGTTTGTTTGTTTGTAGTAATTTTTATGGTTATTATTTGGTGTAAGATTTTGGAAAGGTCGCTGGTGTAATGATAAAGCTCAGTGAAATTACACTACGCTATTTTTTTAAAGTGAACTCTATCAGACTGCTTGTCATTCCATTCGTAAAGAATTAACTTCCTTCACAAGGATTACACGTCTGGCTAATAGACTTTACCTTGTCACGATTGCCTGCTAATTCCTATGCACTTTTTCTCAAGAAAATCTTGCACTTGAATACAAGTGATACATTTTGAATAATGTGCTGATTGTTTTTTACAATGAATGAGGACAAAAAGCATGCAAAATCGTAAATGTAGTCAAAATTGTTTGTGAATTATATTCTAAGACTCCTGCACTCATGCAATAGTTTTGTGTGACAAACAGGCTCTTTTTTCCACTTATTCACTGTTAACAGCTGCAGCTGGTTCATTGAGTCAGTGAGTTGATCTTGACAAAGCCACAATATCTGACTTGTGAATAAATCATTCAGGTTTTGTGAACTGGATCAGACTCAAAACAACAATTCATTCTCAATTCAGACATCACCACATTTATCATGAACTTTTATGATCTAGAACTAAGCTAGATGATAAGCTAGATTTTGCTTCCTTATCCTCCAAACACATTACATTGGCTTAAACTGCAATGCCATTTAAGAACCATTTTGGGTTCCCCAAAGAACCTCTCGGTAAACAGTTCTAGTTTGAAGAATACTCTTAAAAATAAAGGTTTTGTATTGGCTTCTACGGCTCTATGAAAAACCTTTAACATCCATGAAACCTTTTCCATGTACAAGGTTCTTTATAGTAGAAAAAGGTTCTTACAATTCTTAAAATGTCCTTTACACTAAAAAAAAAAGGAAAAAAAAGGATTCTTTTAAGAACTGTTCACAGATAGGTTCTTTGGGGAACCAAAAATGGTTCTTCTATGGCAAAAACACCCTTTTGGAACCTTTATTTTTAAGAGTGAACGTTTTAATAAGAAACTTTTTCCACTATAAAAAACTCTTTGTGAAATGGAAAGATTCAATGGATGTTAAAATGATAGCTCACCGAAAAATGACAATTCTGTCATCATTTACTCCCCCTCAAATTGTTCCAAACCTGTACGAGTTTCTTCCATAGTGACGGCACAGATCCGGCACAGATCCGGCCCACATCTGGTCCGCGTATAAACCACATGTATCAGATGAGGGCCGGATTTGGGCCGGAGTATGTTGCTGTCTGGGTTTGTTCTGCTGAACACAAAGAAAGATATTTAGAAGAATGTTTGTAACCAGGCAGATCTCGCCTCCCACTGTGGTAGTCAATGGGGGAGTGAGATCTGCCTGGTTACAAATATTCTTCCAAATATCTTTCTTTGTGTTCAGCAGAACAAAGAAATTTATACAGGTTTGGAACAACTTGAGGGGGAATAAATGATGACACAATTAAAATTTTTGGGTGAAGTTCACCCAAAAAAATTTAAAGGGATAGTTCACTGAACTATCCCTTTAAATGTTCTTCATGGAACCATAGATGCCAATATTAAAAGCGCGACATAAATATGAATTTATTTTTCCCTCTGTATCACACACACAGTATTGATGTTTGTGATCAAATTTAAAGGGAAATGTTGTGATGTCAAATGTGTGTTTTCCGCCCTCAGATGCAGATGTGAGCTGTGAATATGGGTCAAATAAATATTACGCCCTCTGCGGTTTCGGTGGGATTTTGAGCTGTGGCCTCACACACACAGCAGTCGTACCCCTCGACCTCATTAAATGTCGCATACAGGTAATGTAACATTAAAACTGTATCGTGTCAAAATGAAACACGTTACCAGCTTATTTTGACTGATTTCATTCACTAATGCATTATTCCTGTTGTCTTCCAGGTGGACCCGGTTAAGTACAAGTCCATCTTCAATGGTTTCTCAGTCACCTTGAGAGAGGATGGCGTGAGGGGGCTGGGCAAAGGCTGGGCTCCTACATTCATTGGTTATTCCATGCAAGGCCTTTGCAAGTTTGGTTTCTATGAAGTCTTTAAGTCCCTGTACAATGACATGCTTGGAGAGGTGAGTCTCTACATTTGGGATACAAATAAGACAGAAAATGAAAGGGAACTAATGTGGGTCTGCAAAGACTGTTCCAAAACAGTTAATTCAATATATTTTTCCATATCTGTTTGTGATTGATCACCAGCTAACCTGTGTTGTTTGGTTTGGTCTGGTGAACAGGAGAATGCTTATTTGTGGAGGACGTCCGTTTATCTGGCCGCATCAGCCAGCGCTGAGTTTTTCGCTGATATTGCACTGGCTCCTATGGAAGCGTGCAAAGTGCGCATCCAGACGCAGCCCGGCTATGCTAACACCCTGAGGGAGTGCGCCCCCAAAATGCATGCTGAGGAGGGGCTAAACGCGTGAGTAGATCCTTAACTCTCTGATATTCTTCACTTAAGGGGCACACTTGTGTCAAAATAGACTGGAGACAAAAAGCATTTTTTTTACATTTAATACATTTTTATTTGTTTTTAATTTTTTTAATTTTTTTTAGCTATAGTTTTTATTTAGTTTATTTTCAAGGCAACATTTCAAATTTTCAAAGTAATACCGGTATATATATATTTTTTTTTTTATTTTTTTTCAGGTTTATTTAAATGAACTACGGAGCCCCGGACATGACATGCAGGAAAAAAATTGTAGGCTAAATCGTGCGCACGATTTACTAATTCGTTCCCTTGATTTATAAATCATGCAATTAGTAAATCAAGGGAACGAACGAATTAGTAAATCGAGGGAACGATTAAATTTTTTTTTCTTGCATGTCATGTGCGGGGCTCCGTAATGAACAGATTTTTTTTTTAAGTTTTAGTTTAGTTAATGATTATAACCATGATTTCTGTATAAAATAAAATAATACATTAAATTAAAAAAATCATATTTAAAATTAAAAGTTAATATGGAGTAAATGTGTGTGTGTATATATGCGTATATATAATATAATTTTTATATATGTATATAGATATATTTTATATAGAGTTTTTTTCAGATATAGTTAATTACTTTTATTAGGTTTTGCATTCGGATATATATTTATGCATATGTATTAGGATATACAGATGCCAGAAAACTCAAGTTTTGTACCATTCTGATAAATAAAAATAACAAATAAAAAACATTTTTCAGGCTAAAAATGACTGAAGACCACCAGAGGGTTAAAGGATTAGTCCACTTTTAAATACACTTTTCCTGATAAATTTACTCACCCCCATGTCATCCAAGATGTTCATGTCTTTCTTTCGTCAGTCGAAAAGAAATGAATGTTTTTGAGGAAAACATTCCAGGATTTTTCTCCATATAGTGGATTTCAATGGCTACCAACAGGTTAAAGGTCCAAATTGCAGTTTCAGTGCAGCTTCAAAGGGCTTTAAACGATACCAGACGAGGAATAAGGGTCTTATTTAGTGAAACCATCGGTCATTTTCCAAAAAAATACAACCGTTTATGCTTTGTAAACAAAGTATCGCCTTGAACGTATTTTCCGTTTCCGCATTCCGCCAGTTTAGTTTTTTTCCGTAAGTTGAATAGGGAAGGCTTAGAACATTCAGCGTAAGCGTTATGAAGAATGCCGAAAAGGAAAGTACGTTCAAGGCGAAATTTAGTTTATAAAGCATAAACGGTTGTATTTTTTTGGAAAATGACCGATGGTTTCGCTAGATAAGACACTTATTCCTCGTCTGGTGTCGTTTAAAGCCCTTTGAAGCTGCACTGAAACTGCAATTTGGACCTTCAACCTGTTGGTAGCTGTTGAAGTCCACTATATGGAGAAAAATCCTGGAATGTTTTCCTCAAAAACCTTCATTTCTTTTCGACTGACGAAAGAAAGACATGAATATCTTGGATGACATGGGGGTGAGTAAATTTATCAGGAAAAGTGTATTTAAAAGTGGACTAATCCTTTAAGGCTGGCAAACAAAGTTGACTACATTACCCATGAGGCCCTTCAGAAGGCCTAGGTTGTGTGCTGGAGTACTGATCGTTGATGTGATCATCTGTGCAGGTTCTATAAAGGTGTTTATCCCTTGTGGCTGAGGCAGATCCCCTACACCATGATGAAGTTTGCCTGTTTCGAGCGAACCGTGGAGATGCTGTACAAGCACATAGTACCAAAACCCCGCAGTGAGTGCTCCAAACCTGAGCAGCTGGTGGTGACCTTTGTTGCCGGTTATATTGGTAAGTGCTTGGGCCCTTAGATACAACATTTACCATGGTATGTCTGTGTAAAGAGTGCTAACTCAACTTTGCATAAATATAGATACATGTAAGCCTTGCTGTGTGTCTCTCCTCAGCTGGCGTGTTCTGTGCTGTGGTGTCCCATCCCGCGGACTCTGTGGTGTCTGTTCTGAACAAAGAGAAAGGCAGTTCAGCTGTTGAGGTGCTGAAAAAACTGGGACCCGTAGGTGAGTCACTGCACACACATACTGTACAACATATAGCGGTCAACTGCTGTGGATCAAAAAGAAAACCTGAGGGGCAAGACGGTACATTATCCTGCTTACCAAATAAATAAATTCACGGACATGAAATACTGATTTGAATTGCTATTATTTTATTACATGAGAAGAAGAGACTGCAGAGTGGCTAGCATAACTAGGGGAAAACGGTAATTAATACAATTTAATGGTCATTATAAAATAATATTTGACTACAGAATGTCACGATTGACCAAGCAGAATCAAGTATATTAAAGCGGTTATTATGCTTTGTCACTTTAAATATTCAAGGGGGAATATGTTTTTCTTCTCACTGTTGCATTAACCAGTCAAAAAGACATTGTTACAAAAAGACATTGTTACAAAACCAAATTTAATCACATACTGGATATAATTTGTGGATGACGTCAACTGGAAAAAAGTTTGGCTTTTGCCTAATCTTTATTTTATTACAAACAAGATTAAAGTAGTAACTTTTAGACTCATTCATAGGATATGTATATATCCTGCTTAACATTTTCTTGTTAAATTTAAAAAATATATGTTGCTTTTGCAATTTATGTCAAGTTTTTAATGACTATTCTTTTTTTTTTTGGACGTACAAATTCTAAAGAAAGAAACCACACTTTTTAGCATTTAAGAAACAAGTAAAACATTATATTGAATACATTTTTCACTCAAACAAAAACAGAAAGCTATTCAGATTGTATAGGAAGATATTTCGCGTCTTTGTGCATTGTTTATTCCCCTTAGCAAATTGATTGATTGATTGATTTTCTTTGTTAAAATCTGTTTATACATGCTTATATTGTTCATGTGATGTGCTTATTAAAAAAACTTTAGACATTTAAGCACCATTACACTGAAGTTGCAGAGGGATGTAATACTCTTTATTACCAAAAGAGGCAGCTGTTGTTCCTGGATTTATTCCCAGTAGATCACATCAGTTTCATAGGGATCTCATTAGAAAACCATAATCACCAATTTTGTGCACACATTCATTTTGCTCTTTTATCTCGGTTGATTAATTATTCGCATATTTTAAGTCAGAGGGGTAGCACAGCAGAGTAATAGTTTGTTTGTAATAATTTGTGTATAAATCAAGAGTTCATATGGCTTCTCTTTCTCCCACAGGTATGTGGAAGGGTCTTGTTGCTCGAATCATTATGATTGGTACGCTGACCGCTCTACAGTGGTTCATCTATGACTCAGTGAAGGTGTACTTCCGTCTGCCCCGTCCACCACCCCCTGAGATGCCCGAGTCCCTTAAGAGGAAGATGGGTCTCCTGGACTACTAGACTCCTCCCTTATTAACTGTATCCTGAGTAACTGCACAAATACAAAGATTTATTTTCACATTCACCACTTGCAATAAACGCCACATCAGCGCTGAAAGCACTATTGAATGATCATAAGACAAAGGGTTTCTCCAGTGTCACTGTATGTCTGTATGAATATTAGAGTAAAATCAATCACAAACTAACCATCTGTTGATTTTTATTTGACTTCTGTGTGTTTTTTAAACCTTTTTGCTCTCATTAGGTAACTAAATACTAAACAAAAACACAAAAAACATTGAATTATCTTCTGGAAAGAGAATTTTCATTGTTATTTGTATGTAATAAGTGTTTTGTCATTACGTCTAGAATTAGGCTACAACATGTATGCTTATATTTGGTAATATTTGTATACATATTTCATATGTAGAATAAATGAGCTAAATCACACTCATAGCCATGTGATACGGCTGTATATCAGCATGGATGTGATTCACAGTGAACTAATATACTGCCATACCGCACAGTTATGAGTGTGATATTGCGTTTATACAACAGTTTGACGGCACGAGTGTGTAAATAAATAAGAAATAACAATGTAGTGTATTATTTCTACAAGAGCCAGCGGCAAATCCCTGAAGCACTGGCTGAGATGAAGCTGTTCTCGGCGGGTACACGAGCAATGAACGGCCGCTGATGGCCTGGAGCTCGCATTTCCGAAAACGTCTAAACAAATTGTAAAATAGGCACTATGAATAAATACAAGTCACATATTTCAGGTCTAAACAACTACATTCTCTCCTAAAAACTCTTAAAACTACAGTTTGTGGTACAACAAGTGTAGTATTTGTAAAAAAAAATATGGTGGATTTGCTCAGCCGCCATGACAGTCGCTTCAAATACAAACGGTGAAAAGCAGTGCTGTTATCACTAGAATATCGCACGCCTCTCAGCCAATCAGATTTGAGAACCAGAAAGAACTGTTGTATAAATTATATATATAAATATATGTCAATTATTTTATACAAAAGAGAGCCTACTTTTATTAAGGCTTGTTTATTATACAATTGAACATGTTTTCAGACAGTGTTGTTGTTCATTAAAACTATTAAAAATCATTTTTGTTAGTTGAAATAAAGCTGAAATAAAATATAAATGAAAAACTTAAATGATAATTTTTTATATATATACAGTACAGTCCAAAAGTTTGGAACCACTAAGATTTTTAATGTTTTTAAAAGAAGTTTCGTCTGCTCACCAAGGCTACATTTATTTAATTAAAAATACAGTAAAAAACAGTAATATTGTGAAATATTATTACAATTTAAAATAACTGTGTACTATTTAAATATATTTGACAAAGTAATTTATTCCTGTGATGCAAAGCTGAATTTTCAGCATCATTACTCCAGTCTTCAGTGTCACATGATCCTTCAGAAATCATTCTAATATGCTGATCTGCTGCTCAAGAAACATTTAATGTGTACAATTGTACAAAATATTTGTGTACAATATTTTTTTTCAGGATTATTTGATGAATAGAAAGTTCAAAAGAACAGTGTTTATCTGAAATCTAATCTTTTGTAACATTATAAATGTCTTTACTGCCACTTTTGATTGATTTAATGCATCCTTGCTGAATAAAAGTATTCACTTCTTTAATTTCTTTTCAAAAAAATAAAAATTCTTACTGAACCCAAACTTTTTAACGGTAGTGTATAATGCTACAGAAGCTTTGTATTTCAGATAAATGCTGTTCTTTTGAACTTTCTATTCATCAAGGAATCCTGAAAAAAAAAGTACACAACTGTTTTCAACATTGAAAATAATCATAAATGTTTCTTGAGCAGCAAATCAGCATATTAGAATGATTTCTGAAGGATCATGTGACACTGAAGACTGGAGTAACGATGCTGAAAATTCAGCTTTGCATCACAGGAATAAATTACTTTGTCAAATATATTTAAATAGTACACAGTTATTTTAAATTGTAATAATATTTCACAATATTACTGTTTTTTACTGTATTTTTAATTAAATAAATGTAGCCTTGGTGAACAGACGGAACTTCTTAAAAATCTCATTAAAAATCTTAGTGGTTCCAAACTTTTGGACTGTACTGTATATATATATATATATAATATGATAAGAGCATAAAATTACTAAAGTATAAACTAAAATTAAAACTGAAAATATATTTTAAGAAAAGCTAAATTCATATTTACTGAATGGTAAGCATTACTTGAAGTAAACATTTTTAGGTCATACTGGTTCGGCTAACAAAAGGCGAAGATGGAAACTCCTGCTCTAGAATATCATTTGAATGCACCTTTAATTAGTTTCATTTATGAATGTTTTATAGCATTTCAGTGATGTGGTATCCAGTGTCTCGATTGCTTTGAGTGGCCTGTATGAGTGATGAACTAATACAGTCTCATTGTGATGTCACAATGAACGTTCTCTTTCCTATTGTCATTAGCTTGATGTAAGCAACAGGAAAACGGTGACCTGTGACCTCAATACAGCCTGTTTTGAGCTCTCAAAGAGAAATCCTATCAGGAACACCAAGCAGAGAGGGGTCATTCACTGCACAGAGTGTGCCTGCATTTGGGCATCTTTGTGAGAGTGTGTGAGTTTTTGAGAGGGAAGGACTGCGTGTGTTCTTGTGTTCTCATGTCTGTGTGCTCCATTGTTGTCATTATATCCCATTTGGTTTGTCTTGTTAATGTGGTTTGAAGTGGTAGCACTGTGAAGATGAATTCTGAGAAATAAATGCTCTCTGATTTGCTTCCTAAGCCGCTGATGCTGAGGGTCAAAGGTCATGAGGTGCTGAGCTGCATTTCACTGTAACCTTTTTGCCACAAATGCATTCACTCTGTAATGGCTCCACATGCACCTTCACCTCCCAAGTTAGTATTACAGCATCAAGTGTGTTAAAAGCACATGATTTCACTGCTTTTGGTATATAAATGAAGTTTAGTTTTAAAAATCATACAAACCGGAATGAATGAATAAATCAAAACCCACATGAATGCAAAATACTGTTAGTCTAGCTGACTATTTTTGGCCCTTTGGTGAACACATGAGCATAGTGTTAAATGTTAAAGCAGCTGTTTGTGAAGCTCATGTGATCATGTGCAATAGAATTACACCAATTAAATTTGACTGTAGATTTGAGTTTATGTTGTGAAAAATGAAAAAGCAGCAGCATTTGGATGAAACTTTTTAATTAGACTGTTAGAAAAAAAAAACTATTTGTTCTTTGAAATTGAAACTGAAATAAAGACATTTCTAATTTTCATTTATTTTAACTTGATGTACTAAAATAACTAAAGCTAAAAGTGAAATAAAAATAATAAAAACTGTATAGACATTAAAAAACTAAAAAAATTTACTTCTAAAAAATTTAAAAACTCATTTAAAATATTTCAATGATACTAAAAAAGCACTGGTTAGAAATAATGTTTTGTCAAAATCTCTGATAAATATGCTGTATCATATTGCATAATCTGCAATGTTTATGCATGTGGAAAATTTGTAACCAATTATCACCTCAAAATTGTTTTAACTAACAAAAAAATCAAAAGGGAAAATAACTAAAAGGACATTCAGTACATACTTAGGCAGTAATGAAGATTTGCTTTGCTTTACCTTTAGTTATGGTTTCATATTTGGCAAAAATAAAGATTTGGTATTGTTTTTATACAAGTTGGGTAATAAAGGAAGAACATTTCGGCCAAAAGAAGAGGTCAAAACCATACTCTATGTATTTGGGCATGTGAGTGTGTGCTAATGTGTCTGTCTCTGTCTATTGTTGCAACCCTTGTCTCATAAAGGTCAGTCTGAAATAGCATGCAGTCCACCCGCCGGGTCACATGGGTTCATTAATAACCAAAGGTTTGGCAGCCTCTGTAATATTCCATGAGAGGGATTGAAGAGCCTAGAAGCAGAATAAAGATGGACAATGAATTACATTTCTTATAACATACTAATATATAAAAAATCAGTTTTGCCGACTCATAGTCAAAGCTCACTATGGATGAAATCCTGTACATTTTCCATGTTCCAGCTGCTCTCATTTCCCTAATGAAGAACAGCTGCCTTTTTCAGGCCAGTGATTGGCCACTGGTTTGATGGGCGGTAGATTTGTGCTCACTGATTGGTGGGAATATATGAGGGACAAACCTATGATACATACAGCTACTTCAGTTTTTAGACAGCCATGGTAATAGATAAATATTTAACTAAAATTTCTCAACTGGCATCAGATAACTAATTTCAATGACCGGAGACATGATGAGAGGTTGTATTTGTACTTCGGTATTTACAAAATGCCATTTTTAGACTAAGAAAAGTCTAAATTTAGCAGGACATGACATAATTTAGAAAAACAGCATGCGAGTTAAGCATGGTTAAGTGTTCTTTTGCAACCTGATAAGGGCTTGTGTGCATTAAAGAAATAGTAAACACATGAAAATTCTGTCATCATTTATATATGATAATGAAAGAATTGAAAATTTCCAGGAACTATCTATAGTGACTCCATTATAGTGGCCATCAGGATGGCAAGACCTAGAGGGGCACAGATGGTTATGTAATACACGCAGCCTATTACACAACCCATCACTAACAGCAAGGTGTCCCATAATCCCCCCTAACACAAACACACATGCACAGCTCTTCTTCTTCTCTCTTGCTCTTTTCTTCTGTTTCTTTCTTCATCTTCATCCATTTATTTATATTTCATCTCTTTATTTCCTTATTTGATGCATGTAGACAAACATTCTTCCTTTCTCAAAAGCTTTTAAGCAAATAGTGACAGACAGTGCCCTTAATGCTGCTCTGATGTCCCAGACTGATGAATGCTCTTATTGGACGAGCCAGTGGGAGGATCAGAGGCCTCATTGGTCCCCATATTTTGGATTTAAGAAAGTATTGTTTGATCATGAGAAGAAGGGTGTTGCTGAGGTGCCAAAGCACAAACACATCTAAACTGAGGGAATCTATGCCCACTTTAATTAAAGTAGCCAAGCAGGTTTTCTTGATTTTTTTTTAAATGTAATGTTTGAGTTACAACAAGCTTTACTCATTAGGTTACAGCATCTGGATGTGTTTACTAGGCAGTTTTGCGGGTCATGGTTGCATAACACACACATCCCCACCATGCAGTCCAACGACTCCATTTGGGCAACCAACATATCACATAATCTAATGAAAGCTAATAAATTCAATGTTTTAATTGTATTATTTAACTTTGCATAGTGATGATTGGGATATACGACTTTAATAGGGCATTATTGACAAATATTGCATTAATACAAGGTGCAAGGTCAGTGAAGAGGAAGTATTTTTATGATAACAATTAAATCCTTGACATAGTCCTCCAAGGGGAAAGTGGGCCGGTCTGTCGTTCTCATATTCCTCATATCAGTAAGGGCATCGCATGCACTTGTACCAGTAGGTCATACGCTGTCTGCGTAGCGCCGCGCGCTCAAATTCTGCTCCTCCGCGAGTCACGCGACCACGCACGCTCGCTCGCTCACTCACTCTCACCGGTGCTCAGCGGCTCGCACTGCCCTTCCTCCTGCAGTCAAGGATACTTATTTAACATTCCTGCAACAAATGTATGTATATGGTTTGAATGGCTGTTTTATTGCTTCGCATATGCCTCATCTAAATACATTCTCTCGATTAGCATTACGTTAAACGAGCACCGTCGTCATGGTGCGATGTGTCGTTGACATTGAAGAGAGGGGTGAATACATCTGCGGTGATGATTGCAGCACTTCCGTGCGACACATTTAAAGTTTAAAGTGAAGTTTAAAGTATTTTGTTGCTTTCCAACCTGAATTGTTAGATGAGCAGCCAAGGACGTTTGTGTGTGGTGAGGTGCGCGCGCGCATGAACATGGAGGAATCCGGTGCACGCTGAACGTGAATTTGGCCTTGTTTAGATTGATCTGATGGAGGGAGGCCAAACTACGAATGTATGATTAACTCGAGACGCTTAAAATAAGAGTAAATCGATTACCATCATGATTTCACAATTTATTGTTTGTTTTCAGATGCAGTTGCTGCATCCGAATCGTCAAGGACGTCGTAAGGACGGTTGCGTCATTATAGTTTTTTTTGAATATAATGTTTTATGAGCGCTGAATTAAGTTGCAATATTTTTTTTTTCTATTTTTAAAACAATTCTAATGTGTACAGAATAGCAACAAACTATGTATTTAACGTGTAAATAATTCAAATTATTTTACATGATTTTTATTTTAGCTTTAAATAACTTGTGTATATAAAATACACACACCTGAATGAATAAACAAAGGCCAATTTTCACACCATTTCAGTTCATTTAATTGATTTATTCATTAGCGTACCACGTAGCTTTACATTTACACTGTTTCACACATAGCTCCCCACCAAGAGTCAAACCTTTTGTAAACACCTGATTTGGTTTGTCAGTTCTAGTCATTTTCAAGCACTTTATTTTGATTTTAATAGTTTATTAATTGATGAATGTGGTTTAGCATAGAGTACTCTTTAGTACTGTTTAGGCTTCATGAAATTCGTTGAGTGTTTCTCACTAATATCAGCTCATAAAATGATAGTTATGTTAAGTAGCAGCAGCATTACAAGATAAGGCTTGGAGATAAAGGTACATGACTGTGTTACGCTGGCTATGACCCTTGAAGAGGTGCAATTAGACCTTTTATGATGGCAATATCTAACACTATCTAGATGGTAATATCTAACGTCTAACATAATCCTTCATGAGCCCATTGAGGATTAGTGTCACAATTGAGCTCTGTGTCTGTGTGTGTCAGAGTTTGCATGCTCATACGCCAGTGCAGTGGTGTCTTATAGGTTTGTCTAGTCAACTGTAATAAACATAATTGACTGAAATTCTAACTGTCTAAAAAATAAATTATGGTTTAATTTGTATAATGCATCTAAAAGCTTCCTAGACAGTTTACGTCCGTAATAAATTAGTTTTTCTCTTGTTTGTCTTGGACAAATTGTCCATTGACTAAAATGGACACACATTGCCTAATCTTGCAGTGTGTAGAAACACTCCTTCAGTTTTCTAGATTTAGCAAATGGGGGCAGAGTGACTTGGCTCTAGTGGCTAATTTTATTATCGAATGGGCCTCTGCTGGTTGCAACTCAGGATATGGGTAATTTGCTCAGTATGGAGTAATGGTTTACGCAGTGAGGGTGACCTTGTTACCTTGACCCAGCTTTGATGCCTGACCATGTCGAACTTAACTTTTTCCTATTTAAGTTTCAGTTTTAAATAGGAAAAATATCGAAACTCTTTGATCATTTTTAAGCGCGATGCTAACGGTCTAATCAGATTCAATGAACTATGCTAAGCTATGCTAAAAGTGGTACCGCCAGACCCGGAGATCGGCTGAATGGATTCGAAAACGGTAAAACTCAACTGTTTAACTCTAGGAGAGTTGAAAAAAGCCTATTTTCAAAAAAAGTGGAGTGTTCCTTTAACATATACACAGCAGCTCCCTGAGTTAACTTTTTTACTTTCATTTCTATTATTTATGGTTTAGAGATGGTACACTCTTAATAGTTTGCATTGTAAACATGATCTGTCCTGTTCTTCCAGCGGGATCATGGCTTCAGTAATGCAGAAGCTGATCACTCCTTTGGCCACCGGCCCCGCTGAGCCCCCCAGGAACAAAGTCACAATTGTTGGCGTGGGACAGGTGGGCATGGCGTGCGCTGTCAGCGTCCTGCTTAGGGTAAGAGACGCTCCTCTTATTCACCAATGAATGACTCTACATGAATGTACTTAGCAAAAGTTTTTACTTTGAGTTTTGGCACCATTCATGCCTTGAATATGTTATATTTACAGGTTCAATAGTTTGTGGTCACATTTACTGTTGCTAGGTAAAATTCCGTGGGCAAAATCCAGTCATTTCAATAGGAATTCATGCAATTGGGAGTTTTGCATGAGCTACTGTACACTATAGACAATGAGCCTTTTTTGCCCGCTAAATTTTGCTAATGTGACTGCACCTTAATACAAAAATTGTGTCTGGCATTTAAAGTAAGTTTCATATGGTTTATTTCCTTGTAGGAGCTTACAGATGAACTGGCTCTGGTGGATGTTGTGGAGGATAGACTGAAGGGAGAGATGTTGGATTTGCAACATGGCAGCCTTTTCCTCAAGACCCCTAAGATTGTGGCTGACAAGGGTGGGTGGCACTTATGGGCATGACTCTTTATTAAAATGATCAGATTATTTTAGGTTTGTATATTAATATACATTGAGTTCTCATGATCTTATAAAACTTTTGAGCTTAAGGTGCAGTCAAAATTTTGCAGGCAAAAACTATTTTGTCAATAGTGTAGCGATGTTTGAAAGTTACTTTCAAACCAAACAGCTTTCTGTTGGTCAATGCCACAGATCTGTGTGACCAACCAGAACCCCTTGTGAAATCTGCATGAGGGAAAACCCAAAATTTCTGCTTCTGTGGATTCAAATTGAAATGGCAGGATTTTGCCTGTGAAAATTTGCTGAACACACCTTTATGCTGAAATTCTTAGTTAGTTTAATTTAGTCGTAGTGTCTGAAGTTTTGAGTGTTTGTATTTTTTGGTAGACTACTCTGTGACCGCCAACTCTCGTATCGTGGTGGTGACGGCCGGAGTGCGTCAACAGGAGGGTGAGAGCAGATTGAACCTGGTGCAGAGGAACGTCAACATTTTCAAACACATCATCCCTCAGATTGTCAAATACAGTCCTGACTGCATCCTCGTTGTGGTGTCCAATCCAGGTGAGCAAACATTCACTCACAACATGCTTAATTTATATGTTTTGCTGTTCAGCACTTCAGGTTCCTGTACTGTAGTGTATTTATATTAACCGCTGTTTTCTATGTGTTCATGCAGTGGATGTTCTGACCTACGTGACCTGGAAGCTGAGCGGCCTGCCAAAGCACCGTGTCATTGGTAGCGGGACCAACCTGGACTCCGCCCGTTTCCGCTACATCATGGCGGAGAAACTGGGCATCCACTCCAGCAGCTTTAATGGCTACATCCTGGGAGAGCATGGAGACTCCAGCGGTGAGAGAGGGAGCTGAATGAAGAGAGAGATGGAGGGTGTGCAGGGGAAGAAAAGTAATCAGAGGGAGAGGATGAAGGGCTGGCAGAAAGAATAATAGGATTGATACACAATGTCAATTGCTACATGATGTGACAGGATTTTAGTCAATCACAGCATATTTCTAAAGCTGCTGTTCTTTTATTTAACAGTGCCTGTATGGAGTGGAGCAAATGTTGCAGGAGTGAGCCTGCAGAAACTCAACCCTGACATTGGCACAGATAAAGACAGTGAGAACTGGAAGGAAGCTCACAAGATGGTTGTGGACAGGTAGGGGACATCTTGTTTCGAGGGCTCTGTTATATGACTGATAGGCAATTAGAATAAAGATTATTAAAGGGTTAGTTCACCCAAAAATGAAAATTCTGTCATTAATTACTCTCCCTCATGTTGTTCCAAACCCGTAAGACTTTCGGTCATCTTCGGAACACAAATGAAGATCCTTTTTAATGAAATCTAAGAGCTTTCTCTCCCTCCATTGACAGCCTTTGCAACTACCACTTTCAAGCCCCAGATAGGAAGTAATCCATGTGACTCCAGTGGTTTAACCTCAATTTTATGAAGCGTCACGAGTGCACTGTTTGCACAAAAAAATTTAATTTACCACTTTTACAAAATATTAATCTCCAGCACGTTCCAAAGATAAACGGATGTCTTGCAGGTTTGGAACAATGTGAAGGAGAGTAATTAATGACAATTTTGTTTCATTTTTGGGTGAACTAACCCTTTAAATTTTAGTTAACCACAGTGCTGTTGAAAATGTGAATTTTAATTTTATATATATATATATATATATATATAT